>OY754464.1:36638820-37238820 GCA_963575645.1 Xanthostigma xanthostigma
AAACTATCGTCCGTAAACCGACTTTACAGACAACCAATTTTTTGATTATTTTTTAATGAGAATTCGGGTATTTTTTTTTTAATAAAGAATATAATATAAAGTAAAACAAAACAATTTATTCATTTTATGTTGTGTTATATTAGTAATTTGTTCACGAACGATCCGTTCAATCCGACCGATGCCAATAAATTGCCAAGTGAGCGAGTGAGCGGTAAATCAGTTACGAACGATACTTTGTGAACGAGTCACCTGATAAAAAACTAAATCAAATGATTTGTCACTTTAAAGAATCGAACTTCTCATTTCTAATGATGTAGATAGCCGTCTTGTTGTGGAATAATCAGTCACCATGTAATTTTATACTAACCACACTATATGGTTTTTTGTCGAATTGTGGTAATTATCATTTTTGGTTTAAATTTCGATTCTGTGAATCGTCGTCATTGTGCTTTGTTGCCAGTTAGTTTACAATCCGATCTTTCTTTGAATGCTGACCTTTCATCTTTGCTGAACGTAAACTTCGATTATTGCTCGTCGTTCTCCTTACATTTCTTTAGATCTTAATTTGCTTCAACGGTCACTGTCAAAATTCTAGGAGTGCAGGGAGCAAACAACCAAGAAAAGGGAAATACTATGTGGAAGTTGTCCAACTTGATGTATTTTTCGGACCTTAGTGACTCACTCCACTTGATTCCTTTTTGGATTATTTGCTTCTTTCTCAGTGTAAATCCGACCAATAAATTGACACAATGTATGAGCATCACAAGACCATATTTCACAGGATTGAAAGGAATGTATTGTGTAAACCTGGTCTTTCTCAAAACTTTCCAGTAATTTTCAATAATTAGTGTATAGTATTCCAATGGAATTGAAAAAATAAACTTATAGTTGAAATATTACAAATATTAAGAGCACTGTGGTTGATACAAAAATAAAAAATAAAGAATAGTTACTTCTTACCACAACAGTTTTATTAGCGGATGTACATTTCGGGAGCTATGGTCTCATCTTCAGCAAACACTAAACTTTCAGTTCATATCGCTTCTGCAAATTCGTCGATTTTCCCCAAAAATAACGTTTATTCCTATAAAAAATTTCAAACAAAATGACGTCTTATTTAAATATCTTTAATTGAGCTAAAGAGCAAAAAAAAATTCATCCTGTCTGTAGCTTTGGAAATCAACGGCTAAAATGTAATGTATAGATACTCTTCAACCGCTCTAAATATTGTATTGTTTTTCGAATTATAAAGTATATTGTTATATTTTCATAAAGCAAAGATTTCCGACTTTTTATCCCATACATACCGATTCCTTTAAAACTTTAGAAATTATAACTTAGGAAAGTTAAAATCAATATGAAGTTCTAGTGAATATTAATATTAATTATTATTTATTTCGACGCTCGCTTTCTACACGGAATAAAAAATATAAAAGCCCTTTAGGAATCCAGATAAAATTAGATTACGTTTGTTCGAATAATTGTTGGTTAGTCTTCTACTTGGTTTATGCACGTAATTTACTTCTGTACTTACATAAATTGGAAATAAATTAACAAATCTGTAATAAAATCAAATATTTCAATTTATCTGGAAAATTATTATAAGAACAATTTGAAACAACGGTTTAATAATAATTTTACAAACAAGATTCATGAGTGTTTATTTTTAAATACACTAATTATAACTATTAAACACACATACACAAATATGGATTCAGGTAGGCACATTTTTTTATTCTTTGTTTGTATTTAATAACTTCTGCTAAATTTTACGAAGCGTAACTTTTAATTGTTTGTTTACTTCGACGGCTTGTTAATAGTCACGCAAACAAGCCGGAAGTATGTGTATCATACATAGAGGTATGGTATAATGCTGTTGATATTTCAAACGCACGTTACATACTATATACTGTAGCCCAATCCGAGTTCTATTATAGACAGCGCTGGTTAGTGTGTTGTGAGTGAAGTCAACCGACGTTATAAACGAATCTATATAATATATGTTATGGAAAGGCATTCATATTTTATTTAGCCGGCAGGCGCATACAAACACAATAGTACAATAAAATTAGGTCCAAACGGGGAATAAAAAAAAACAAGGTTTGAGTATCACAAATTTCTTATTATTCTAAGTATGCGACAATAAGGTTCATAACGGCGTACTAGTGGGAAAGGCATTGGTGAGGGTCGGTGAATCAGTATCTGTGAGAGTCATGAACATCAATAGGGAGTCGGTTACTTTGAAGAAGAACACCCTGATGGAGCAATGCGTACAGGTCTCCAGAATCTCAAGATGCGTGGAGAATACTCGAAGACCACCTGCTGGGGGCGACGTCGAGAAGCTGGCGAATGTGGTTGTCGGCGCGTGCGAAGATCTGGACGAGACATTGGATACACTGTCAGGTTCTCGGTGGTTCTCGACCTTGGATCTGAAGAGCGGCTACTGGCAGGTCGAGCTGGAACCACAAGACCGCGAGAAGACGGCGTTCACGATTGGTTCGGGACTGTGGCAGTTCACGGTTATGCCCTTCGGGTTATGTAACGCACCGGCTACCTTTGAGCGCCTGGTAGAGTCCATTCTGCGGAGACTGCCGGGGAAGATCTGCCTGGTGTACCTCGATGACGTAACTGTGGTCGGTTGTACGTTCGGCGAACACCTGAAGAATTTGGAGGTGTTTCGAAGACTGCGGAGCGCGAATCTGAAACTTAACTCCAAGAAGTGCCACATGTTCCGAACGAAAGTGCAATATCTGGGACCCAAAGAAGATTCGAGCGGTTCAAAAGTGGCGGACGCAAGCACCAGGTCCGCAGCTTCCTTGGACTATGCACCTACGATCGTCGGTTATCTCGGGCATTGCAAACATTGCGAAGCCATTAACAAGGCTGAATGAAGATGGACGTGACTACATCTGGAGCGACGAGTGTGAAGATGCATACCGACAACTGAAAAGTGCTTTAGTGTCGGCACCGATACTAAGTTACCCGCGCACGGACGGTAACTTCATATTGGACACGGACGAAAGCAGCCTGGCCGTTGGTGGCGTGCTCTCCCAAATGCAAGACGGGCACTAGAAGGTCATCGGTTACTTCAGCAAGATGCTATCGAAGGCGGAACGAAATTACTGCGCGACCAGGAAAGAATTGTTGGCGGTGGTCAAGTCAGTGGAGCACTTTCATAAGTACTTGTACGGGCGGAAGTTCCTGCTGAGAACGGCTCCTACAATTTCGAAACCCCGAAGGACAGGTTGCCAGATGGATAGAGCGGCTACAAGGGTATGACTACGACACGGAGCATCGTGCGGGCGTTAGTCATCGTAATGCCGATGCACTTTCACGAAGACCCTGCCCGGAAGACTACCGACATTGTTGTCGCCTGGAGGGGAAGACCTGCTGCGTCGCGAAAAACGGAGTGGTAAATGACGAGTGGTTGCCAGAGGAAGTGCAGCGGGAGCAAGAGGCGGACCCGGACTTGAAGATAGTGCTGAGGTGGAAGAGCAGCGGAGAGCGACCGGCTTGGGAGGACGTTAGCCCATTCAGCGGAACACTGAAGACGTACTGGGCCCAGTGGGACTCTGACTCGTTTGTGTGTTTTACTGTTTTGTTAAACATTTATTATTGTAAATAAATAATTTCCACTACGGACTACAACAGTTTCGTTACAATATTAATCGGCACTATTCAAAGCACGTTGCGTGCTTGACGAACTATGATCCGCGCGGAACCTGTCTCTTGCTTTCGACTAGTCTTAGAAGTAACATCGAAGTGAGGAACTTTACCAAATAATAAGTTAATCTTATTTAATCAACAAAAAAACAAAATAACCAAGAAATCAACCTACATTTATGCTAAGTGTTATTTTTAGAACCTATCTTTATAATAATAAATCCATTTTCGGCACCTTGTGTCAATAAGGCAACAAAACTGATCAACTACGTGAATTATACCAATCATAGAATTTTATTCAACACGCGTGAGTAATATGTAATTTCGGGGCCCTGCTAAATTCGGGAGAAATAATAAATTACTTCATGTTGACGCGTAGAGTGCTAATAATAAGCCGTACAGTGTGATAATGAATTTTCTGGATCAATAGAAACTCAGTAGCAAGCCCAAGCGTGAAATAATGAAAAAAAACTGCACGCAGCTTCTGGACCAATAGGAACGTGGTAGGCGGTATTGTACCTATATATGAAAACAGCATCGCAATTAAGCGAAAGTCATGGCAATCCTGCACTGACGGTGGGTACGTCAATCAATGAAGTGATTTATTATTTTTCCCTCTTTTATCAGGGCCCCGATTACATGTTACTCCTACTAGTTGAATAAAGTATTATGTGCGACCATTGATCGAAGGAGAATATTCCACTCGCGTGCGTTTTACCACACTCGCTACGCTTGTGCGGCAAATTTCACGCTCATGGAATCTTCTCCTTCTCTCACTAGTCGCACAATATACTATTATTCAACACGCGTGAGTAATATGTAATTTCGGGGCCCTGCTAAACGTGGGAGAAATAATAAATTACTTCATGTTGACGCGTAGAGTGTAATAATGAATTTTCTGGACCAATAGAAACTCAGTAGCAAGCCCAAGCGCTAAATAATGAAAAAAAACTGCAAGCAGCTTCTGGACCAATAGGAACGTGGTAGGCGGTATTGTATATATGAAAACAGCATCGCAATTCAGCGAAAGTCATGGCAATCTTATTGTGGGTACGTCAATCAATGAAGTGATTTATTATTTTTCCCTCTTTTATCAGGGCCCCGATTACATATTACTCCTGCTAGTTGAATAAAGTATTATGTGCGACCATTGATCGAAGGAGAATATTCCACTCGCGTGCGTTTTACGCTCATGGAATCTTCTCCTTCTCTCACTAGTCGCACAATATACTATTATTTTCAAATACATCAAAAATTATATGAAGCATAGAACTTTATTTTTAAATATAGTAAAATTTTATGAAACAAAGAACTTCATTTTATTATTTAAATTGTATTGATAAAATACAATTATCAACAAGAAATTTTCTTTAAATTTGTTATTTATCAATCTGTAACAAACCCCTATGAGCTAAGCAAATATTCAAATAAATGGTAAAAATGCACACCCAGATAGACAGGTTTACAGCAAAACTGCAAATTTAGATCATTTTTGATACATGAAATGAACTCACCATGGACCTATTATGAGTGCCTGAGTGAGCTCATAGTGAATGAAAATCATGACAGAATTCGTTGAGTATATATTGTAGAAATATTGAATCAAATGGATACTAATAATCTTCAACTAAAAATTGTCTTCATATTAACAGTAGATCATGATAATATTTGAAAGATTCAACATTCCTACAAAATATACTTATTCCTATGATGAATATCGTTGACTCATATTTGCTTCATATTATGTACATTCTATGACGGTGTTAGAAAGATTGACAATTACTTCAAATTTGCTTATTTTAATGATGAATATCGTTGACTCATATTTGCTTCATATTACGAACATTCTATGATGGTGTTAAAAAGATTAAATATTACTTCAATTTTGCTTATTTCTATGATGAATATCGTTGACTCATATTTGCTTCATATTGTGAGCATACCATGACAACATAAGAAAATTTCAAAATTCCTAAAAATATACTCATTTCCATGAAAAATTTATTTGAATTATGTTTGCTTCATGAAATGATCACAATATGATAATCATAGATGAATACACACAGATAAATAATAAAATATACAAAAGTTTTATTCAGCTGACGTTTGATTTTATTTTTTTAATTAAATACAAAGTGAGACAATTACAGTAAAAATATAATGATTAAAGTGTATTGCGTATTTAACATATCGTTGCTTGAAAAACTTATATTTAATTATGTTCCTCATCATCTGACAACAAATACGAAGTTTCTTTTTATCTTTGATTAATCAACGTTTTCTTCTTTTTTGCATTCTTGGACATTTGCTTAAACGTGTGTAATACTTCCGTGAAATCAGTCGCGAATTCAGCTAATGTAAATTTGTTCTTTTTGCTGCGCCTGTAATAAAGATAAAATATAAGAAATCTAGTGGAATACCATAATAACTTGTTAAATCTTATTAAACATATATCTTTCTTCGACAAATAAGAAGCCATACTTACTCATGAATACTTTCATCATTTTTGTCCCCAAAAATTTCCTTTTTTTAGACAATTTGGTCTGCATTTTTAATTTATAATGTCTCGCTTAAATTCACTGGTCATCTGGTGTAATCACACGAACGTTCTTACATACATAATTATAATTATTATATAATAACTTGCACCACGATAGAGCTCTGGACAGCAAAACTCGTTAAAGCTTACAGCAAACTGACACTCAAATATATTTTCTTGGTCGAAATTCTTAGAAAAATTTTATTTCTTGGTAGGGGATGCATTTTAATTGGTCAAAATAAGATAAGAGTAAGAGAAAATAGTAGTGGTATATTTTTGTATTGAATTTATAATCATGAATGGAGTCGACACCATTGTTTACATTAAATGAATACACGGAATGTCACACATTGGATGCAAAATATAATATATTGTTTGTATCTAATATTAGTTACATATTGTCGTCATGAGATGTATCAAAGTTGCTGCAAACAAAACCAACAATGTTGATCTAATCAACTTAGTTCATGCGAATGTCTCATTATGTTTACAAAAACTATGCATCTAATGCATTCACAATTACCTGCATTTTTCCATCATCAGATGTATCATAAATGCTTCAAATTCAATTATGAATGTTGTCTCAATTAAATGACCCAAAAAATTGTCACATTGTTGATACACTATTCATTCAATACTTTTCTACATTTTCGGTGCTTACATTACACTTTTCTGATGATGTCAATTTGATCTAAATCTCTCATATACTAATTTCGTCAAATAAAATACGTTCAATATTCTGTAAAATTTGGATAATTCATTTTCATCATACCCATGAGTCTCATACTTGTCTATCTGGGCAGTTAATTTAACGAATCAATGTACAAATCAAACAAAGAAAAACATTCTGTTTTACAGTACTAATTTCGACTTGGAGATACTAAATATTCAGGGTCTTAATGTTGATTCTAGGAAGTGCATTTCGACTCGAATACACACGTTTATTGTTATCCCGGATGTTTTTAGGCATTGTCTTGCGAGCGCGTTTATGTAACCACTGCGCTCGTCTTAGCTCGTCTCGTGATGATGCTCGCCTCGAGAGCAGTTTTTCGTACACGAGTTAAAGCCACGAGACGAAACACGAGCGTGGTGTTTACTCACGCACGTGATGGCGTGCCGCTCAGCTGATCACGGACACACGCTGCGTGATTTTTGTGTTCCGCAATATTCTTGGGATACGAACTTGACCAACCGGGACGTATTAAAATTTTCAGAGGTTTATGAAAATGAGCCTATAATATAAAATAAATATCAATAAAAGAAACAACAATAATGGTCTCACTATCTATTTAATTTTTAATTTAACACTTCACAATACAACGTTTTGGCCATCTCGGCTCAAGCCATGGCCCTCTTCATGTAGAGTAATCAATAAAATTTCTAAAATTTATTAATAAAATATGTCATCTCGTATCCACTCAACAATTTTTGCTGAATATAAAATAAATATCATACGTCGCCCATATTTGCTGGTCGGGTGGCAAGTGCAAGCGTAACGCATGTGCAAACAAACGGCTCATGGTAACACTAGTCCACGAGTGACTCGTCGAAACTCGAAATCCTCGTCGAAGCACTACTGACATTGGCCGGCCAATTACATGAATAACCGGATACCGGCATTGTCCACAACGTATACATGTACTACTAAAGCCAGATCCACATATGAGTTATTCTTGCACAAATATTCGATGTTTGCTGTAAATCACCATCTCGCAAATGTGGAATCAATATTCGTATTCATGTGCGAATATTTGCTATATAAAGCAAAAACGGCCTAGAGTCGGTAAACTACCACACATCAAAGCCTAAAGGTCTAATTGCAAATGAACATTCGGTTACCAGCATTCGTGAACGCATGTGTGGAACCGACTTGACTACACATAAATGCATGTATACACACATACATATTATCGTATGTACATTGTGCTCTGACTGGGGAAGTTGTTGAGTCTTTGGTTGCCGACTTGAATTTCATTGATGTTATAACAAAAAAAGATGCACAACCCATTTTGACTGTCAAAATTGTCATATTAATGTATGTAATAAAAGTTTTGTGAAAATTTTTAAGTACATATTTTATGTAATTTTATTATTGTAAGTATAGGGTGCAATTTGACATTTCCGTCATCTTGCGAAAGAGGTGATTCTCGTTTATGTATTTCTCGTGGAATTTATTGAAAGTCTCACATAAATTATTTAAGTTCTTCATTGTTGTTATATCAAGAGATGTGGTGATTTACCTTATCCACGTGGGAATTGTTTACTGACGATGACACGTCAATATTATGAGCTAAGCACCAAGCCCAATCGGATGGTGGATAACGATAACGACGTCGACAGTACGGATGTGAATGATAACGTCAGCGAAAACGAACAGTAAGCTTATTTAGGAACAAAAACTTGAATATTATTATATTTTCGCTTGGTAGGTAAAGGTATTTTCAGTTCGAAAGTTCGCATGAAATGTGGCCTCAAAATTGGCGGTGCTATATTTGGGGTTCTACAGAAATCGAATACCTATATAGAATTACTTTTATAAATAATCACTAAAAAACGCATAGGTATCTACGTTTAGCTGTGGTAAAACGCAATCTGTAAGAATCAAAGATAGCCATCTAGTTTGTATTTTTTTAAATTAATTTTCGTACTATAAGTGTAATTATATCGTGTTATCATGTTGAACAGTAAATCATTGTAATTTAAATATGGTAATTGCTATTGTATTACTTAGGTGTTATCCATAAATTGGAAATGCTGACATCGAGCACAGTAATAAAATCAATGGTGCAAGTCACCTACCTTGTTTGTACAGTTTGTCTATCTTGACAGACGTCTCAAATTAATTGCCTCGTAATTACAGTGTACGTATACAAGAGGAGGGAACATAGCCATTGGCTGGTTTTTTGGAATTCTGTGTTTTTGAGCATATTATTTATAAACACGGCATTCTTTTATTATAGTCTTTAGTACAGTGCGAACGAAATTTTATACATTTTTGTATACCTATCTTTAACTTAATTCAAAAATATACTTAATTCATTAGATATAAAAATTACGATAGTGAACTGTGAACAGTAACCGTTATGCTAAAATACCTCTTTTATATTAAAACATCTGTTGTAATATGGTCAAAAATGCACTGTATATTATAAGTTCACATTTCCTTTAAAAAAATATTGTTCATTTTTAGGTGCAACTGCAGTACGATGTTCACTTAATATTTTTGCAAAAAAAAACCACCTCCTTCAAAAAAGTCACAAAAAACCGAAAAATAATAGAGGTTTGAGGTCGGCGACAATTTAGTTTCTATAACTTTTTATGTACCTATGTACTTTCATTAAATTGGCGCTACAATACTTCATTATTTTTCGCTTTTTAGTGGCTATTTTGAAGGAGGTTCATTTTTTTTTCTTTTTATTGTCTTTGCAATACGTCGTTACCTCGTTATTATCCGTTTTCTTCTTTAATATTTTATTACTAAACTGTTGAACCGTTAAGTAAGTTTTATATAAGACCACCTCGAAGGTAATACAAAAAGAATCATCAAAATCTGTTCACAAATCCTGGAGATATTAAGTAACATTTATAAAAAATCTTCTTTTTTGTTAAAACGCCTGAACTGATTTAAAAAAATATAAATGGGAGCAACCCGTTAACATTTTGAACAAAATAGTGTCGAAATATTTTTAATCGGTTAACTCCTCGAAAAGTTATCTGAACAAATATAAAAAAATATATTATATACGTGGCGTATCAATAACCTCTTTTTAGTTGGTTAAAAATTGACAAGCGACCTTGCATTTTACTTATTTTTTACGCTGACCGTTCTGGGAGATCAAATAGAACTATTGCACATGATGAGTTTAAATGATTAGAAACCTGTTTTTATTCTACAGAGACGCCTCAATTTTTAAATAAATAATAAAGAAAATTATAGGTAAACGTGAAACGATTTTTTTTTATTAACGAACACAAAAATAAAACATAAAAGGTGCATCGACCATATGATCATTAGCACTGTGAAACGATTTAATACAATACAATAAACATTTATAGATAAATGTCTTAGACAGTTTTAATCTTGATTTAACCCCTTAAATACCACTAGCAAAATTATATAAGGAAAATCGATTTTTTTTGTCAAATATACTTATTAGATTACAAATAGGTATAAACATTATGACAGATTTTTTTTAATAAGAAAAACAAATTCCAGCCAATTGAGCGACGGGACCATTCCAATTTAAAAGATTCCAGTCAATTGGGCGACGGAACCATTCCAACTTCAAACTGTTGATATTGTTGCACATACCGCTAACCTAGCGGTATGTGCTTTATTATCGCTTTGCGCGTCAGAGCTGACTTTCGTTCACATAAGAAGTTATATCTAAGCTAATTTTGCACGAAATCCATTCAAATTGAAGCTTTTTGAAAAGAGGAGATTCTGATCTATAAAACAGAACCATTTTTAAATCCATTCGAGTTCATAAATACTACTAAAATTGTAATTGAAAATCACGAACAGCAGTTGTCGGTTGGTCTGTACGTATGTACGTCACGACTCTACAGATTGCAATTTTTGTCGGATTGCCTTGGGTTATATTTTATTCACTTTATTTACTATCAGATCAAAACCCTATTTAAATTCACTAAAATGTGTTCAGTAGTTTAATTTTATAAACAGTTTTTTTAATTATTTTTTGACAGTCAATAGTTTGAAAAAACAATATAATAATTACTATGTAAATGTCCATAAAACAAGTGATACACTTGTATACCGTAATAACAGTGGAATGGTTTGCAAGCTTCGTGGCGTAATGGGTATGTCATTAGAAACGCAACGACAAGGTCCCGAGTTCGATTCCTTCCGAAATAATTGATTTTTATTTTTTTTCTATTCCGTTTTATTCCACTTGATTTTAATTATACAGATTGTATCAAATCAAAACAGTCCATAGAACATTCTGTGTGTAAGACAGAGACGATATTATATAAAGCACTAAAGCAGTAAGTAAGAATGAGATAAATGATCGCTAATAACTAGTTACTGTGATTATACAATCTGATAGTATTGTCTTTGTTTTCTACAGTAAAAATCACAATTTTATCAAATGTCAGTATTCACTAATGAAATTATTGATAAAATGGCTATTATTTTATACTGTTCGGGAAAAAATCCAAATAATTAAATGGATTTATGGTGGTAATTCAACCTCCTACAACATAATAAATTTATTTGTAGTTGTTTTAATTGATAAATTGGTAAAAAGATTTACAGTGTACATAATTATTTATTTACGTAACCACAGTAACTATATTAGCGATCATTTATCTCATTCTTACTTACTGTTTTAGATCTTTATATATCGTCTTTGTCTTACACACAGAATGTCCTATGGACCGTTTTGATTTGATACTACAATCTGTATATTATATTATGTATAGTGCTTATTTTTTTTTTATTTTTTCAAATTTAAAAAAATATTATATTAAATTTTTTAAAAATATCTTTTCAATTTTGTTTTTTTTTATCATACAGTGGAAAACTTGCGGGATGTGCACTTTTGATTTTGTCAACTATTTGATATTAGCCCAGTAATGCACGGTTTTCCTGGCAATTCTACCAAACAGCACCGATTAGCACCAAAATTTGGCTGTAGGTTTACTACTTCAAAGTTGTCAATGTGGCGAGGGTTGATTTTACCCTGGGGGTGGACACCACCCCTTCTCGAGGATGAAATTTTTTTATTAAAAATAAGTATGGAAATGGATAGACTGACTAATTCTAAGCAGCTTTTGTTCTTAAAGTACTTAAAGTCAATACTTTTCGACTTATTTGAGAGTGGCAACACGTATATTACAACAGGAACCTTCTTCATCAGTCAAATCTTATTTATTGAAGACTTCTTCATCAGTGTTGTAATATACGTGTTTTGATAACTGTAAAAATTTGTGATAATCATTTTGTAGGTTTTTCAAGAGATATAAGCTGATGTTAAACAATTTTTTTTAAGCTCTTATTTTCTAAAAGGTTTGAGCTGAAAGAGCTTGAAAACGTTACTATTTGCGAACATATGCAAACTTGAAACGGCCATATCTTACTCAATTTTTATCGTACCTACAGAAAAAGAAAAAAAAAAACAAAATTTTTAGAAAAAATCTACAATTTTTAACTCTTCAAAATTTTTCGTATCTTTTATAGTTTTTTAGCTATTTTTAAAGAAAGGCAATTTTTTGCCAACTTGCAAAAAAGCTCTCTTCACTTCAAGTTATTTTTTTTTCAAAACTATAAGCACTTTAAACTGATCAAATTTATAGGGCATATTATACAAGTACATAAATAAAGTAAACTGTAAAGTGGTAACGATCAATTTCAATTGGGATGGTAATTAGGGGGTGATTTTCAATTAGGGGGTGATTTTCACATTTTTTTGCCGCCAAAAAAATAGGGACCAATTTGGTTTTTGTCATAACTCGCTTAATTTTGATACTAACAACTTCCATAAAAAAGAAAGGTTTTATCAAGCACTTTAAAAAGTTCTATGATTTTTCCCTGAAAAATGCATTGTTTTTTTTTTTTTATATATATTTCACGTTAAAATTTTCGATTTTGGCGTTTGATGAAGAAGAACCAACTTTTAACAAGCTGTTACTCCGTTAGTATTGGGTCTGGTGATATTTTAAACAGAATATTTTTTTTTTGTTTTTTTATAAGCTACATTTTTACAACGAATGCTTTTTTTCATAAATACTTATTTTCAGAGTTAATCATGCAAAACCGTCTGAAAACGTAGTTTTTTTTGTTCGAAAAATGTTAATTTAATAATTACAAACAAATATTACTTAACAGGGGTGGCAGTAACAACAAAAACATTCCTACAAAACTTGCTCATTTTTTAAATATCTTTTCAATAATACCACTTTTGACCTATCGTGCCATTTAAAATTCGGGAGTTCTGAACATTCCGGAGCAAACTAATAGGGAAGCCGACCTTTTCGGGGGAAAAAAATATCATCATTCGATTCTTCATTAGGGATTTTATAATACAGATTATTGACACAACTCTCTACGACTAACCGTTTTCGAAAAAAACGACCGGTACGGGTAAACTGACTCACCAGTATAGTATTGTAACAAAACTGCTGTAGTCCGTGGCGGAAATTATTTATTTACAATAATAAATGTTTAACAAATCAGTAAAACACACAAAAGAAAGAGTACTTCTTTAACTTAACAGAAATAATAACGTTAACAGAAACAAAACTAATAGTTCTAAATAATAAAAATAAAAGACTAAGTAACAGAATATAGAGTCACTAAATTATATACACAAAATGTCTACAACACAGGAACACAACACAAAGTTTATCTAGTACAGTAGCTGATTCACACTTGTATTTACAAAAAGTTATTTAAACAGATTTATATAAATTGCACTCACTAAAGTTTATTTATTTTCACAGTATAACTGAATAATTTATGAAGTAATGCCAGAGCACTGTGTCAACACATGAACAACACGTATAACTAACTGACCTAACTCAGCCACTCTGCTCGCCTTTTATAGCCTCGTCCCACGCTTCTATCGAATGTTCTGGACGAATCGAGATTTCTTCCTTTACATCTATTGTTCTCTCCAAGCGTTTCTAAGAAATCGGGTCTAAGTTCGCTACCTGCTTTCCGCACCGAGATCCCTTCCTTTACATGTAATTGTGTCTCTCCAAGCGATTGTCTAAAGGTCGGATGTTTTTACTTGTTTTCCATTGTTGTCGTTTCTATAGATTATATATATATTATATATATTATATATATTATATATATATAGATATAGTCGTCCCATCAAGGGGCACGCAACAGTATAATAAAAAAATAAAATTTCAGATATCGCGTGAGGTGACGCGGGTAATGGCTAGTATTCAATATGATATTTGCTATTTGTTGACATGGTTACCTAATACCTACATAATATGTTCCATGTCATGTAAAATTAACTAGTTTATTTCTGACAGATCTACAAAATAAATGAACGCAGCTGTTTTTTTTTTTATTTTTTAAATATTTTCGAAACCATAAAGTTTAGAAAAAAAAATTAACAAAACTTTCTTTCCTCCCAAATTTGGTTTCAATCCACTCATCCGTTTGACCTGTATCGCTCACAGACTAACAGACGCACAGAGTTTTTCCAAAAATTTGAATACTTAGGACCTCAAAACGAAAAAAATATTGTAGAATTTTGAAAAGTGAATTTTGACCTAAACTAGTGTCATTCCCCACTTATGGGTTCGAATGGTAAAACATTACGTTTTCACAATATTGGTAAGAACCACTATATATTTAAATTATTCTATTTATTTAAATTATTTATCTATAGAAAAGTTCGCCAGTTCGCTTCTACTGAAGTAGTAGTCACCTTATATAATGGTCTTTTTCATTCAATTATGCAATACGCTCTTATCATATGAGGTTCGGACCCACGTGCAGAAAAGCTATTGTTACAGACAAAAGCAATTAGAATTATAGCTCAGGCCAAATTTGACACACATTGTAAGCCACTGTTTAGAGCTTTCCACATTATGTCTCTACCCTCACTTTTTGTTTTTGTCAACCTAATGTTTGTAAAACAAAATATCAATAAATTTCAAATAGCAGACTATGTGCATTCGCATAACACGAGAGATGCTATGGATTTACGATTACCTTTTTTTGCAGCGAACAAATTAACAAATAGCCCTAATAGTTCAGTTAACGAAGACCCGAAATTGGCAAATAAATGCAAAAAATTGTGTAGTCTGGATTATTGTTTTTTATAATAGGGTTGACCCCCAGGTATAACATACCAAAAGTCCCCAGCCAGGGGCCGCTTGCTTTAGGCGGGGTGGGGGGGATATGTACCATATTTTAGTTTTTCCTAAATATATCAAAAACTAAGCGTCGTAGGAAAAAAAACCTTAAAACGTAATGAAGCTTATTAAATTTCTTACAAAATGATATATTAATTGTATATTTATGACAAATACAAAAGGAAATGCAAGGGATATAAATGTGATACAAACTGAAAACAAAGTATTATTGCCTTAGAAAATTAATGTTTATTATTCCGTTGAGCTATAATTATAGATGAAGATTCTTCCTTACATTCAATCCAATATACCATATCTTTTGGTTCATGTTGAAATTAGGGATGTTACGGAGGTGGTTTTAGCGGAACCGAAGTCGAACCGGAGTTTTTAAATTTGTCCAGCATAATCAATTCTGTAAAAGTTCTTGGTAAAATGGTGACAGTCGACCCTCTGACAATTTTCCAACGAACTCTCATATACAAGAAGGATGATGAAGATGTAGCAGACCTCTTGACATATGAATTGTCTCCGTTTCCCCTCTCGATCTTTTCCGAAGGGGGTCTCAGAAAAGGGAAGAAGTCTTTCCTTTATGACGCATTTTCAGTGGATGACCCAACCATGCTTGACATTAGAATAAGCACCAATGTTATTGATGGTGGCTTCCTGCTCCATCGCGCGAAATGTCTGCTTGACTCAACATTTGTAGCTACGTAATAAAACATTACGGCAGAAACTGTGCAGTCATATTTGATGGCTACGGTAAGGCCAACAGCACAAAAAGAGCAGAGCAGAAGCGAAGGGGCCTCAAAAAAACCTCAGTTGATATTCAATTCAGTGAAACCATGTCCAGCACCGTTTAGCAAAAGCATTTCCTTGGAAATGAAAGCAACAAGACAAGGCTCATCGAAATGATCTCACAGAAATTGAAGGTAGGGGGAGTGGAAACCGTAACCGAAGATGGAGGTGCTGATGCCACGATAGTACGATATGGATTGGAAAAAGCTTCCCAACACTCGACTGTGACAGTAATAGGAGAGGACATTGATTTATTGATTCTCCTCTTGGCTTTGGCACCACCAGACAAAAATATATTTTTCATGAAACCTGGCAAGGGCAAGATGGTGACGAAAATTTATTCAACTTCCAAACTGAGAAATCTGCCATTCGTGGGCACCATCCTTCTACTCCATGCTTTCAGTGGGTGCGATACCACGTCCGCCATATTCAACAAAGGCAAAGCAGGGATAGTGAAAACATTTACGAAGTTCACCAGCGAAATAAGAGAAATAAATGACGTATTCTCCAACCCTGATGCAACGGAAGACATGGTTGCTGAGGCAGGAGAAAAGCTGTTTCTATTGGTCTACCAGGCGCCAGAAGAAGTTAATCTTAATCGACTTCGACATGCAGCGTTCATCAAGGCTTCAACCAAGCTAAAGTCTGATTTGGCAGCACTACCACCGACTAAAGGAGCAGCTCGTCAGCACTCACTCAAAGTTTACCTACAGGTATCTACACGCTAGTACTTATCCTACTATTATAAATGTGAAAATTTGGATATTTTCTGATTGATTCGGCTGAACGGATTTGAATGTTTGGCAGACATATACAGAACATAGATAACAACATAGGATAACTATTCTCCAGAAAAAAACTGCTGAAGGATAGAAAAAGTTTCTTATTTTTTAATCTTTGGCACCCGAGTAACACCGCAGGATAAAGCTAGTATTAACAACATTTGTGTGATACATTTTTCGACCAGCTATAGTGGTCTGTTTTCTTATTTACAGATCCAGCAATGGCTCCATCCTGACTTCGTAAAAGAAGATAAATTTTCACCCACTAAATGGGGATGGGCCAAGGGTGGAGATGGCTACCTAATCCCTTTGACTACTACTGAGCCTATAGCTCCGGACACGATATTAAATAATATATTCTGCGGTTGCAAAACAGGGTGTGAAGTTCGTTGTGGCTGCAGAAAAGCAGGAATTTCCTGTTCTGTTATTTGCGGGACTTGCCACGGAGCTTGCATGAATGGTCCTTCAGTACAGGACATGCAAGGCGAAAATGACGATTTTGACGAAGTGGAAGATATTAAATAACGTGTAAAATATAATAATAAACTAACTTGTAAATAACACAATAAATCTTATTTTTTTCTTATTATGCATTAACTGCTTCAAATAAATAAAATCTTCAAAAAATGGGCTAGCAAATAAAATTTTGTCTTCAAATATTGCTTGTAGTGAAAGCACAAAAAGGGCCCTTCTCATAAAATAATTAAATTGTCACTATTAAATAACCTTTCCCTTTATTTCTAGATAAACTTATTTTTATAAAATTAAATTTTGACATTTTCACCTCCCGTATCTCCCTTATTAATAAATTTAAAAAAAAATTATACGGCATTTTGTAGAAAATTTAATCAGCTTTATTTTTTATAAAAGGTTCTCTTTTCTAAAACGCATGGTTTTTTAGAGAATCACGAAGAACCAAAAAATGGGACCTATTTGCTCCCCTCCCGCCCAAAGCAAGTGCCCCCCCGCTGGGGACTTTCAATACGTTATACCTGGGTATCACCCCTATCATTTGAAATAATAACCCAGACTACACAATTTATTGTTTTTATTTTTCCTTCGTTGACTGGATTATAATTATTGGGCCTTGAAACTCCTTCCTGAGAAGATTTTTAAACGTACCATCAAAGCCAAATTAATGAACGCATGTCTACATGACTTTAAAGATTTCTTTTCTCTGGTACAGTTTAATTAATATTCTGTATTGACGCTATAATACCAATTTATTGATTTTTAATAAAGATTTACTATTACTATATATCACTATAATTTTTTGTGGTATGTATAATCATACAAGACAAAACTCTCAGAGTACAAAAATACATTACACTATGACAGAAATACAAAATATGTTTTTGAAAAATTTAGAGATTCTTCTAAAAGACCCCTCACATTTGTCAAGCATCAACCTGCACGAGTGCACAGCACGGAGCAAAAAAGTCTGTTTGTGAAGGCACTCATGTTATTTAACAAAGTAGCGCACATTATACCAGTACCTTCAAATATTTATTTATTTATTGTCAAATTCAAAATTCAAATATTTATTGTCAAAAGGAAAATTACATTTCAACCAGCAACCAGCATCGACCGTTAGTCAGTCGCCGGCAATTTCCATTTAACCGTATTTATGCAAATATGAAGAGTCCTATTGTTTTTGGGGAAAATCGGCGCATGCGTGGAAGAGATATATGCTATAACGGTGATTAATGGTATACTATTCATAATGGCCTATTATTCTATTTATTTTTTCAAGAAAGTTTCGTTAAAAATTGTTTTTTGTAAACTTTATAGTTTCGGAAATATTTTGTAAAAAATCAGTTGTTTATTTGTTTTGTAGATCTGTCAGAAATAAACAAAATGAGCATGCTTTGATTAATTTTTACATGACGTGAAACATATTATGTAGGTCTCCTCGCCCAATTGGCTGGAATGTTTTAATGAACTCTAGCTAGTATCATCTTTACTAAAAGAAATGAAATAGGAAATTCAGCATTAAGCTTCGAAGGTATCGCAATCACGTGGGAAAACGAAGTCAAGTATCTCGACATCACCATGGACAAGCGACTCAACTATAAAAAAACGCACGCAAAATTAACTGAACAAAGCAACCGGGATAAAAGGCCCTATTGTATCTATAACTCGAGAGTATCAATCGCCAACAAAAAATACATTTACGCAACATACCTGAGGCCTATACTCACGTATTCGAGTGCTGCGTGGGCCTTCCATAAAACAAACAGACAAAGACTACAGTTTTTCTAAAACCGCACGCTACGACTCATCACTAACTCAGGAAGATTTGTCAGTAACAGCACTTCACCGAGACTCGAAAATTACCACCATCAAAGCATTCATGACACACGAGCTAACCAACATATAGGTACACCTGAACACAAAACTCGCGACACACTCCTGAGGGACCTTGGAAACTACACAACAGATCACAAACACATACACAAGCGACCGAGTCATTTACTTTATGATGCCTGATGCCTAGCGCAACAACCACACGTGACACGGGCGATCAAGCCAAAAAAGAAGACCAATTATGGCGACCAAGCTACTCTATCTGGTTGACTCTAAAATAAGCATACCGACGCCTGTAAATATCTTGAGCCAACCACAAGAGCTGCTTCCTAAGGGACTAAGGTTTCGCGACCAGTTTCCTCAATTCGCTCATTGGACACATGGGCTCAAGCGAAATTAAAGATTCGGTCAGTCAAAGTTGAAATTTGGTATACATGCTGATATACAATTAACAAGAAATAAAACTGATATGCAGGTTGGGCTTCACGTACAAGTAATGGGAAAATTAAAAAATCATTTATTTTTTCCTACATTCCCTCAAAGCGGGTGATTATGGGTATAAAAAGACATATCTCTTAGCACACACGGCCGAAGTAAAACTTCTATTTTGGTATAATAGTATTCTACACAAAGAAGTGAAATCCCGTCAAAAATATTTCATGTAAAAAATGTAGCCAAGTTTGCGTTGATATTTCTCTAAAAGCATAACTGTGGAAAAAGGGGCTATATTCAATACAAAAAATGAGATCTAAAAGGATGCCAAGTTTTCACACATAAAAACATGAAGTTTAGGTATAAATCATAATATAAAACATGAAAACTTGCACCCTTTTAAATCCCAATTATTTTTGTATTGAGTAGGGCCCCTTTTAGAAGAATATTTCGCAAGACTTGGCTACATTTTTTACATGACATGTTTTTGATAGAATACAATTTTGCAGATGATTTTATTATTATATGTTATATACTGATCCAACGACTCATGTAGCCGATTTCTTATAAGTATTTAAAAACAATTATTAATTAAAAACAGAATGTTAGATTATATAAACAGCGTTAAGCAACACAAAGCTGATATTTTAATGCCAATGAGCTGCTGTACCACTGAGCTACGTCCAGCTGCGACACTCTTTAATTTCATCTTTAATTGATAACTGAACATAGTAGTCTCTTCTTACGTTTCCATTTAACGCAGTAGGTAACTACAAATTGTCCCAAAGCCAACCGTCGGATTTTTTAGGTATCGGAAATAAGAGAATAGGGAGCCACAATTATTAAAAGTGCATTATTTTTTTACAAATTGTAAAATAGGTAGGTAAGAGCATTAAAAATTACATTCAAGTAGGTATTCAATAATTGTACTCATAAATTTTATTTTATTATTTATTAACAATTTTTTTCATAAATATTTTGTAAAACAAAAATGACAATTAATTTAGTTAAAGTTAAAAATTTTGTTTTAAGATTTAATAAATGATAGGACAAATTAAACATGCATTATTTTCATTAAAACGTGAGAAGAGTAAGAAGAATTAAAATTAGAATATTCTCTAAAATTACTAAAAATAATAATAATTGTGGCTCCCTATCTGTCGGCCCACGATGTAACCTTACACTGACAAATTCTGTGGATCCGATAGGTAGGAAATCTGACGGTGGACTCTCCATCTAAAAACAAACGCTATTAGCTGCCAATTTTTTTTCTATAAAAATGTATATGAACGTGAATTAATAATAACATAAATTGTCAGCATTCGATGATTATAATGTGTGATTGTGGGCTGAGATAACATTGTACCGTATTAGATTAATATTAGATATGTAGATTTAACATTATAATAAGTTTGATGAAATATTCATAATCGACATAGGCAGGTATATTAATAAATATGTCTATCGATTAATAACAAATATTTGTTATTTGATTTTTAATAGATCTGTTTTTGTAATGGTCGCCTAGAATTCACAGTAATATTAGAGAAAAAAGAATGTTTCCTTGAAAGGAGTCGTGGGACCTCATGGAATTTTGATTTACAGCCTTACTAGGCCAGTCATATCTAACATTAAACTCGCAAACTAACGTGTAGTTCTGATTTTTTAATATATTGTTAGGACCACTACCAGTAGCGTATATCCAAGTTTGCAGCTTCGAAAGACCTGTGCTAACTTTACAGCACTCAAAAAACTGCGAAATTTTCGCACTTTTTTTGCTATTCTCAATATAGGTCTTAAACTATGCATTTTTTTATAAAATATTTTTTATCCGTTTTTAAGTAGACTAAAATTGCTACAATCTGAGACAAGAACCAGCTTTGTAGGTTCAATACTTACCGAGATACAGCTTTCCAAAAATTGACCAGTTTTTTCAAAAAAGTAAAATTTTAAGATTTGGTCAATTTTTGACCCCGATATCGGGGAAAATACTCATTTTAAGGGAAATATTATAGGAACACATATTGTAGCAAATGTAATTAGCTTTAATTTAAGCAGAGAACGACGTCTGTAGGCCATATAGTTTACTCACAAATTTTAAAAATCCAAAAAAAGAGAAAACTGCATTTTCGCAAATTTAAATTTAATACCTAGTTATCGTTATGTAAATCCATTCAGTGATTTTAATGTGGTTGAGTAACCAAATTGAGTAACATAGTAGCATAAACGAGTAACATAATAAAAAAAATAACATAATTGATAACATCATAAAAAAAATTATGCCGTTTTTGACAAAATACCGTCGTATTTCAGTCATTTTGTAAAAAATATTTACGAATTATATTCATAAACCTTTCTCGTTTATCGCTCTTTCTATTACCGAAAACAATTTCAAAATTCGGTGCGTGGTTTAGTAGGAGAGAGCGGAGAAAAAGACAGAGACTTTGTTTTTAACTGTGCAGTCTTTGACAAAATACCGTCGTATTTCAGCCATTTTGAAAAAATATTTACAAATTGTATACAGAAACCTTTCTCGTATATTGATCTTTCTATTAGCGAAAACCATTTCAAAATCCGGTGCGCGGTTTAGAAGAAATGAGCGGTGAAAAAGACAAAGACAGTCTGAGACTCTGATTTTAACTATGTAGGCTTTGCTAAAATTCCGTCGTAGTTCAGTTATTTTGTAAAAAAATATTTTTAAATTATATACAGAAACCTTCCTCGTTTATTGCTCTTTCTACTACCGAAAAACATTTTTAGGTCCGGCGCATGGTTTAGAAGAAGTGAGCTGAGAAAAAGACAAAGACAGACAGAGACTGTTTTTAACTGTGCAGTCTTTGACAAAACACCGTCGGTGTTCTTCTAAACTATGCGCCGGATCGTAAAATGGTTTTCGGTAATAGAAAGAGCAATAAGCATGGAAGGTTTTTGTATATAATTTGTAAATAGTTTTTACAAAATGCCTGAACTACGACAGTGTTTTAGCTCAGACTGCATAGTTAAAAATAGAGCTTCTGTCTGTCTTTGTCTTTTTCTCAGCTCACTTCTTCTAAGCCATGCGCCGGATCTAAAAATGGTTTTCGGTAGTAGAATGAGCAATAAACGAGGAAGGTTTCTGTATATAATTTATAAATATTTTTTACAAAATACCTGAACTACGACGGAATTTTAGCAAAGCCTACATAGTTAAAATCAGAGTCTCAGACTGTCTTTGTCTTTTTCACCGCTCATTGCTTCTAAACCACGCACCGGATTTTGAAATGAATAGAAAGATCAATATACGAGAAAGGTTTCTGTACACAATATTTTTTACAAAATGGCTGAAATACGACGGTATTTTGTCAAAAATTCCATAATTTTTTTATAATGTTATCAATTATGTTATTTTTTTTATTATATGTTACTCGTTTATGCCACTATGTTACACAATTGTATTACTCAACCACATTAAAATCACTGAATGGATTTACATAACGATTACTAGGTATTAAATTTTAATTTGCGAAAATGCAGTTTTCTCATTTTTTGGATTTTTAAAATTTGTGAGTAAACTATATGGCCCACAGACGTCGTTTTCTGCTTAAATTAAAGCTAATTACATTTGCTACAATATATGTTCCTATGATATTTCCCTTAAAATGAGTATTTTCCCCGATATCGGGGTCAAAAATTGACCAAATCTTAAAATTTTACTTTTTTGAAAAAACTGGTCAATTTTTGGAAAGCTGTATCTCGCTAAGTATTGAACCTACAGATCTGGTTCTTGTAGCAATTTTAGTCTACTTAAAAACGAATAAAAAATATTTTATAAAAAATGCATAGTTTAAGACTTATATTGAGAATACCAAAAAAAGTGCGAAAATTTCGCAGTTTTTTGAGTGCTGCAAAGTTAGCACAGGTCTATCGAAGCTGCAAACTTGGATATACGCTACTGGTAGTGGTCCTAACAATATATTAAAAAATCAGAACTACGCGTTAGTTTGCGAGATTAGCGATTTTTAGTGTAAAATATGACCGGGCTATACTGAGAGTTCGGATTCAAAATTTCACATTTTTCCCTTCATTCGAGTTTTTTTGGCTTATTCGCGTGAAAAAGAGGTTTTAAAAGTGAAATGTATATAGGAATCTACCTTTAGGTTTAAATTACAAATTGTATAATTCTCTACTTTATACTTATTATGTAAGTTACTTTTGATATAAATTAATTGCAAATTTAAAAAAACAGTTCAGTTTAAAATAAAGTCTTGAATGTTTAAAATAATTATGAACGCGTGTAATTATTACAACAGTTTTGACGCCGAGGATAAAAAGATAAAAAGTCGAAATAGTCAGTGCAAAATCATAAGTCTATAAAGTCAAATTAAAATGTCAGTAACTTATCACATTGGTGAATTCAGTCCGTCAAAAGAGGATATCAGTTCATATCTCGAACGTTTTGAACAATTCGTACTATGTAGTTCGAACGAAGCATTAACCGACAAAATGAAAGTTTCGTTGTTGATAACATTCATTGGTCCAGAGTCATACAACGCATTGAAAAACTTAACAATACCAGATTTACCAAAAAGCAAGAAGTTTGAAGAACTAACCAAGCTATTGAAGAATCATTACACACCTACCAAACTGGTAATATCAGAACGTTTTCGTTTTTATAAACGTAATCAAAATGAAAATGAAAGTATCAGCGAGTACACTTTAGAATTGAAAAAGTTAGCAAGTACTTGTCAATTTGAAGTTCATTTGAATGATGCATTAAGAGATAGATTCTTCTGTGGGCTCTTAAATGAGAATATTCAACAAAAATTGCTACTAGCGACTAATCTAACGTTTGAGTCAGCTTGTACTACAGCTTTAAACATTGAAATGGCTGTAAAACATTCGAAGAATATGGTCCGTCCGTCAACAGAAGTCAGCAAGATCAGCAGATCAAGAGAGTCAGTTACGTAAAGAGTTGTGGAAAAAAGGGATTACATTCGTCTGAAAACTGTCCTGCAAGAGATTGGACTTGTTTTTCCTGTAATAAAAAGTGTCATACATCAGTCGTTTGTAAGTCTAAAAATAGTCAAAAACCTAAATTTGTGAAAACTGTCCAAGATAATCAGGAGTCAGAGTCGTCGTCATATTCAAGTCAAGAGTCATTGTCAGCCAATTCGTTGTCGATAAATAAATTTGAAAATGAAAATAATCCGTTAACCGTATATGTCAAAGTCCAAGGAATAAAAATAAAATTTGAAGTCGATTCGGGAGCAAGCGTCACTATAATTCAAATAAAAATATTTTAGAAATATTTTTCAAAAATAAGTCCTGGTGAATATAACCTAAACACAGTAAATGGTCAGAAGCTAAAAGTCGTCGGTCAAATACAAGTCGTCGTGTCCGTAAATGAAAGTATAGAACAGAAGTTAAAACTAATTGTCGTGAAAGAAGATATTAAAATGCCGTTGCTAGGTCGTACCTGGTTGGATAAACTAATTCCTAACTGGAGAAACAAAATTGTAGAATTCAAAGAAATTGAACATGAAAAAGTCGATGAAAATTTTTTAAGTCAAGTCAAATCACTATTTCCCAATATTGAGTAACAAACTAAATACTTGTATAACCCACTTCACTGCTAACATTGTTTTAAAAGAAAATGTTGTTCCGGTTTTTCATAAACCTTATTCAATTCCTTTTGCCTTAAAACCTGAAGTTGAACAAGAAATACGAAGACTTTGCGAAGAAAATATCATAGAACCTGTCAATCATAGTAAATGGGCTCTCCAATAGTCGTGGTTTCTAGGAAAAATGGAAAAATAAGAATTTGTTGATTTCAAGAAAACTTTAAACCCAAATCTGCAAATCGATTACTATCCAATACCAAAGTTAGAAGACATCGTTTCATCTTTAGCTAGAGGAAAATATTTTGTGATCCTGGATTTGTCAAATGCTTATTTGCAACTGCCTGTCGATGAAACCTGTAACAGCTTAACAATCAATACTCACCTTGGTCTCTATAAATTTAAACGTTTACCATATGGCTGTGCATCAGCACCTGCAATCTTTCAGAGCGTTATTGATCAAGTCATACGTGGATTAAAAAATACTGTTGCATATTTAGACGATATCTTAATCGCAGGATACTCTCTTGAAGATTGTAAGAACAAAAATTAATTGTAAATTTAGAAAACAGTTCAGTTTAAAATAAAGTTTTGAATATTTAAAATAATTTTAAACGCGTGTATTTATTAAACAACAAAAAGGTATGAGATCTCTTTTTTCACAAATTTTTGGTTCTCCAGTTCACACTATCCCGATCAGGCCAACTGAAAACAGAATACCGTCTCCATCTCTCTATCTATCTCTCTCTGAAATATAATAAGCCATAGTAAAGGACATTCAGTAAATTTTCTAAATTGTTTAAACTTCATAAAAAACGCTCCATATTAGCAGATAGCTAAAACCTGGCGCGCAACATACACTGTAACCATGAAATCATGTACAACGTTACTGTATTTAACGACAGTCTAATGGGAAGTCCCGGAAATTACGGGAAATTTCAGTCAAATACAGTGAAATTCTATTGATTACAGTTTTTACTGGCTTTACAGGGAATAACTGATTACGCCGATTACCTACGACATATTATATATTATTATTTTTGGAATGTACAATACAAGTAATTCAAAAATAATTACAAGGCCTGAAATTACAACTTGACGTTGGATAACAACGAAATGTTGACGGGCCCTTGACTCATATTTATCTTTTTTGTAGTCTAAATATATGAAAGGAAACCGTGAATGACTGACTGACTGATCTATCAACGCACAGCTCAAACCATTGGACGGATTGGGCTGAAATTTGGCACACATATAGTTATTAAGAGTTATTATGACGTAAACATCCACTAAGAACGGATTTTTGAAAATTCTACCCCTAAAAGCGAGCCCGCAGTGACGTCATTTCCAGCTTGGTACCCAGCCTACCGGCCAGCAGAAGTCCAAGCAGTGTTTCTAGCCTTGTGTGCAGCGGCTTTAAGATGAACATAAATAAGACCTGACTATGAATATCCCCCTAAGCTACTTATTTAATGTTTTTCATCTAAAATTTTTCTCTAAAACGGTTCACGTTAGAACTTTTAAATAGTACTTTTTTATGTAGAAAACATTGGCAATTCAAAATAAAGTTTCCGAATGTTAATTTACTCAGTATCCTAAAAATTGGGGTCAAAAAACCGCACGCATCCCTAAATTTTCCGTCACTAGCATATGAAAAAAAATTAATAAGCGCTTAAAAAGTAGCTAATATTAATGATAAGATGTGTATAAAAGCTGAGTTTTGTGTTTCAAACGGTTTCTGAGAAAACGTTAAGGTACAAAAAAAATCATTTTTTGACACTCTGTATCTCGAAAACGGTGCATTTGCGGTCCCATGATAATAGGAACTTTTATTTTTAGAATTAGCCAAAGAATCAGAGCCTTTATTTTCTGACACATGTTTTAAATCAGCCTGTAAATAGTGTCCCCGGGTAGGTGAAACGACTCTTGTAGATGGTAAAAAATTCTCGATTTATTTTTTCATTTTTTGAGATTCAGCCATGGGAAGTACCATAGAGTAATGAATAAAGCCTTAAAGTAGTACAGAAAAGGTTCTGGGTTCGATTATGTTTTTTCATTTTTTAATTATTTATTTTTTCAGGCAGAATTAACG
Organism: Xanthostigma xanthostigma; assembly: GCA_963575645.1. Lineage (NCBI taxonomy): Eukaryota > Metazoa > Arthropoda > Insecta > Raphidioptera > Raphidiidae > Xanthostigma > Xanthostigma xanthostigma. The sequence continues at coordinate 36,665,869 of OY754464.1, forward strand.
TGTTTATTTTTTCAATTTTTATCATACAGTGGAAACCTAACGGGATGTCCACTTTTGGGTTTGCCAACTATTTTAAACATTTATTTTTATTTATATAATACCTATAATAGATAAAATTTTTGTTCGTGACATCAGATAAACAACAGTATATCTACGAGTTCGACTGTTTTCAAGTTATAGTTATTTTTATTTAGCTGAACCGGGTCCAGTACGATAACTCGATGTGCCCAAATTTTTACTTTTTTTTAAGTCATATGTTTTTTAAACAAACGCCCTTCTCTTTTCTCTGCGCAAAGAAAAACGCCATCGCATCGACACGACCCCGTAATTGTTTTTTGAAGAACTCCCACCAAACGCCTTCCCTTTCTAGCTGCGCAAAAAAAAAAACATCACATCGACATGACCCCGTAATTGTTTTTAAAGAACTCCTTCCAAACGCCTTCCCCTTTTCACTGCGTAAAAAAATTAATCTATAAAAATCAATTTTCCAACCTTAAAACGGCTAATAACACTGTTATATGTTATATAATATAATAACTTCCAGTGGATATTTTGCAGATCGAGCTATCGTACTTTAACCACTGTACCTACTGTGCAAGTTAACTATGAAATGCTAGTAAAATTTTATCATCTTGTATTTTTGTTGCTTTTATGATGCCGCGTGTTTTAAAGTTTGTCATGATTTTAGTCCATTTATACATACCTATACAAAACACAATGTCTTTTCATGAGTAAATGACCGGACATTGCAGAACAAAATTAGGCTTATGTATTAAATTTCAAATTATTATAGCATTGTTGAACTAATACTCTCTTATCTGTACCTGCGGATCTTTCGGTACATCAGTAGTAATTTATGCGGGACACGATAGGATAAATATTACTGTATAACAAGTGGTATTTATAAACATTTTTCTTCTAATGTAACTACGTATATAATTTATAAGTAAATCGGTTAAACGTAGGTACCACAAAGATCTACCTTATTGTTTATTTATTTATTTATTTATTTAGTGGTCGCGGTCGCCTAGTGGAGGAAATTCGACCATAATTCATTAAATTTTTAAGTTCGAATGTTATTGAAGTGTTTTTGTCATTATATGGATTTCTCCTGATTCGATTTTACCTGTGTTAATTCGTACACATCGTAATGGAACATATATTGTGCATTTCCCCTCATCAAAACGAAGAAAACTAACGTATATTTCAAAACAATGTGTGCGAATTAACACACTAAAAACGTATTTATATATATATTTACCGATGATTCTACATAATACGTTATGCGGTTAAATTTTCAAAAACAATTTCTAAGTCGGAACTATAAAGTTAAAGATTTACACATCATATGACAATTTACTAGTTTAAATCTGAGTCACGAAACATGTACGCTAGGTACGTACACAGAGCGCTCTATTTCTTAACGTTTATACGAGTAATTGTTATTTGCAATTATAGAGAATAGGTTAAATAGGCTGATTGGTACAGTTCTCCATAAGGAATTATGTCGAGATATGATAATTAATCAAGTCAGTGACTGAGTTCGCATGAGCAACATGGGCTACTGCCCAGGACGGCAATTTTTTGGGGGCGAATGATTCTGAGAGACTAAAACATTTTTAATGTTATATCCTTGAGTTAAAAAATATTATTTAAGTATAAAAAATTGTCTACATTTTGTAAAATTCCAGTAAATTTTGCATTTCAATATTCGCTTCTATCAATTACATTAAATTGAAATTAGTGCGTGTTTTCTGTTCTGCAAGAGATGGTTGGTTGATTTGCTACCATCTAACCAGCATACCAACTTCATAACTGCATCTGCCAAAATTTGTTTACTTTCCTGACTTCCCGGAAAATATTTACAAATTTAAATTTTTAAATACAAGGAACTGAAATTTGTTGGTTAGGTGCTTTTAGGCTAGGAATTTGGCGATTCCTTTATGTATCTGGTTCCTAGCTTCGCCACGAATCGCTTTTCGAATACAAAAAGCTGAGATTCAGAGGCAATGTGAAATAGTCTACGCTCGTAGGTTAGGTTAGGTCAAATTAGAGGCGACATTTATCTACTGGATGACAGTAAAAAAGAAGCGTGTGGTCCTAAATCGGCGTATTTTACTTATCGTCGTTGGTTCTGTAATAGCTCTTATGTGCATAGTTGGCAGATTTTACGTTTTTTAGATGAAAAGATTAGGAAACGGAGCTCTATACACTTGTAATACCTTCAAATTAATTTTACAGTAATCAACAAGGGGAAGTAACTCTTATGTGAAACGTTGTATCAAATAATTCCTCCCATGTGCCAATAAATCCGAAATTAACGTTAAATATTTTTTAAGAAAATACTTCGTCGTAATTAAACATGCATAGTGAAGATAAGTATGAATTAGTAATATACCTCTGAAATTGCTAGTTCTTACAATCCATTGCTGAAATAACCACTTCTTGACCTTTCCTGCAAATTTTACTTTTTGCACATAAGAGGTATTACAGAACCAACGACGTTTATTAAAGTCTTTGCACATGCAGTACACCACATACATAAAAATTCCAGCCATTTGGGCGACGGGACCATTCCAACGCCAAAATGTTGACATTTGATATAGTATAATAAAGAAATTACATTTTCTGATATCGCGTGAGGTGACGCGGGTAATGGCTAGTATTCAATATAATATTTGCTATTCGTTGCCATGGTTACCTACATAATATGTAAAAATTAATCGAAGCATGCTCAATTAATTTATTTCTGACAGATCTACAAAACAAAAGAACAGTTGATTTTTTTTATTTTCAAAATATTTCCAAAACTATAAAGTTCAGAAATAAAATTTTTAAGGAAACTTTCTTGAAAAAATAAATAGAATAAGCCGTTATGAAAAGTAAACCATTATTATACAGAAAACAACGTTATAGCATATATCTCTTCTGCGCATGCGCCGATTTTCCCCAAAAACAATAGGGTTCTTCATATTTGCATACCAAACATCGTCCCAAAATTTGATTTCAATCCGCTCATCCGTTTGACCTGCATCGTGCTCACAGATTAACAGACCAACAGACAGACAAACAGTTGCACAGAGTTTTGTCAAAAAATATGTTTTTTAGGATTTGGGGGACCTTAAAACGAAAAAATATTGTAAAATTTTGAAAAGTGATTTTTGACCTAAACTAGTACCATTCCCAACTCGTGGGTTGGAATGGTAAAAATATACGCGTCGAACATATAACCTCCTCTTTTTCGAAGTCGGCTAAAAACAGTCTTCTTAAGTAGAAATTCCCATTAAATATTGGGTGTAGTAAACTTGGACAACGCTATGCTCAAACAGAAAAGGAAAAAAACTTTTTGATGAATCCCTTAAAAATCTTAAGTTAAATTTTTGGTTTCGATCCGTTGAAGGGTGAGTCAGTCGGACCCTTTTCACTTGAATCAAATTAAACTTTTATATCCATCCTGTATATGACACTCTGTATATGACACCCTGTATATTATGACAAGAGCAATATCGATTCTAATTAGCTCATTTTAGATTTTTACACAAATTTTTAACAATACTTTTCTCTGACAAAATAATAATAATCAGAATGCAAAAATGTACATTTCTTGTAACCATACTGTATAAAAGTAATTTACGTTAAATAACTAAGTGACCTGTTATGTAGATCAGCAACAATGATCATTTTCTAATCAATGAACTTCTGCTCTAAAAGTCCGCTGCACACGAGGCTGGATTTGCCGCTAGATTCCTTGCTAGATTTCACTAGTCGTTTTCTAATACGCACATTCATCTTAGTTTACCGAGATGAATGTTGTGTTGAAATTTCATGGTGATCGGAGTTACCGTTCAAAAGTTTTTGTAGGACAGACAAACTTTGAGTTACATTTTGCGACATTTTTCATCGATGATTCGCTCCTATTGGTTGTAGCGTAATATTATATAGCCTATAGCCTTCCTCGATAAATGGGCTATCCTACAAAAAAAGTTTTTTCAATTCGAGCCAGTAGTTCCTGAGATTAGCGCGTTCAACCAAACAAACGAACAAACTCTTCAGCTTTTATATATTTGTATAGATTACTTATAAAATTCATATCTCAAAATAAGTATTTAAAAACCCGTAGCAAAGAAAAACTATTTGCCGGGTTGCAAGAATCAAAATGACTTTAATTTATAGTGTTGTACAATTATTCCCATTGAAACGTTAATATTGAGAAGAGAAAAACCATCTAGTCGATATTAACGGTATATTATTTACTTAAAAAAAAACTTCGGAGAAGTAAAAACTTCGTTCTGTGCTAAATTCAAAAACTTGAGGCGACTGAATCTCAGAATTATAATTAAAAAAAAAAGGAATTTCGAGGCAGACAAGAAATTGAAATCAAGCTCGAAATTCTGTGCCTAAGACGTCGAAAAAAAAAATGAATTTTGAGGCAGACAAGGAATTGAAATCCAACTTCGAAATTCTGTGCTTATAAAAGCTACAAGAGCAACAGCAAAAAAATGCAAAGACGAAGTTCGCATAACTCCTTTAGTTACCACTAAAAAAACGCCGTCTGTGCACTTTTTTTTGCTGTTGCTCTTGTAGCTTTTATAAGCACAGAATTTCGAAGTTGGATTTCAATTCCTTGTCTGCCTCAAAATTCTTTTTTTTTTTCGACGTCTTAGGCACAGAATTTCGAGCTTGATTTCAATTTCTTGTCTGCCTCGAAATTCTTTTTTTTGTTATAATTCTGAGATTCAGTCGCCTCAAGTTTTTGAATTTAGCACAGAACGAAGTTTTTACTTCTCCGAAGTTTTTTTTTAAGATTTCACGTCTTTTTCCAAAGTGTGAGACATTATTTTTATTTTTTCTTCAAAAAATAAACATATGTGCATTTTTAGAATTAAGAGGCCACAGATTCCATGAAGGCCAATTTTGAAGGCATGAAAAAAAATCAATGAACAAGGCCAACCATTAAAATTACAACATTTTTTTCATATCATTTGTAAAATACTTATTTTGCATTAAAAAAAGAAGTTTCACTTTGAAAACTTTCCTCTTTTTAATTTTTGTTGCACTTTTTATGATAAATATGTTTTTTAATAAATTAAATTATTTAAATCTAACTTCAATCATATATTTTGTTATTTTTTAATAAAAAATTTGACGAAAGTGTATTTTTCAAAAAACAAGAAAATAAACAAATTAAAAAAGAAATAAAAATATGTATATGAGAAAAAAATTGAGAAAATAAATAAAAAATAAAAAAAACAATTATAAATATAAAAAAAAATTAAAAATTAAAAAAAATAAAAATAAAAAATATGATTATATATAAATATCAAGTGGAAATAAAATGGAGTAGAAAAAAAATTTTTCCAATGATGCTGGCGGGAATCGAGCCCGAGACCCTGTTATTAGTTATTACTAGTCTAACGTCGTAACCGCTCGTCCACGGGCACACTTATAGTATAAGCTGTTATTGTGGTACAGAAGTATATATGGGTGATACGAAAAATCGGTCCAATGAAAGTCACGTGGTCACAGAACTATAAAACTTGGAAACTGGTCTCATATACACCGAGTTATATGGGAGCTAGGCAAAATCAATGTATAAGAATACGTTAGAGATACGTCGGCATTTAGCACAGAAAAGAATCTCTAACGAGATTCTTCGATTACAACAAATAAATATATATAGGTATCTTTGAGTGACATGTTTAATTACATTAATTTGTGATTAAACACTGAATCGTACTAAAGAAAAACCATCTAATCACACTCAGCGAACATTTAAATAGGCATAAGGTATTTTAAATTAATCGATTTCATTTTTTGTTCCATTTTCCTCCTGTATTTTTATTTACTTAAAATGTTATCTAAAGTATAAATACCTCATGATGACCAGGTAACTTCAATTTTCGTGATTAGTAAAATTTAAAAAAAATGAATTTTACTGAATTAGTAAAGTTACAATAGTTAGATAAATTAGTAATCGTGTCCACTTCCTTCCGAAGCCATCAAACAAGAGAGCGTCTTATCGTTTTTCGATTTCAAAATTCTATCATTCATGGCGTTACTTCGCCCCACCTAATTTTGATTTCCTAATCAGTGCGATTGAAATTTTCAAGTTTACAGCAATATCAATCAGCATCAAACTTAGATAACGTATTTTTTTGAAAAATACCTTATGTTCATAAATATAATTGGAAATATTAGCATTTTGCATTTACTGTACTGAATGGTCAAAATCGAATCCATTTAATTAATTTACATTATTTTATGTTTCGGTTATTCAAAATAATGATTCGGACAACGCCTGTAATGCTGTCGCATTACAGGTGAAATAGGGGATTTAAGTTTTTATGGAGAACCGATCATTTATCAAGTTAGGTATATGAAAATTTATATTTAGGCTTTTGGTAAGAAATAAAGAATTACATGTCTCAGCGTTTTTTGCAAATTCATCCCTCAATATGGTAAAATTGGGGATGATTTCAAAATTCACACGTAATATACCTACATATATAGGTATATAGTACGCAAAGACTGCTGGCAAAAATGTTAAAGTGTATAAACATTGTTTTTTAAAATGGTAGGTACTACAATACGGTGGAGCCGTTGTCGCTGTTTCATTTTAATCGCGTGCAGAGCTGCGGGTAGCGGCTAGTATTAGATAATAATAACAATAGATATACCTATAAGAAAGAAAAAGAGATTAAATATTTTTATATAGCTACAAACAGTGCGTAGACTCGGAACTGATTTTTAGTAATATATCTATCCGTTTTTATTAAAAACTGAAGTTGTAACTACAACTGACCGTTCTGGTTTGGTTCTGTAATATTTTTTGTAATAAAAAAAGTTATTTTATTGAACTCAAAAATATTTTTATTATTAATAGACCGCCCATTTTGGGTCGAAACTGGATGCTTGAATTTAACATTGGTTTAAAACAATTAATTTTTTTATCTGAAAATGATGTAGGTACAATAATTCACAAATTTTCCAAAGATTTTGATAATTCGTTAGGCGAATTAAATAAAGCAGTTGTCAGTTTAAAATAGAAAGAAAACTTACTTCCAAAACTTTTCAAACCTAGGCCATTGCCCTTAGTTCTAAAACAAAGAAAAGAAAGTGAGATCGAAAAATTAATTTCATTAAATGTGTTAGAGCCGGTGGAATATAGTGAATGGCGTACACCGATCGTCCCTGTTATGAAAAAAGACGGAACCGTACGTTTATGCGGAGATTTTAAAGTTACGCTAAAAGTATCCAATCCCAAGAAAAGAGGAACTTTTTTCCAAATTAGCAGGAGGGAAGGAATTTTCAAAGCTAGATTTGTCGATGTGGTATCAGCAATTGAAATTAGATGAACCGTCAAAAATTTTAACAACCATATCAACAACCAAAGGGCTATTTAAGTATACTAGGTTGGTTTATGGATTGTCTTCTGCCCCTGCTGTTTTTCAAAGTGTTTCCGATTCTTATTCTTATCACTGCGCTGAACAGATCTGAACCTTTAAAACGTTTAGACAAAGCGTTGACTATATTACAATTGGCTATATTAATAACCAACTTTGAATTGTTCAAAGTTTTATAGAAAAAATCTAGAACTTGACCATTATATTACACATTCATCACCTACATAATATTTATAATTTATGAAAATACGCTTAGCTCTTCGAATCGACATGATTATAAGACGTGAACGCAAATACGAGACCACCAATGGAGGTTTACTAGCCCACTGAAGTAATTCTACTATACATGAACTTAAAACGTTTTTGTTAGGTAATATGTTAAACAATACAGACGACATAAACTTGTTTGTTTTTCTACCTAAAACTATGGCCATGTTTGTACAATCATTTAATAATGTCTCTATGTACACACATTAACACAATTCGTTATGGGAGGCCAGCATTATATACTATGTCTCAAAATAAGAAGATTTTCAAACACTTGAATTTATTATACCATAATTCCTAATTACAAAATATTATTCAAAGAAAAAACATAAAAAAATTGATGATATTTGATAATAAGGTTCATGTAAGTAAACCGATGGCTATATAAAATTAAAATTGTCCATCAATGCATAAGATTCCATAAAGCTGCGATAGGTAGATAATTTATTTATCTTTGGACTAAAATTACCAACAATAAATTAAAAACAATTATCACAAATACTAAAAAATGGCACACCTCATCAAAATGAAAAACAGTTTTAATAGTAGTCTGAATAAAAATAGGACACGGCACTAACTCATGCACGCTGATTTATTAAAGGTGAATCACCCCAAATATGTCAAACATGCGACTAACAAATAAATGCTAAGCATATTTTATACTAACAGAATGCAAGAATTATCAGACAGAACGAAGTTCAACAGACTTACCCAATAGGGTGGAGCGGAAAAACTTTTTTCTTTTATTTTAAATGGCTGGGATTGGGATTAGTCACAGAACATTACTGTTCTGTGGGATTAGTATATTTTGAGGTAAACAGTAACACTATAAAAACTAAGCCATGTGCGACTTCATCTTCAGATTCCTAAACGGGAATTAATTTTTGAATTTTTTGTTTTTTATATAGGTAGGTATTTATACATAATTTAATGGATTATTATACAGGATGTATCACAGAAAACCGTACATAGGGAAAACTCCATTGTGTAAATTAGTTAGGATCAACGATTACTTTGGCCTCATATGAGAATGGGTACCGTGGTAACGCTGACTAACCATTATTTAATAACAATAATTGCTAATAATTAATGAATAATCAGTTAAAATAACTTTTCAGTATTAAATGAATTTATTTTTATTAATAAAACAATTTTTTATTTAAAAAATATTTTTTTAATTAATAATTAAACCAAACAAACAGTTAAAATCAAAATTAAAGCAAATGTTCCAATAAACCTCCATTTTTATTCAGCAGTAGCTTAATCAGTTATAAAGACTTTGTCTCCTTTGTCGAACATTACAGGATTCACATTGAAACATACTTCGGCGATTTTGTCTTTAAGTTCATCTAGATTGTGCCCTCATCACGAATAGATTTCATTATGTAAAGTGTAAACGATGGTAACGACCTCTGAATAGAGGGCAAAGCAAGCTCTGATCTAATTTGTACTGTGTACTTTTCCCTATGTACGGTTTCCTGTGATACACTCTGTATAACGCCTGGTGGTAAAATTAAGACATTTTTTATTGTATAATATTTTGTGTGAAAATTAGTATCGTACTTATTATAAAAAATGTTGACTTTTCTAGAAAAACAGATTTTCGGATATTTCATAAGTTTTTAATTTTTGCATATAAGAAAGGTTTGTAATCTAGTAATTTTGGGCATGTATCTCGAGCATCTGGTTTTTAAAACACTTACTTGGGGTAAATACTGGATAGAACCCCAATAGTGTATGTACTATGTACTATATGACAAGTCCATTTAAAAGTTACAGCCAGTTTTAAAAATGCCATTTTTCAGTATGTCCGAAATAACTGCATAGTTTGTAAAAGTCCATTTTTAAGCGCGATTAGCGTAAGCTAAAGCGCCTTATACAGGGTGAGTCAGACCACCCGTATCAGTCGTTTTTTTCGAAAACGGTTAGTCGTAGAGAGTTGTGTCAAAAATCTGTATTATAAAAGCCCTAATGAAGAATCGAATGGTGATATTTTTCCCCCCCGAAAAGGTCGGCTTCCCTGTTAGTTTGCTCCGGAATGTTCAGAACTCCGGAATGTTAAATGGCACGATAGGTCGAAAGTGGTATTGTTGAAAAGATCTTTAAAAAATAAGCAAGTTTTGTAGAACATTTTTTTTTGTTACTGCCACCCCTGTTAAGTAATATTCGTTTGAAATTATTAAATTAACATGTCAGAAAACAAACTTAATTTTAAAAGTCGGCATTTAAAATCTAGTTACCTAATTAAATAATAATAAAGAAGAAAAAAATTTTCTTTCATCCTCGATATTAACTTGAAAAAAGTGAGAAAAAGTGACTTTTTGACTTGTTTTGCTAAGTCGACCGCATCTTTGCTAATATCGGTGGAAAGTTTAATGCTTGTACGAATTTTTACACCACGATGTACCCTCAAGAGCTCCGTAAATCGGCAGATCGATCTACCGAACGGTTTTTCCGGACCGCTCAATCAAAATTTCAGAAAAATTTAAAGGAGCAAAATTTACATTTTGTTGGTTCCTTGGAATCAAAGATTGAGTTTTCCAGAAAACTGTTTTTTTCACATTTGTTAGCTTCGTAAGAAAGTTTAGGATAATAAGCACTATTTTTTTTGCAGATCGAGGACTACACCAATCTTGGGGGTATCAACTTTTAATTAATTCCGTTAATTCAAAATAAAGGAAATAACGTTACGGAAAGAGTACATCACTTCAAAAATGACTCAATATTTTTTTCTTAAATTGTTGAAAAAGGAGAGTAAATTTTAAAAAATTTAAGAAAAAACATTTTTTTTTTCAAAAATTGGATTTTTTTTCAAAAATTAAATTTTTTTTTTCAAATTCAATGAGCAAAAGATGCCCAATTGTGAATGAATTGAAAAAAAAAATCAAATTTTTCATTTTTACGAACTTTACAGGGTGCTCAGAAATGTAAATTTTGCTCCTTTAAATTTTTCTGAAATTTTGATTAAGCGGTCCGGAAAAACCGTTCGGTAGATCGATCTGCCGATTTACGGAGCTCTTGAGGGTACTCGTGGTGTAAAAATTCGTACCAGCATTAGACTTTCCACCGATATTAGCAAAGATGCGGTCGACTTAGCAAAACAAGTCAAAAAGTCACTTTTTTCAAGTTAATATCGAGGATGAATGAAAATTTTTTTCTTCCAAGAAGACTACATAGCCTTGTAGGAAATTTATTCTAGATTTTGAAACTGCCCATCAATTTTCTGTCTGATCATTAGTTGCTGAGATATCGATGGTTAAAGTCAAAAGGATGCTTTTGTATTCGTAGTCGAATATCTCCGGGTCAAATTAACGTAGAGAAAAATTTAAAAAAAGAAATTAAAGCTGAATGAACAGGCTATCAAGTCCATATCATGATTTTTGTGTAAAAAAATTTTCCAAGCCCGTGGACCGAGAAAAAAAACGCAAAAAATTAAAAAAAAATTTCTTTCGTGTTCTTTCTTAGAATTTTGCGATGACTGTCGCTCCTAAAAATTTTAAGCTAAGAAATCTGAAAACTAGACATACAGCGCTTTAAAATGCTTTTTTAAAAACCTCGATACCACCAATTTTAACTGAGATACAGTATTCTGAAAAATCACTAAAAATTCAAAAAAATTTTTTGCTCCCTTAATTGTTTGCAGAAGTATATATAGGTGATTAGGTAATAATGAAAACCTGTTAAATTCCATTCAGATTATTTTTTATTTTTTTTTAAATCGTATTTGACACCTTTATACACATTTATCGTAGTGAGTACCATACTAATAGTACATAACTCAAAGGTACTAAATCAACTAGGTATCTTTATAATGAGATATTGCACATCGATCTTTGGAAAGAGACAATCTGTTATGAGAGTTAACTCTTAAAGAGGTCAATAACTCTTTCCCATAACAGAAGATAGTCTCTTTCCAAAGGTCGATGTGCAATATTTACCGCCGCGTACTCTTAGAAAGTTAAGATTCGTATCCGTATCCGCGGATCTTGAAACCAAATATCCGTATTCAGATCCGTATCCGCGGATATACATTTTTAACGATCCGGTACATCACTAGTATACATCCACATTCAATCTAGAGGTGCACAAAATTCTTTTGAATGCATATTAAAGCAGGTTCAAATTACTATAACGTTTTTCCTCTATATTTTAAGGTCGCTGCACACGAGACTGGATTTACCACTAAATAATTTGCTAGATTTAACTACAAGTTTTCTAGCGTTGGTTTTCATAATTGCTTTTATGTGCTCGCTTCACACGAGACTTCTTTTCAAGATTTGGTGCGTGCGCAGTGACAGTTCAAATAAAAACACAGAGCAAAACGTGTCTATTGTCTGAATCTGAGCAGAATGATGCCATGTTGGTTTGTGGGCGTTTGTTCACGTCGCCCACGTGACAAAATATTGATTCCTAATTGGTTCAGAGAAAGAAGAGGACCTAGCAAGAAAAATAGCCCCTGTTCTAATTTTAAAATCGATCTTGTGAGCTAGCAGGCGAGCCCGCAGTGACGTCATTTCCAGCCTCGTACCCAGCTTGCCGGCGAGCAGAAATCCAAGCAGTGTTTCCAGCCTCGTGTTCAGCGGCCTATATTCTATTTAGTTTATCACATTTTATAGTGCCCGCGGTGAGAATTGAACCCAGGCACGTCATCAATGATACGGTAGTGAACGCTTACTTGCCCGCAGACAGTGGCGTGTGGAATAAATTCGACATATCCATTTATAGCGGTATAATAAAAATAAACATTCGACGCACATGGATCTCCGAAATAGCCAATAGATGCTGAGGTGATCAGCGTCTCTGCTATATCAGATAGTATAGTAAAACAGTAACGGTAATTTTTTCTATAAATATATAATATAAATAATAAGCAAATTTTAACAAGAAATTTTGCATATAAATTCAAGAAAAATAACTTGATTTACAAAAGAAAAAATGTATCTTTCCGTGAAGAAATATTCCTTTATTTGATAACAAGGTAGTTAATGACTACAAGAACACAATATTATATATTATGTACATATTATATTGTATATATAGATTCAGAGAGGTTTTAAAAAGTTAGGTATCATCTAAAATCTACTTATGTTTTGTCGCTTTTGTTTTCTTATATTTGAGAATTGATATAAAAAGAAGTAAATTCTTGTCAAATTAATTGGCATTAGTCAACTAGTATTGCTACGAAACGTTGTCTGGCATTTCCAAAATAGACGCAATTTGAGCACCTCAATTATAATTTCCAAATTTACATAGCCGACTAAATTTTCTATAGATATTTTTAAGCTTTAAGATCAAATATCTTAAAAATGATCCTAATTTGTTTAGTTGTCTATAAAATAAATTTGAGGAATAAATTCTTGAAAAAAAATCGATTGGGGACAATTTTATACTTATACAGTAAACAATCACTCGTTATTGAACATTTTTCCAACAAAACTACTCTTTATTTATATTTTACGTGTTTGGTATGGTACTTTAGTGTAAAAAGTGTTGACATTTTTGACACTATTCCGTTTATTATAACATGGAACATATACCTAACGTACAATTTTCAGTGTAAATTTCACCGAGTTATTCACATTTCAGTAATATACCAAACACATTAATCTTATAAAAGCATATTAATCATCTTATTACATATCTGTTTATAGACAAATTAAAATCATAGTCATCTTCTTTAGGCAAATAAAAATGATTTCCGCGCAATTTGTTTTACATTCAGTACACTTAAAAAATATATTAAGATTTCATTCGTATTCTATCTTCTAGAATTCATTAATTATTTTGTTTTTACCAATGTGAATAAGTGACTGAGAACATTTTTCTAAGGATCGACTAAAGCGATTTTGAATCTAATTAGATTTCAGATAAATAAATGTCGATATAATAAAAAAATTCGCAAACCGGTTCTAGCTTTACGATATCGAAGTAGAAAAATTTTATCACACAGGTAGAGAGAGAGAGAGAGGGAGACTCAATTCCAAGAATATTGAAATGCGAAGCTCTATTAAAATTCTCAAAAAAAATTTTCGACTGAATTAAATATTTTCCTATTAATAAATAAAATTGTCGACCAATTTTTCTCAGACCATAATATATTGACAAAAAAAATTTCATTATTTTTTTAATCATTCAATCTTTCGTGCAATCTATTAGATAATAAATAACTTAATACTAATTAATTTTTATATTTTTTAGATATTTCTGAAGAAGATCCAAATCCGGATCGAAACGTCATCTTGTGTTATATTGATTTGTATTTTTATTATTTTTTGTCAATATATGGTCTGAGAAAAATTGGTCGACAATGAAGAGTTCTATTCAGACGTTAATCAAAGATTTGAATTTTCCTACTAAATTGGGAAGTTACAGATGATGCACAAATTTTTAACACCACTGTGTATGTATGCACACATATTATGTGTCCATGCATAACATGTTGTTATTGTGTATTTATAAGAACGAAACCGTATTCGACAGTATAATATTTATTATAATGATAGGATTGGAACCGACGGACGTTTACAAGTGATGACAGCTTATCATTATACATATAGGCACAAAATAATGTGTACCTACTATGCGTATAAGGTGAGTCTCAGCTTCGATACTCGTTGGTACCTCTTACAGCCGTCGCCGTGCACACGTACATAGTACGTAAACCACACGTTTTACGTGCGTTTCATCCCTCTCATACGTTGCACGTATAATATGTCGAGTGTCGACTGTCGACCCTTGTAATATATTCTTTATGCACTAGATTTGACAATATAAATGTTCCTTTTGCTTATTGTTCTTTACGAGTTTGGACACGTTAAATACACTTTGAATTATGTGCTACATAGTAGTATGATGCGCTCTAAGCTAGTTGATATACAAACAACTTGAACACACGCTTACGAGGGACGGTAAACCAAATTATGTATTACTAACTTTTGCCATCTACATCGTTCACGTTGTAAGTACTTGAAAAAGATCTTACTTTAAACTAATAAAAAGCTTAAAAATTGAATTATAAACAATTCATAATAAATTATTTTTTCCGAATGTAATCATTCGATTTCTTTATTCAGAATTAGTAACAACCTTAAATTTTCCTGCGTAGCTGAAGAAAAATATATGCATGAGACAGAGAGAGAGAGAGAGAGAGAGAGTAAATGTAACAATACTTGCTACAGCGTGGTCTACAATATGATTAGAGCCTATATTTTCGATGTCAGTCTAACAATGTGAGCCAAAATATTCCATTTAAGTTCTCCATCTATGTCTACTCTTATCAATTAAGTATTTTAGAATGTCTGTATTTGTCCTTTGATGAACTGTGCAATATATTGTCATTGAAAAACAAAATTAAACGTCCTCATTTATTTTGTCGAAAAACATAATGTCGAAAAATACAATTAGCCCAGTAGCAGGAGATTTTAATTCGGAATTAATTAGGAGAACTGCTTTAATCCATTCAGTTTAGGTCAGAAATGAACATACTAAGTTTTCCAGCTCCTGCTAGATGAGCTTTATGCGCTGCGTGAAATTTACGCAAAATACATAGTGTTTTTTAATAAAATGACAAATATCTTAAAAATAACCAACGCTATCAAAAAATTGTCTGTACAAATATTGTAGATGTTGAAATCTGACGTAAATGAGTACCCACACTTTATATTTCCACTTGAGATTAAGCCAGCAATTCTATTTAATTCTATTTATGTACAAAATTAAAAATACATCTTAATATATAAAAAGTACGTGTCACATCTTTGTCCGCGACGGACTCCTAAACTACTGAACCGATTTTAAATTTGATTTGCACACCGTGTGCAATTCGACCCAGCTTGAAAAATAGGATAGCTTACATTTCAATTTATAGTCGCAATATTATTTTATTGCAAATTATTTGTCTATTCCTTGACAGTCAGTAGATGAATAAGGGGGTTTCTGGGCCACTTAAAAAATAGCTTGAAAACAGCTATTTTTACCCCCTCCACTTTTATAGATTTGTGTACCATTTCTCGAATTTTAAAGTTAGACATATCAAGTTTGGACTCAAATTAATCGGGGATCTGAGACGAGTTCAACGATGGTATTCAAGTAGGGGGTGGCAGCAACCCTTAACATTTCCACCTCTTTCGAATTTTAAAGTACATCAGTTTTTTTGGACTTAAATGAAGCAGGAAGCATGGTGTTCACCGGTGGTGGTTTACCCCCACTCCAGCTGAGTGTAATTTGACACCTGAGGAGTGAGCTCAAACCGGCGTATTATACTACTACAGTCATAATACAACCATATAAGATGGCAATACCTGTTGACTGGATTGAGTGAATATTCAATAGATGGCGCAACGAACTTAACAACCATATATCTAGATCGAGGATGTTAAAAAACTGAATATCGTTTAAAACTGCTCGGCACGACGGCGCAGCCGGAGTGCTCGAAATAGAGCAAGTGTTTTAAAGACCAGTTATCCACGAATACTTTAAGCTATTTTTTTTCGAGCACTCCGGCTGCACCGTCGTACTCGACATACACACATATACGCCCATGTATTTTTTTAAATAGCTAGCAATTAATAAAATAGATAGATAGATAGATAGATGTTCCAATGAAATTGTTTTATTATTTCACTTTATACGTAGCGAAGCACGTACAGGGCCGCTAGTATTATATAAAATTACCAAAAAAAAAAAAAAAAGAACTAAACCATATTCAAAGTGAAAAATGATGAGAAATATTTAACACGAAGAACACGAGGATGTTTAATAATTTAATAAATAATAAATTTCCTTTAGAGATTTATAGACCTATCGTTGGGATAACCAACTATACTACAGACTATAGAGGTGATTTTGTCAAGATTGTATTTCGACTAAAAAAAAATTGGTTGTCTGTAAAGTCGGTTTACGGACGATAGTTTTACGTGATAACGTATTCCGTAATACATAACCTAAATTTTAGTAGCTGTCAAACTTGGGCCGAAGCCTACTGCGCTCTCGCTTGCACGCACAGGGTCAGGCGGAACGTTACACTTTTTCGTGCGTGCAGCTGTTGTTTCATCAATTTATAAGACGTTATCACGTCAAAAAACTAAACTAAAAATTTTGAAAAAACCACGAAGGATGTGGGTATGTGTTGCAACTGCTCGCCGAAATTTTGGTGCTCGGGCAGGCGTGTGCATATTACTGAAATATTTTCTACGTAGAATTGCAGTCTGTAATGCAGTCGCTGCTTGAAGCAGTCAATTTCGATCGCTTGAAGAAGTTCGTATACGGATAACCATAATTCGCAGTCTTGAGACAAATTATTTTTGTCGGTAACAAACGAAGAACAAACCTCGTAATGGTAATTCAAGCAATTCGCGTAAATGGGAAAATGGTCTTGATACTACGAACCATTGTTGAATTTAAATTTACGTTAAAGTAACGTATAGAATGTAGATCTATAGACGATGAATTAGCGATGCGGGAACTAAATGACGACCGAGCGACGGTACGAATGCCAACTGGGATTCATTAAGAAGATCGGTCAACATAACACCAAAATGACGAGTTGTCCACAATTCTGCAGTTTTTCTTAATGTTAAAAATATAATTTTTTTTTTAAATTAAATCAGTGATTGCAAAAATACGTAAGTAGTGATTTGTAAGTTCATGTACACACTCTAGTATGATAGCATGTATGTTGCCTAGTAATACATTTGTACATTTATTAGTATGTGTTTATAGTCGTATTTTATCATGGGAAACGGTTTCAAATACACTGGCATTATTCTTGTTTCTGAATTAAATTTGACATCCAGTTAATATTTATGTTCATGTGCAAGTGTTCATTAATTTGTTGTTAGTTGGTTACTGTAATTATTTATTTAATTATCAAGTTATTAAAATAGGTACTGACTTAAGTGCCGCACGATATATTTTTTTCAACAGAATGACATGGTGTGTATCCACACCGCAATATAAAACAATAAGTAAGCCACTATATGAAAATTTCGAAAAATTAGGGAAATAAAATAATTTCGCTGATTTTAATAAAAAGCTCATAAGCGTTTTCTTAAACCATTAAATAGAATATTAAAACTAAATAACATATTGTTACACGCTCCCCGTTGCGACGACAAAGGATTTCGTGAGACAACAATCGGCTCGTCCGTCTAACAATGACACACAGATTATTGTGGAACAACAATCGACCTGTTGTTCTAACAATGATACACAGATTGTTGTGGGGCAACAATAAACGACTTGATGTTCTAATAATATGCGTAGGTAAAGAGGGCTTTATTGCCAAATTCCAGACAACAATAAATGCAAGAAAAGAAAAAATGATCCAGTGCATATATAAACCACGGAATAGCTCAGTAGACGGGCAGTCATACATGGTGTTTCATCGAGTGAACAATCGATATAAATTGACAGTTAGTACCGTGAACATTACTGAGGTAACTAAATAAATAAATGAACTGTGTAAATAATCGTGTGTATATTGTTAATAAATAAGTGTGCTAAATAAATTTTGGTGTTTTCCTATGTTTTCGTGTACATAAATAGTGACTTTGTATTCTTCATTACTTATTCTTCTATTTTATGAGTTAGAAGTAATTTTTCGTTTGTTTGTTTATTTGTTTTATTAACGTTCTGCTATTGTAAATAAATATTTCCCACCGCGAACAAGACCAGTTTTGTTATAATATGGTATAAAAATGTTAGATAAAAAAAATATAATATATTTATATCATATTACTTATATCATGTGCAAATTTCACTAACAGTTAAAATTCGGTACTTAGAAAGAACAGCTCGAATTGATATCTAAATGGATGCCAAGCTATCACTTGGCCAGTTTTCATATTTTATATTATAAATAAACTAGTGGCCCGGTCCAGCTTCGCAGCTCGGCAGAGACAACAGTAGCTAGTGGAGCCTACGGCTCTACCGTATTACAGTTTGGCCTCACGGGGCTGCACCCCACTCGGCAACGGCAGGCGGAAGCTTATGACTCTACGATATTTCGAGTCACTTTTTCAGTTTTTCTTTACCCAAAAATCTTATTCGGATTATCATGAACATATACAAATAATTAAGATTTCTTTGATTCTTCGGCTGTTCCTTTGTATTTTTATTAATTATTTTTACTAATCCACCCGTTTATTGAGGCGAAAAACACAAAAAAAATTATACAAATCGGTCGAGCCATTTTCGAGTTTTTGCGAGTCTATTGCACGGTAATTAATTTTTATATAAACTTCTAGAAGTGTATCTTATTGTATAACTTTTAAATTACGGACAATAAAAAAAAATGTTATTAAAAAAAAAAGTTATATAGTACGTAGAATAGAATATTTGTAGAGCCAAGTATAGATACATGCGTCAAAACAATTAGAAGAAAAAATCAAAATATATCTGAGATATTATAAGGCACAGTTCCTACAAGATGTGCTTTTAATTTTTTTTTAAACTGATTGTCTTTGAGACATTTTATTTCTTGCGGTAAGGATTGAAACATTTTGAGTCCTGTATAAGAGACTGATTTCTCAAAGAAGGCTGTTTTATGCTTGAGAGTAATCTTTGTGTTGCGGGTATCGTATTTATTTGGCTCTTTAACGCCAAAGGAGTCATAACCCTTACATAAAAAAGTTAAAACTTCGTAGGCATAAATATTGATACATATAGATAAAATTGTCGACCGATTTTTTTCAGAGCATATATTGACAAAAATATATAAAAATTATATAAAAATATAAATCAAAGTAACAAAGGATGACGTTTCGATCCGGATTTGGATCTACTTCAGAAAAATATGAAAATTAATTAGTTTTAAGTTATTTATTATCTAATAGAATGTACGAATGATTCAATGTTAGAATGAATAAAAAAAATTAATGAAAAATTAATAACAAACTATTATATAATTTTTAGTTTAAGCTCCCATGACACAAAAAGTTACCCCAAAGAACACCTCAAAATTATAAAGTGAAAATGGCTGAAAAACATGTCAGAAACATGTTACTCCCGCCAGACAAGTAAAAATTTGTTAATTGATATTTTTTATGAATTTTTGAAATTTAAAAAAAACATGATTTTACTTTCCAAAACACCTGCTTGAAATTTATACAATTTGTAGTAAATAATGTACCATTTTTGAAAAAATTGGTCTGGCTGACAATTTTTGTTAATAAGCTAGCCAGACTTCATTTGTTATAAACTATTTTTTTTATGAACACCTCCTTGAATTTTTTTTAAAATAAAGTTTAAGATCTCTTCTATCTAATACAACTGGTCTGGCTGACAATTTTTGTTAATAAATTGGTCAGACTTCATTTGTTTTTTGTTTATGAAGTCTGTCATAGTAAAAAACATTTTTTCGCTGACAGACCAATTTTTATGCATAAAATAGATGTCAAACCTTCTTTCAGAAAAAAATTAAGGTGGTGTTTTGACACGGCCCTTGTAAAAGCTAATTTGTTTATAAAAAAATGCTGTCACGGCGCTTAAAAATTGAATCTGGCATGGTAAAAAACAATATTCTGATGAAAAATGTATTAAAGTATAAAAAAGGGATCTACCGTATTAAAATAGAATATAAAAAAAATTGGTTGTCTGTAAAGTCGGTTTACGGACGATAGTTTTACGTGATAACGTATTCCGTAATACATAACCTAAATTTATATAGTAATTATAATAATTCGAATCTATGATATTGCATCTTTCGCTTCAAATTTAGGTAAATTTTATTAAGTAGAATAATAAAACACTATAAAAAGTAAAATCATTGATTAACGTCTGAATAGAACTCTTCAAGTAAATAACTATAAAAAGTACACTATTATTATATAAAAAACAACTATGGCATGTATCTCTTTTGCGCATGCGCCGATTTTCCCCAAAAAATTTACAAAAATTTCTAGTAAAAATAGATAGAGTAAAAACCGTTTTAAAAACTATATTATTATTATATAAAACATCATTATAAGAGATATATTCTTTTACGCATGCGCCGATGTTCCCCAAAAACAATAGGCCACTTCATATTTGCATATCAAACATCCTCCCAAAATTTGGTTTCAATCCGCTTATCCTTTGTGTCGGAATGATAAGAAATGTCAAAAGTGACGTTTGCAACTGTCAAAGTATTATGTTCTTATAATAATTAGTTATTCCAATACTTAACTTAGAAGGCGTTGCATTTCACAAAATACTAATGTCAAAAAATTGAATTAAACATTAGAAATGCAGCCGTTTTCATGTTAAGACAAGACATACGTTATTTTCTAATTTCCATGTACGGCAAACAAAGACGACCGACCGCGTCGCGCCATGCATTAGACAACATTGCATTTATACAACTATTTTTCTATATAAATTTGTATAAAAAAACTGTTTAGGCAAATTCTGTTATACGAAATCTATGTAAAATGTTCTCCTCTTTCGTTTAAGACTGGTTTCAAACCGATCTGATTTAAATTGAGCGAGAAATTAGCAAAAAGCACGCACAGGGTCAGGCGGAACGTTACGCGTTAGGAACGTTACGCGTTAGGAACGTTACGACCGTTAGGAACGTTACACTTTTTCGTGCATGCAGCCGGTGTTTTATCAATTTATAAGATTAGTGATTCATCAATTTATAAGACGTTATCACGTCAAAAAAAAAATTGTTTTCTAGTTAGCAACGATTATACCATATTTTTTCATTAAAAAATGTGGTCGCAGCACTCGAAAAATAAAGTCTGTCATAGTAAAAAAACATTTTTTCGCTGACAGACCAATTTTTATGCATAAAATAGATGTCAAACCTTCTTTCAGAAAAAAATTAAGGTGGTGTTTTGACACGGCCCTTGTAAAAAACTAATTTGTTTTAAAAAAAACGCTGTCACAGCGCTTAAAAATTGAATCTGACATGGTAAAAAACAATATTTTGATGAAAAATGTATTAAAGTAAATAAAAGGAATCTACCGTATTAATTTAGAATAAAAAAAAATTTTTTTTCTAGTTAGCAGCGATTATACCATATTTTTTCATTAAATGCGACCACATTTTTTAATGAAAAACTATGGTATAATCTTAAACTTTATTTAAAAAAAAATTCAAGGAGGTGTTATGAAATGTATTTTCATAAAAAAAATAGTTTATAACAAATGAAGTCTGGCTAGCTTATTAACAAAAATTGTCAGCCAGACCAATTTTTTCAAAAATGGTACATTATTTACTACAAATTGTATAAATTTCAAGCAGGTGTTTTGGAAAGTAAAATCATGTTTTTTTTTAAATTTCAAAAATTCATAAAAAATAACAATTAACAAATTTTTACTTGTCTGGCGGGCGTAACATGTTTCTGACATGTTTTCCAGCCATTTTCACTTTATAATTTTGAGGTGTTCTTTGGGGTAACTTTTTGTGTCATGGGAGCTTAAACTATTTTGTCAATATATGGTCTGAAAAAAATTGGTCGACAATTTTATTTATTTGAAGAGTTCTATTCAGACGTTAATCAAAGATTTGAATATCGTAATAGGTTAAAAGTTCATTATTTTTAAAAATTGGCCGACATGAGTTTCTATTTTTAAGATTAAAAATTAATCGAATTATTCTTTTTCAAATTAGAAAAACTCTCTCTCTATCAGTTGCACGACCCCAAACTGTTATGCTGTACGTAATGGTAGGAATTACATATGCATGATAAAAGATTAACATCGAGCTTTGATTGTGGAATTTCCGTAGTTGTTTCAGGTGATAGTAACAATACTTTAGTTTTTTGTATACATTTTTACGTGTTTAATCCATTTCATGTTTTCGTCATGTGTAACACCTAGGAATTTTACGTCTGTTTTAATATTTATGCCCACATCTGAGCTAACAATACTTTTTGTAACATCGTTTTTAATTTTAAAAAGAATACAGTTGCTTTTATCCAAATTAATTATTAGTTAATTTCTTTGACACTATTCAGAGTGTTGGTTTATTACAATTTTAATATTATATTTGACCTCAGATATTTACAAAACAGTTATATAACAGAGGAACCAAATTATTGCCCTGAGGAACCCCTGTGTGTATAATTTTTTCGGAAGAATTGAGATTGCGTAGATTGCATAGACCGATTTTGCAAATATGATTTAATTGTCATTCGGTAGATATCTGATACCCATTTCATGAAGTTTTTACAGTAAGAAAACGTGGTTTACAGTGTCAAAAGCGACACTCAAATCCAAAAACAAGTCAATGACAATTTTGCTAATATCTAAATTTTTACTAAGAAAATAAAAAAAATTGATACACGCACCATGTTGACATGGATGTAATAGATTAGATTTTTCAAGATGTAGTAATAGTGATTTTTGACAAAACACCGTCATATTTCAGCCATATTTAGTACGAATTATTTACAAATTATATATAAAAACCTTCCTCGTTTATCGCTCTTTCTATTAGTGAAAACCATTTCAAAATCCGTTGCGTGGTTTAGAAGTAAGCGGAGAAACAAACTGCGACTTTTTTATATTATAATAGTGGTAGTGCTTTTTGACAAAACACTCTCATAGTGCGGCCATATTTTGTCAAGGGACCAAGATGAAGATGAACAGACGGATCAGAATGTGTGAAGACAAGCTGCTACGTCGTTGTGGTAAAATCAAAATTTAATTGTTATCAATTTTAGAAGCTATTTGATCAGATCTAGAAAAAAACTCACGTCTCACCCCTATCCGAATTCGAACGCGAACAGTAATTTGATTTTAGGAAAGTTTATTTGTGGTTCTTTTACCGACTTTAAATTTAAAATCTACCTATTCAAAAATAAATACAGTGTAAACTATATAGCGAACGTTTATTTAACAAATAACTCCTTAAAACGTAGAAATTGCTAAGGTTTTGTTGTTTACATTGTTCTCTATAATAATGTAACAAAACTGTTCTAGTTCGAGGTGAAAAATATTTATTTATAATAGTGAAACGTTAACAAAACAAATAAACAATCAAACTAAAAGCACTTCTCTCTAACGTAACAGAAACAAAACAACAAATTCTTACTAATAAAATAAAAGAATAAGTAATAAAGAATACAAAGTCACTATTTATGTATCAGAAATATTTACAACACAGAAAAACACCAAAATTTATTTAGTACACTTATTTACACAGTTCATTTATCTATTTATCTCACCAGTTACCTCAGTACTGTTCACGGTACTGACTGTCAATTTATGTCACAACTATTTGTCGATTTTTAACTCGATGAAGCACAGTGTATGACTGTCTTTCTACAGAGCTATCGCCGGTATATATATGCGCTGGATAGTTCTTTCTTTTTGTTGTATTCATTGTTGTCTGGAATTTGGCAACAAAGCATTTTTTTACCAACATATATTGTTATTGTTTGATCAATCAAGCCGATTGTTATTCCACAACAATCCGTGTGTCATTGTTAGAATGACGAACCGATTTTTGTCTCACGAAATTCTTAGTCGTCCCAACAGGGACCGTGTAACAATAAATTGAAACACTCTGTACAGTTTTCCCTCTTCATCCTCAACATATGTAAACATTATTTTCGCATTGATCCCCGGCCACTGTGATATAGCTGGTAACGAAAAAGTAGATAAAAGGCCAAAAACGAGACGCTGCAAGATACTCATCCTATAACCTTGAACACCCCCCTAGGCAATGACAAAACTTTTTATGGCAGGAACATAACAGAAGATTTGGTATATTCAATGGACTCTCGTTACTTTCAACAAGCTTAGAACAATAATGCAAGATACATACCAAAAAAAAAAATGATCACCTCTCAACATCTAAGAAGTAACGAAACAGCTTTAACAAGATTGCCAACACAAATCTAACACACTCGTTTATATTAAAAAATCGGTCGTGTAAGTCGGACTTGCACACGAAGGGTTCCATACACTATGTACCTACTTTTAAAATACTTTTGTAAAAGAAACAAGAGAGGCGCTATAACAATATGAAACCAGTGGGAGTATGCAAGTAATTCAATAATTTCAAAGCATAAAATTTTACATAATAAGTACACCCCGGCGTTATTACATTATAAACACTTTTATTAGAATAAAATAATATAAATGTTTTGAACAATATACCATTATATAAAAAATAACGTTATGGCATATATCTCTGTTGCGCATGCGCCGGTTTCCTACAAAAAAATTACAAAACTTTAGAATAATAAACCATTATGAAAAATATACCATTATTATATAAAAATAATGTTACAGCACATATCTCTTCTGCGCATGCGCTGCCTTTCCCCCTAAAAACTTTTTACAAAACTTTTTTTAAAATTCAAGTGGTTCTTTAATTTCAGTGGTCACAGACTTCGAAAACATAGTTTCGAGAAAAACGCAAGTCATCTAATCGATTTCTTTATTTTTGCATTTTCTTGTAGTATGATGTTTCGAAAATATTCCCTGAAAATTTCAAGTGAATTGAATGAATAGTTTCCGAGATAATTATTATATGACCCAGGGAATTAGATGACTTGCGTTTTTCTCGAAACTATGTTTTCGAAGTCTGTGAGCACTGAAATTAAAGAACCAATTGATGGATTTAAATTAAATTTTTACAGCTTATTGAAGGCATAAAAAACAAGGACTTGATGAAAGGATTTTTATTTTGGTTGAAAACTTCGGCTTTTATAACAATCTGTCCATGCAAATTCGGGTGTAAGCTTTTAGATGCCGCCATTTTATTAATTTTCAAAAATAAAATAAAATCTTCGATTAAGTTTTAGATTTACTATTAAACTAAAGACTTTTCTTTGTTTTATCGATTTTGGATGAACCAGCACAAAGTTATGATGGTCACCGCAAAGCATTACCTACTTGTGAGAGGGGTCCAACAGATGGCTATAAGTTTGTCCAAATTTTTGTTTTTTTTTTGAAAATTTAGTGAAGTCAAGTTAAAATATTATTAGCTTTATAAAATAAATTAAATTTTGTCGAAAAATTTTTTTTTAAATTTTTCATGTCTATGACTGCCCCTAGCCCCTTAAACAATATAAATAATTCGTTCCCCGCCCCAAAATGTTTCTGATTTTCAATAATATAAAAAAACTAAGTTTTAAAAAAAATTGGTTGTCTGTAAAGTAGGTTTACGGACGATAGTTTTACGTGATAACGTATTCCGCTCGAATATCATATTTAATAATACATTACTGCGCTCTCGCTTGCACGCACAGGGTCAAGCGGAACGTTACGGCGGAACGTTACACTTTTTCGTGCGTGCAGCTGGTGTTTCATGCTCAGGCGGAACGTTACACTTTTCGGAACGTTAGACTTTTTCGTGCATGCAGCCGGTGTTTCATCAATTTATAACACGTTATCACGTCAAAAAAAATCATCAAAATCGGAGCTGTTTCTGCGAAGTTCGACGTTTTGCCTGTTTTATGTATTTATTGACGCGACCTATTAATTAGAATTTAATTTTAATTAGTGGGATATAAAATTAAAATAAATTTAAATGTAAGAAAGTAATGTAGAAAATAAAAAAAATTAAAAATATATTCGCCCAACGTGGGGCTCGAACCCACGACCCTGATATTAAGAGTCACGTACTCTACTGACTGAGTCAGCCGAGCTTCTGGATTTGCAACGCTAATATTGGTATATTTAGTTACGGCATTTCACCTAAATAGAAAGATATTTTTGAAATACATTTGAAACATTTTTCATTGATGCTCTGCGCTTATTGGTCGTAGCGTGATATTATATAGCCTATAGCCTTCCTCGATAAATGGGCTATCCAAAAAAAAAAAAATTCAATTTGAACCAGTAGTTCCTGAGATTAGGGCGTTCAACCAAGCAAACAAACAAACAAACTCTTCAGCTTTATATATTAGTATTGATTTTAATTTTTTAAATAAAACTTTGACACCCTATATCTCCGTTGATGTTAATATTTCGAAAAAGCGCCAAAGAAAAAAAATCTTATTTGTTGAAGCTCTATTCGCTGGTGAAAGGATAACGTCAACTTTGGAATCACCCTGTATAAAAAAACAACGTTATGGCATATCTGTGTTGCGCATGCGCCGATTTCCCCCAAAAAATTGCAAAGTTTTTGTAAACATAGATAGAATAATAAAACTGTTATGAAAAATATACCATTATTATATAAAAAGCAATATTTTAGTATATACAGGTGTCCCTGTAAGAATGGGACATAGAACAACCGCAGATTCTCCAATTCAAAATAAAACGATTAAGCGAAATATGCTTAGATAAAATGTTACTCGCTCTACCAGTGGCGTACGGCAGGAGTAAGTAATGCTTGTACCCCTTCTAAATGTTACGCCGCTGTCTAAATTTTAATTTTGACTATAATTTTAATTTTTTTGATATTTTCTAAGTCAATAATGTACACTTGTTAGTTTGTTGTAAAGTCATTGGTTTTCGAGATATTCGCAGTTAAAGATAGATAGACATGTACTTTTTATTTGTATTAT
Organism: Xanthostigma xanthostigma; assembly: GCA_963575645.1. NCBI lineage: Eukaryota > Metazoa > Arthropoda > Insecta > Raphidioptera > Raphidiidae > Xanthostigma > Xanthostigma xanthostigma. The sequence continues at coordinate 36,692,990 of OY754464.1, forward strand.
TATTAATAATATTCAATTTTACAATTTTGTCTTAAAAAAACTGTGAATATCTCGAAAACCAATGACTTTACAACAAACTAACAAGTGTACATTATTGACTTAGAAAATATCATAAAAAGTAAAATTATAGTCAAAATTAAAATTTAGACAGCGGCGTAACATTTAGAAGGGGTACAAGCATTACTTATTCCTGCCGTACGCCACTAGTAGAGCGTACTGAACTAATTTTTTTATTGTTAGGTGCATTTTATGATATTTAACAAGTGTGCCGATTTGAGTAAAAATATGCGGTGTATTAAAAAAATTATAGACATTAATAATTTTTCAGTTTTCAACTTCAACACCCCGTATTTCGGAAACGAGTAACATTTTATCTAAGCATATTTCGCTTAATCGTTTTATTTTGAATTGGAGAATCTGCGGTTGTTCTATGTCCTATTCTTAATGGGACACCCTGTATATCTTCTACGCATTCTCCAATTTTCTTCAAAAATTTATTTTACAAAACTCCTTTAAAACAAAATAATAAACCATTAATAAACTTATACAATTATTATATAAAAACAGCATTAGAGTATATATTTCTTTTGCGCTTGCGCCGATGTTCCCCAAAAACAATAGGCCCCTTCATATTATCATATCAAACATCCTTCCAAAATTTGGTTTCAATCCGCTGATCCGTGGTGTTGGAATGGTAAAAAATGTCAATAATGACGCTTGAAACTGTCAAAATACTATGTTCTAATAATTAATTATTCAAATCGTTAACTCAAAATATACTTACCCTATAATTATCCATGTGCTTATAGCCTAAGTTGCTAAGCACGTTTATATTTTTTACTCTATACAGCGTAACAACCACTCTCAATAGCGAAACAATACGTCATTATTTAAACCCCAACAATGGGATTCTTAGAAATGTGTTTATTTGTTTTTGTAATTGCCTAGAACGTGTTTACTTACTGTACTTCCCCACTACAAACAAAATAATTTTGTTATGTAAATTTTTTTCATTTGATTTATTCAAAATTAAAACCACTTATTCGAAAAGTTATATTGTTTTCTTTTACTCTACGTTTAACGAAAACTTTATAAATCCATATTATCAATTTCGGTATATAGAGTTTACACTCTATATTAAACTAAATCTTCTTGGTTTCCGGGTATAAAAGATCTTATTTTTAGGTGTAATATAGATACATGTATTTAATCTTCGAAATTTGGTATTTTTAACAATTTGTATCAATTACCATTCCAGGGCCCGTATAGTGACGTGTTAAGATGTTTTATATTTACAATTATATTGGTATTTTAGAGTCACTGAGTGTGCGGTCTCAAAAACAGAACAATCGTCAGAAGGTTCTAATTCAATATTGAATAAAATCAAAATTTTTAGATGTTGATATTTCAGTAATTGACTGATATACAATATATTGGATCTAAACTACTCTTGTAAATTTTTCAATATATTAAATGAACATTTTTGTCGACACAAAACCAGTTTATTCTGTACACTAGTTATTCTTTAATAAAATCTTTTAAAATTTTTCAATGCATTAAATTGCTGTAGAAAATATCGTTCTTCCATACAACATTAATTTAGTGATTATCTCAAAATGACTACTATTTTTCAATGCGGCGATTCAATTATATTTTTGATCGCCTACTATTTTTGCATCTTCTTTCATTTACTATGCTGAATGAATTCTATAATTGACGAGGTTAATAAATTAATAATGAACAGTAGTAAGTTATAATTATGACAAAATCCAAATTCTACAGTATTGTAAACATGTAAGTTATAAATATCAATTTTATGTTTACAAAATTCATAAAAATAACAAACATAAATTTTCAGTTTGCTGTAAAATTTGCACCATAAAACATATATAAAACCAGCATGAATAGTTGCGTGATACTGGAAGAAAGATAAAGACTACAAACGCATGCATCTAAGGCATCTGGCACACTACCAACTTTAATTCTTGATGTACCTAGATAACTATATATTTGCAAGAATAGTTTACACATGTTGGCTGATGTATTCTATAGGAAAATAGCTATCCGGATAGCAATAAGTGTAATCTGGGTGCACGGCCCAGCTATATTTTCTCGAAGCGATTCGGAGTATTTTTGAACCCTCGAAACTTCGGTCTGGGTAAAATTGTCATTCTCAAATTTTCAGGATAGCATGGAGTTACCAGGCTGATGCAAGCTACCAAATTTCAATTTTATTGCCGTGCTAGTTTAGACTTAGTTAATACGCAAAGTCCATTGATTTCGTTACTCACTCACTTATGATCAACAAAATGCCTGGGTACTTCTCGTAATCCTAGCAAGCTGTTATTTAAAAATTAAAAATCGACCTGTTTCAGGGTTTCTTAATACTACAAATATTAACTGAGAAAATTAATTTATATAAATGAAATCATTCTCTCTTTTCCCCCTTTGCAAAAACACTGAAACACGTAATTCTTTATTTCTTACTAAAAGCCTAATATGAATTTTAAGAACTTAAGAAATTATGGTTTCCCCATACAAATCGTCCCCTTCAGGTTTATTTTTTGACGTGATAACGTCTTATAAATTGATGAAACACCGGCTGCACGCACGAAAAAGTGTCACGTTCCGCCTGAGCCTGAGCGTGCAAACGAGAGCGCGGTATAAGCGATAGAGAGGCACGATCGGCCCAAGCGTCGGCTTGTACGCATTTCTCTCTCTTCTCGCGTGACATCAGAGAGTTCATCAATGCTTCTTTATGACGTTATCACGTAAAACTATCGTCCGTAAACCGACTTCACAGACAACCAATTTTTTAAACAAAAGGTGCTCTATCACCTTCCTCAGGATGCAATATATCTCTTTGCCAAATTTTATTGAAATCTCTTCAGTGGTTTAGGCGTAAAAGGTAACAAACAAACAAAGTTACTTTTACATTTTAATATTAAAATGTGGATAATATATGTAAGTATACGTATATAATATTATATAGAATTGATAACATCTTTTTTTAAGTCAGTTAAAAATGGGCACTGTCCCCGCTGGAGGTGGATTTTTTTTTTTTGCAAAAAAAATTTCCTCCTACCTGGGAGCGAGGACTTCATCATATTTGTGAATATTAGATATTTTTTAATAGGCATACTAACTTTCAACTGCTTCGAAATTTTTTATTGAGAAGAGTTTAATTTGCCTGTACTAAATGTAGAAATGAGTGTGACTCAAGCCATAGTGAAATAAGCGTAAGTTATAAATTTGAAAATAAACACGAAATGACATAACCGTTACCAAATATAAATACGCATATTCATTCAAAACTTGACGTTATAAATCACGAAATGAAATATTATGTTTATTGAACTCAAGTTAAAGTGATAAATTTTCGGTAAATTTTATTGTCGTAGGCGCGCGAATTTAAATGTTTATAATGTATGGAATACATATACGATAAATTAATATTTATATCTCCAAAATTAAATTTTAAGCCTTTCTGCGAAGTTCTTATCATTTATTATTTTAATATCACAATAAAAGAAAAGTACTGAAGACACCTAACAACAGAAACTCACAAAATAAACCCGTAATTGTAAATCCAAAGTTGGTGAATTTTACTAGACATTATCGCGAAACTCGTTTTTTGCCACCAGACTTTATCAATTTTTATTATTAATTACTGAAATGGCGGCTCGTGCTTCCCAAGGTTGGCAAAGTACCAGAAGAGAATTGAAAATTTTACTGAACGCCGTAGATAGTATTATAAAAGCACACTACTCAGTACACAACAAAAATGGTCTGTAAAAAAAAAGATGAGTTTGAACAACTGGAAGATAGCCACCCACATATTACTTGGAAAGGAAGGCAAATAAACAACATACGTAGGTACTAAATTGAGCATTATATAAAAAAAAAAAAACGTTACTTGCCAACCGATTAAATTTTTTAATAATATATCCGAAAACATTACGAAATTACCAAAAAAAATGTATATCCGAAAATAAATTGGAAAAATAATTAGGTTTATGCTGCAAGGCTAAGTTGAATAAAATAAATATCCCATTCTATTAAATATAGGTAGTATACCTATGTTTTATGAATTCAAAATACAGGATTTGAGGCCAAAAAGAGAAGAAATCCTAAAAGATCAGTGTGGGCCTCCCCCGATTTTTTTTAACATTTTTTGCATATTTTTATGATTTGCCATTAAAAAATATTTACAACCCTAAATTTTCACCGTTCTACCACCAACCCCTATTCTTTATCTATATATTATATAAAAATAAACAGTGTTTGTTATCGAACTCCTCCGAAACGGCTTGACCGATTTTTATGAAATTTTTTGTGTATACTTGGTAGGTCTGAGAATAGGTCATAGGCTATTTTTTATACCCCTAGGTGATAAGGGTGGGCCTTTTTTTGGCCAATTTTTTTTTATTTCTTTATGATTTGCCATTAAAAAATACTTACTACCCTTAAATTTTCACCGTTCTACCACCAATCCTTATTTTTTAATAGTTTTTGGGGACACTTAGCGCATGTGTAGAAAGCATATATACTATAAGGTTGTTTTTTATATAATAATGGTATATTTTTCATACGGGTTTATTATACCTACTATCTATTTTTACGAGTTTTGTAATGCGCAAAAGATATGCCGTCGTTGCGTCGTTGTTTTTTTCTTTTTATATAATAGTAGTGTACTTTTATTGCTTTTTTATTCTCTTTTAGATGAAAGTTTTGTAAAATGTTTTTTTTTTCTTGAGGGAAATTCGGCGCATGCGCAGTGAGGTATAAGTTATAAAGTTGTCTGTATATAAGAATGGTATACTTTTCATAACGGTTTATTATCGATGTATTTTTACAAGAGTTTCGTATAATTTTTTGGGAAAATCGGCGCATGCGTAAAAGAGATACATCAGCTGTTAGTTGTTTTTTATAAAATTCTGGTGTATTTTTTATGTTTTATTATTCTATTTTAAAGAAAGTTCTGTAAAAAATTCTTGGAGGGAAAGTCGGCGCATGCGCAGATGAGATATATGCTATTAAGTTGTTATTATATTATAATGGTGTATATTTCATAACGGTTTATTATACTATCTATTTTTACGAGTTTTGTAAAAATTTTTTTAGAGAAAATTGGCGCATGCGCAAAAGGGAGATATGCCGTCGTTGTTTTTTTTATATAATAGTGGTGTACTTTTAATAATGATTTATTATTCTACTTTACAAGAAAGTATTGTAAAATGTTTTTTGAGGGAATGTCGGCGCATGCGCAAAAGAGATACATGCCATAGTTGTTTTTTATATAATAATGGTGTACTTTTTATATTGTTTTTTTATTTTACTTTACAAGAAAGTTTTGTAAAATGTTTTTTTGCATGCGCAGTTATAAAGTTCTTTGTATATAACAATGGTATACTTTTCATTACGGTTTTTCGATCTATTTTTACAAGAGTTTTATAAAAATTTTCGTGAAAAATCGGCGCATTCGCAAACGAGATTCATGCCATCGTTGTTTTTATATAATAATGATGTACTTATTATAATGCTTTATTATTCTATTTTAAAGAAAGTTTTGTAAAAAATTCTCTGAGCGAAAGTCGGCGCATATATGCTATAAAGTTGTTTTTATATAATAATTGGGTACTTTTCATAACGGTTTATTATTCTATACGTTTTTACAAGAAAGTTATGAATTTTTTTCTAAACTCATAATTTCAGAAATATTGTGAAAATAAAAAAACCTGTTGTTCTTTTGTTCTGAAGATGTTAGGTAGTTGACAAACATTCTTTGTTTAATTCTTGCATGACGTAATAACATATTGCATAGAAAACCATGAAATTATTACAATTATTTTTTCCTTTCTGTGTTTCAATATTTTCAATTGTTATTTCTTTCTCAGATTAAGTAAATTAAGTTATATTATTATAATAATAATAATAATTCTTTATTCGAAATTGCCTTATGGCAAAGAAAGCGTCAGTAAATTACATAGTACAATAATTAAATAAAAGAAAGGTCATACGGGCATTTTCCTATTAGGTACTCTGTGACTTTTTTCTTAAACATATTGTAACTTCCCACGTTCGTAACCTCTGGTGGAAGAATTTCATAAAATTTAATGGCAGAGTAACGAGGTCCTTTGGTATACAGGGCGAGGCGGTGCTCCGGTACACCGTGATTAAGACGTCCCCTTGTATTGTAATCATGATCCGGCAAATGCTGGTAAAATAATGGCTTGTTTTTGAAAAGAAAGCAAACAGACCTTAGTATGTAAATGGCGTATATTGTCAAGATTCTGTTCCTGATGAAAGCTGGCTTACATGACTCAGCAAACTTAAGATGAAATAGTTGGCAAAACCAAAAGTGCACATCCCGCAAGTTTTCCACTGTATGATAAAAAAATAACAATTAAAAAATATTTTTAATAAATTTAAAAAGATTTAAAAATTTAAAGAAATAAATAATTAAAAATTGAAAAAATATTTTTTTTTAAGTTTGCAAAAATAAAAAAAATTAAGTACTATACATAATATAATATATAATTAATATCAAGTGGAATAAAATAAAACAAAATAAAAAGAAAAAAAAAGAAAAAATTCAATGATATCGTAAGGAATCGAACCCAGGACCTTGCCCTTGGCGATCCGACGGCATAACCATTACGCCACGGCTGCCTAATACGTATAGTGGTGTTATCACGGTATACAAGTGTAGCACTTGTTTTATGGATTACACTATGTTTAGCCAGCAATTATTATATTGTTTTTAAACTATTAATTAGCTGTCAAAAATAATAAAAAATAAAACTGTTTATAAAAATTAAACTACTGAACACATTTTAGTGAATTTAAATAGGGTTCTGGTCTGATAGTAAACAAAGTGAATAAAATATAACCCAAGGCAATCCGACCAAAATTGCGATCTGTAGAGTCGTGACGTACGTACATACGTACGTACATACGTACGTACGTACATACGTACAGACCAACCGACAACTGCTGTTTGTGATTTTCAATTACAATTTTAATAGTATTTATGAACTCAAATTGATTTAAAAATGGTTCTATTTTATAGATTAGAATCTCCTCTTTTCAAAAAGCTTCAATTTGAATGGATTTCGTGTGAAATTAACTTAGATATAACTTCTTATATGAACGAAAGTCAGCTCTGACGCACAAAGCGATAATAAAGCACATACCGCTAGTTTAGCGGTATGTGCAATATAATATAAGCTCCAAGTGTCGTTAAATATATACATGGATTTTCAAACATAACGCCGGGGTATATTATGCAAAATGTCGCGCCTTGTAATTCTTGAAGTACTTGGGCATATACTCCCACTGGTTATTTTATTATTTTAATAAATAAAATTATCGACTAATTTTATTTTAAGACAGAACATATAGTCCGGGGGCCAGTAACAGGTTTTTCTTACCAATTTCCGCATGCCTCAAAGACTCGTAAAAAGCTTTAGACAGTTGGACTATGTAGCATCGTGGCCGTCAGCTGCGGCACTATCGGGGGAATAGGTAGCTTTATAGCTTCGGAAATATTTTGAAAATAAAGAAATCAGCCGCTCTTTTGTTTTATAAATCTGTCAGAAATAAACTAGTTCGGCATGCTTAGATTAATTTTTACATGACGTGGAACATAATATTATGTAGCTAACCATGGCAACGAATAGCAAATATCATATTGAATACGATCCATTACCCGCGCGATATCAGAAATTCTTTAATATAATAAAATGTCAACATTATTGAAGTGGTCCCGTCACCCAATTGGCTGGAATTTTTGTGTATTTTGTCAAAAGAAAAGTTCAACGTTAAAATTTATCAACGAAGATTTGTGCAAGTGCCGTAATATACTCACTATTCGAAAAAATTATAATTTATCAGCAAGAGATGTAATACTTCCTGAACAACCTAATGATTTTCAACTGTATCATAGCGATTGCTATCGACGCTTTACAGCTTTACCGCCAAAATATCGACGTTCCCAACTTTCTCTTCTACCACACCCTTTTTTGTATCAGCTGACAATCTTTCCCCCAATATACAAGCAGCTGAAAATTTATTTTAAATATTATAAAAACTACCTTTTGACAAAGTTTCATGTGATAGGGAATGACTGAATTCATATTAATTTCGTCAAGTTCGTATGATCAGCTGACGTAACATCCACCATCGTACAGCCAGCTGACGTTTTTTTTTTATGAAAGATCATTAATAACTATCTTTTGACAAGTTTTCAATCGATAGGTAATGATAAAAAATATTATTCAAATAAATAAAATTATCGACCAATTTTTTTCAGACTATACCTATATTGACAAAAAATAATAAATTATAAATCAATATTTCACTAGATGACGTTTCGAAATTATCTAAAAAATATATAAATTAATTAGTATAATATCTACTTTCTAATAGAATGGAGTTTGAATTATTGAATTTTAATGAAAAATAACGAACAGTTTTTTGATAAGTAGTCATGGATACCTATGTACCTAACAGACGTTTGTCAAAGATTTGGATATAAAAAATATTATCTTTTTTACCGTGCGTGGGAGGCTATTCCACCGATACTGGCGCAGCTGACGGCCACTATGCTATATGGTACTACTGTCTGAGCATTTTGCGAGTTTTTCAGCCGCGCGGAAATGGACGACCTAAATAGGTCGCTGGCCCCCGGACCAATACGCAATCTTTAAATTACCATATGTCACCGTGCAACAGAGAGAGATAACCAAAAGATGTTAGTCATCGGTTATATCAAATTGAATTTCTTTCTTTATAAATCTATATAAAATGAATTTATTTCTATATAAATCTGTAAATAAAAACTGTTTGGGCAAATTCTGTTGTACGAAATTTATGTAAAATTTTCTCCTATTTCGTTTAAGATAGGTTTCGAACCGAACTGATTTAAATTATGTGAGTTATTAGCGAAAAACTTGTTTTTTTCTTTATTGCTCCCCTCTGGGGTCAAAATTCAAAAATCGGGCGACGTTAGGATCTAAGTTACCCGGAGACGAATCGAACAAAAAAAAGTTCTTTAAAATCGGTTAAGGCTTTTGAGCTGTACACGTGACACATAAAAGCGTTACATACAGATTCACAGATAAAGCGAGTAATATAGGCTCTTCCAGCTAAAGCTTGTGTCGCGGCTCAAAAAAGCCAACTATATTGCGACCTCTCATATCGCTTTATTTCATTTAAAAAAAAATTAATTAATGACACGGTTGTACTTTACTTAAGGAGCTCTAATGTCTTAACACTGGTATCCCACACGCCTAGGTAGGAAAAGAATTTGCAACCTCCTTTTTACATGCATGAAACTCCCTTAGAATAAAATTCCCAACATTGTATATATGATTTTCGTCTTTGAGCATTTCAAGTCGATTTTTAGGGTTCCGTACCCGAAGGGTTCTCAACGGGACCCTATTACTAAGTCTCCGCTGTCCGTCTGTCTGTCTGTCAGCGGGCTGTATCTCAAGAACCGTAATAGGTAGAGAGTTGAAATTTTCACAGAGTGTGTATTTCTATTGCCGCTAGAACAAAAAATAATTAAAAGAAACCCCAAAACTCCCAAAAGAGGAAAAACTAAGTTTTTTGCTTATAATTCGCTCAATTTAAATCAGATCATAAACGAAAGAGGAGAAAATTTTACATAGATTCTGTATAATAGAATTCGTCGAAACACTTTTTTTATACAGCTTTATATAGAAAACAAGCTGTATAAATTCAATTTTGTCTAATACATAGCATACACGAATCGCCTGTCTTCGTTTGTTGCATACTGTACCATGGGAATTTAAGAATAGCGTATTATGTTCTGTCTTAAAATAAAAATATAGTCAGTCTTTTGACATTAGTATTTTGTGAAATGCAACGCCTTCTGAGTTAACAATTTGAATAACTAATTAATTATTATATATTATAATATAAAAACGCCGGGGTTAATTATGTAAAATTTCGCGCCTTGAAATTCTTGAACTATTTGCATACTCCCACTGGTTACATATTGTTATAGCGCCTCTCTTGTTTCTTTTACAAAAGTATTTAAAAAGTACATAGTGTACGGAACCCTTCGTGTGCGAATCCGACTCACACTTGACCGGTTTTTCATTTCGTAGAGACGTTAGAAGCATCTGACAGACTGACGGAGAGCATTGCTACAATAATGAGCTTTCGTTTAAACCCTTAGCGTAGGGAGCCCTATAAACTATAAGTTGAACACTGGATGGATGAAAATAGCCAAAGTTTGGCATAAAGTTGTGTACTCTCACTCCAGTCATAAGCTTTTTTTCAAGTGAGTGACGTCATAGTTGTCATAGCAACGGACGTCACAACTTAACGTTTTACAATGATCGGACACGATTTTTCATGGTAGTGTGTATTTTATTGTATGACGATGCTACGATTCACAAGTATGTAGTATGCGCTGTAGATAGATAGATAGACAATTTATTTGTGAAGCTATATATACAATATAGATACAAAACGTCATATTCAATGAATAAAATATAAAGTGCTAAAATAACTATAAATTAAAACTCACTAAAAATATATATCCTTGCAATTTATACACCGGTTTTTTAACAAGCATGTTTTTTAATTCTTTTTTAAATGATTTTATTTCTGTTATATTTTTAAGTCTTTCCGGCAATGTATTATATAAATCAACACCTGCAATTGATGGGGACTTACAGCAAAACGTTTTTTGAAAAAATCGGTTTATATAGTAATTTGCTCTGGCGGGTGATATAAGAATGTTTTTGTGACACGTGCCAGGCTAATTTTGTGATAAAATTACATTTGATTGCGCGGAATGCATTTAATTTATTGCTACTTTATTAGAATATTATTTAATTACAAAATGTATTTATTATATTAATTAGATGTATAAAAAATATTCTTTATGGGAAACGATCTTAAAATAGTACCTAAAGTGTTCTTCACCTTCTTCACTTGAATAGATATGCCAGTATTAATATAAAGTCGATGTTAAACGTAGAGTATAAACAAATACATGCATTGCGGTATTGAAAAATAACGTACATACCGCTCGCTTTGATCTTATTATTATCTTAGGGTAAATTTTCAATAAAAATTCTAATAAAGGAGTAAATATCCAATATATGTATAATTTACTCCTTTACTAGAACATAACAATTAAGTCAACTTGACAAAATTTAAACAAAAAAAAGGTATTTAAAAAGTTATAAACTCGGACATGATTTTTAACATTAACTTAATTTATTGTCCAAGCAAAAGAAGCATATGTAATATCACCTGCAGTCACGCTGCTACAATGTGTACCCGGGAACGATATTAGTCAACTCACGACTGCGAGAATCATATTATCAATAACAAAAAAATTAAACCGCCGAAAAACTGAAAAGCAAAAAATAATAAATCTTTTTATTTAACTAAGTTCTATCTAAGTAGTTGAACGTATGTGACAGTCTAGTATATCTAAGTAATTTTGAGTCGGCGTCAACAATCCTTTGCCGGAAATCTCTGAGCGTTCACGAAGTTAATGTCAGCGACAGAGCAACCCGAACGGGCACACACTGAGGCCACACGTCTTTGCGAGTGGTCGTGTGGAGAGCGCATATTTGGAATGTTAATGTTTATCGCTGAAGATTTTTGTTAATTTGATTTGGTTATTTCTTTTAGTGATCTTTGTTCATTGATTGTTTGACGCCGACTCAAAATTACTTAGATATACTAGACTGTCACATACGTTCAACTACTTAGATAGAACTTAGTTAAATAAAAAGATTTATTATTTTTTGCTTTTCAGTTTTTCGGCGGTTTAATTTTTTTGTTAAAAAAGTTTTTATTTTATAATTTTTTGTGGCTATATAATTTATAATTGTAATACACAACTCAGCATGAAAATCTGTGAGTGAACAATAAATCAACCCTATTTTCCCACCCTTAGGGTAGGAATTTTTTTCCAAATTTATATGAGACCAACCTCGAGGTATGCCCTATCCAATAAAAAAATAATTATCAAAATCGGACTACTCTGTAAAAAGTTATGCGAGTCATACATTACAATCTGTGAGTGAACAATCAATAATCCCGTTTTCCTACCTTTAGGGTTGAAATTTTTTTTTCAAGTTTATATGGGACCAGCTTCGGGGTATACCCTTTCCAATAAAAAAAGAATTATCAAAATTGGACTACTCTGTAAAAAGTTATGTGTGGTCATACATTACAATCAGTGAGTGAACAATCAATCATCCCCTGTTTTCCTACCCTTAGGGTTGGAATTTTCTTACGAAATTTATATGGGACCAACTTCGGGGTATACCCTTTCAAACAAAAAAATAATTATCAAAATCGGACTACTCTGTAAAAAGTTATGCGTGGTCATACATAAATAAAAAAAAAAAAAAAAAAAAAAATAAAAAAAAAAAAAAATATACGCGTCGAATTGAGAACCTCCTCCGTTTTTGTTTTTCGTCGGTTAAAAAAGTTTAAATGTATTGACAAAACGCTTACAGATATTCTTACAGTATGTTAATTTATAAAATTCACTTTTACTGAGTCATATCTTATAAAACGCCTGAAATAAGATGCAGTTCTGGAAACTCACCGTTAAAGTGTACTGTCTTTTGTTCAACCGATGCATTTAATTTATTTTTTTTTCTTTTTAGGGTTCGTAATTCAAGAAAAAAAAAACCTTATAGGATCACTTCGTTATCGACTGGCTGACAAGACCCTTTTTCTCAGGAACGCGTGGAGGTATTAAGTTGAAATTAATATCAAATACTCAGGCCTGCAACCCTTGGAGCTGTGAAAAAATCAAACTTCTAAATCAACGCATTCAAAAGATAAAGCCATTTATACCGCATGTTTTGACATTTGCAAGGGAATTAAAACCTATCGGGCACTTCCCGTTGACCTAGAATCATGAAACTTGGTACGAGGCAATGTCTTATAGACTTATAGCACAAGTAAAGAGAAAATACTACATTTTTTATTCTATATAGAATTATTATATGACAAATTTAATTTTTATGAAATAACGTTACGGAACCTTCAGGGCGCAAGTTCTACTCGCACTTGTCCGTCTTTTTTGAAGTGAAACGTCTTCTGATATTGACTCTTGAGCTTCAAAGTGGTTGCAGTGTAGGCATAACACAACCAAATACCTCTAATGGGTGACTGATGGTGGAGATACAGTTTTTATAACTTGAGATATTAAAATAATAGTTGGGTGACTAAATTAATAAGTGAGGGACTGAATTACTAAGTGAGCGACTAGACTGCCTTCGGTAATTTTGAAGCAGATATCTTCAACCGATTGAGATGAAAATTTGTATACACGTTTAGTTTGGATGACAATGCATGGTTAGCTGTGTCGTGTGTTAGCTGTGGACTTCTAAATATGGCGGATTAATTTTATTATGCTTTCCTACAATATGGGTATCAAATGAAAGGGCTTGCTGAGAATAACTCGAAAACTAAAGTGACGTCACTCTAAAACCAATATGGCGGACTTCTCAAGATAGCGGACTAAGATTTTTATGCTTTCCTACAATATGGGTATCAAATGAAAGGGCTTGCTAAAAATAATTTGAAAAATAAAGTGACGTCACTCTAAATCCAATATGACGGACTAATTTTATTATGCTTTCCTACAATATGGGTATCAAATGAAAGGGCTTGCTGAGAATAACTCGAAAAATAAAGTGACGTCACTCTAAATCCAATATGGCGGACTTCTAAAGATGGCGGACTAATTTTATTATGCTTTCCTTCAATATGGGTATAAATGAAAGGGCTTGCTGAGAATAACTTGAAAAATAAAGTGACGTCACTCTAAATCCAATATGGCGGACTTTTAAAGATGGCGGACTAAGTTTTTATGCTTTCCTACAATATGGGTATCAAATGAAAGGGCTTGATGAAAATAACTCGAAAAATAAAGTGACGTCACTATAAATCCAATATGGCGGACTTCTAAAGATGGCGGACTAATTTTATTATGCTTTCCTTCAATATGGGTATAAATGAAAGGGCTTGCTGAGAATAACTTGAAAAATAAAGTGACGTCACTCTAAATCCAATATGGCGGACTTTTAAAGATGGCGGACTAAGTTTTTATGCTTTCCTACAATATGGGTATCAAATGAAAGGGCTTGATGAAAATAACTCGAAAAATAAAGTGACGTCACTTTAAATCCAATATGGCGGACCTCTAAAGATGGCGGACTAATTTCATTAACTTTCCTACAATATGGGTATCAAATGAAAGGGCTTGCTGAGAAATACTCGGAAAAAAGTGACGTCACTCTAAATTCAATATGGCGGACTTCTAAAGAAGGCGGACTAATTTTATTATGCTTTCCTACAATATGGGTATCAAATGAAAGGGCTTGCTGAGAATAACTCGAAAAATAATGTGACGTCACTCTAAATCCAATATGGCGGACTTCTAAAGATGGCGGACTAAGTTTTTTATGCGAATTGTCTCGCAGTGAAACGCGATGGGGCAGGGGTGGAGTTTTTAAAAAAATAATTCCGGGGTGAACGGTAAACGGGTATGCGAATTGTAATTCCGGAGTGAACGATAAAGGGGTATGCGAATTGTCTCGCAGTGAAACGGGAAGGAGCAAATGTGGAGTTTTTAAAAAAACAAATCCGGGGTGAACGATAAACGGGTATGCGAATTGTAATTCTGGGGTGAACGATAAAGGGGTATGCGAATTGTCACGCAGTGAAACGGGAAGGGGCAAATGTGGAGTTTTTAAAAAAACAATTCCGGGGTGAACGATAAACGGGTATGCGAATTGCAATTCCGGGATGAACGATAAAGGAGTATGCGAATTGTCTCGCAGTGAAACGGGAAGGGGCAAATGTGGAGTTTTTAAAGAAACAATTCCGGGGTAATAAACTAAGTTCACCATCTTTAGAAGTCCGCCATATTGTATTTAGAATGATGTCATTATATTTTTCGAGTTGTTCTCAGTAAGCCCTTTCATTTGATACCCATATTGTAGGAAAGCATAAAAAACTTAGTCCGCCATATTGAATTTAGAGTAACGTCACTTTTATTTCGAGTTGTTTTCAGCAAGCCCTTTTATTTGATACCCATATTGTAGGAAAGCATAAAAAACTTAGTCCGCCATCTTTAGAAGTCCGCCATATTGGATTTAGAGTGACGTCACATTATTTGTCGAGTTATTCTCAGCAAGCCCTTTCATTTGATACCCATATTGTAGGAAAGCATAATAAACTTAGTCCGCCATCTTTAGAAGTCCGCCATATTGAATTTAGAATGACTAAACGTGTATACAAATTTTCATCTCTATCGGTTGAAGATATCTGCTTCAAAATTACCGAAGGCATTCTAGTCGCTCACTTAGTAATTTAGTCACCCAAATAGAATAGAATAGAATAGAAAATTGCCTCTGTACACAAGTAAAACTTGTATAGATATGTCATAAATACAAAAATATACAATACACCTTAAAAACTATTTAAAAACTGTTAAAACTTTAAATCATTGGTTAAAAAATTGTTTATATTATATAGTGCTGTCATCATAAGAAGTTTTTTAACTCTAAAACTGAGTCTCATTTAGTTTTGTCATTTCAATAGGAAATTTGTTATATAGCTGTATCCACATATAAGATGACATTTTTTGGGTTCTAGTAAAATTAACTTTTTCATGTTTTATCATGTGAGCGTTTCTAGTCTCATAACTATGCACCTGAGATGCACACTTTAGTTTTATTTTATTACTATGAACCCACATTACAGCATTCAGTACATATATACTCGGAAGGGTTAAAATTTTTAGGTCTATAAAAATTTGTTTCGCGGATTGTCTATTGCTAGCACCAATTATGTTACGCACAATTTTTTTTTGCCACTTAAATACTTCAACTGCTGCTGCACTAGATCCCCAGATTAAGATTCCATAATTAATATGGCAATGAACTAAACCAAAGTATGCAGCTCTCACCACGTCCCTGGAAACATAATTTCTCAGGCTGAAAATAATGAAACATGATTTCGCCAACTTTTTACACATGTGAGCCACGTGATCACGCCAATTTAGTTTGTAATCTACCCTAAAACCTAGAATATTAATGACCTCACTTTCTTTATTTAGAACACCTCTTTTAGTAAAGTTTACTATTTGTGTTTTATTTTTATTTAAACAGAGTTTATTGCCGTTAAACCAGTGTTCGGCAGTTGCTATTGCTTCAGTCGCTACATTTTGAAGTTCTCCATAGTCATCCGAGTAGCATAACAAGGTAGTGTCATCTGCATATAAATAAGCATCTATGCTGTTCATAAAAGTCGGTAGATCATTAATATATATGATGAAGAGTAGAGGGCCGAGAACTGAGCCTTGCGGAACTCCGTTAGAGATTAATTTCATGCAGGATTTATTGTCATCAATAGTTATGTACTGCTGTCTGTTACTTAGAAACGATGTTAATAGTGCAGATAGCGCTGTTCCTCTTATTCCGTATATTTCCAGCTTACGTAACAGAATATCATGAGATACACAATCGAACGCCTTAGATAAATCGACCAAAACTGCACTAGTCATAATTCCTACTTCTAATTTTTCTACAACAGTATTTAATATATCTGTGACCGCTAAAGATGTTGATTTCATGGCGCGAAAACCATACTGCCTATCATTTAAACATTTATATTTTTCAAGAAAATCAAATAATCTGTCCTTAAGTACTAGTTCTATTAATTTAGAAATTATAGGCGTAACCGAAATAAATCTGTAATTATCGCATTCGTTAGGGTCACCTTTTTTTAGGATCGGTACAGCACGGCAGATTTTTAGGACCTCAGGAAATACACCGTTTTTGAAACAACTGTTTATCAAATGCGCTATAGGACCGCAGAGAATATCATTTGCACATTTAATCATGTTCGAACTAATATTATACGCATCGATGCTTTTTGAATTATTAAGTCCTTTTATTTTAGTATAGATTTCCATTTCGGTTGTAGGTAATAAAAAGATATTATTACTATTCCAGTGAGTCATCAAGTCGATTGCATCAGAGAGCGTGTTGGGTAGTTTATTGATAATATTATCTGTAATTGAAGCACTATAATTATTCAATATTTCAGGGCAAAGAGAGCTTTTATTTTTAGTTTTGGGTTTATCAAATTTTTTAATAATATTCCAAACAGCTTTACTACTCGTTTTATTTGCTATTAGATAATTGTCAAAAGCCCTTGTTTTCGCCTCTTTTATCATGTTTCTGTAGACTTTTCTCTTCTCCGAATAATAACGGTGAAAGTCTTTATTCACTCTACTTATTTTTTTTAGTAGTTCCAGTTCAGCTTTAACTTTGCGTAGTTCATTGTTATACCAGTTACATTTAATAGTATTATTTATTTTAGCTTTTTGGAGTGGAAATGCACAATCAACACAATGTGATAAGTTATCAATTAAAAATGCAGCTAAAAAATTTGGATTTTCATTTAGATAAAATTCAGTCCACGATATTTTACTTATAAGAAATTTAAATTCATCAATTGATCTGTGATTAATGATTCTCATAATTTTATGACCATTTATATTTAATTTAACACTAGATTTCAGAGTAATGTGTATTCCACAATGATCAGATATATCCTCATGAAGTACTTTTGTTTCAATTAACTTATCTAAAAAGTTAATACGTATATTATCTATGCATGTTTCAGATTTATCAGTCATTCTAGTAGGTTCGTTTATTAGATATTTTAAATTGTAAGCTGTAAGTAAATTTTTCAACTGAGTAGAATCGCAAGTATCCATTAAAACATTTATGTTAAAATCACCAATTAAAATAACTCGTTGGTATTTATTCATTGCATATGCAAGAAGCGAATCTAACTGATTTAAAAAAAATTTTAAACATCCCATGTTTGATCTATACAATGTGACAACAAGTATGCCATCGAACACAATAGCTGTAAATTCAGCGTCTTTTTCTATACAAAATTTGTTCAAATCTACAGTTATATATAATATATATATATATATATATTATTTTATCGTCACGCGCAGTCAGTCGCTCATTTAGTAATACAGTAACCCAAATTGATTATTTTTGTCACCCAAAATTGTAATTTACAGTCACTCGTTTAAATACTACCCTTAAATTTTTATGTCGGGGTTAAAGACATATTGGTAGTCAATCAAACTGTGCCAAACAAAAATTGTAAAATCCAAAGCGCCTACTCTACATAAGAAATTTTATCAAAATAGTACCTTTTGATAAAAAATGAAAACACTTGAAGTGAAGGACCCTAATAAGAGGAGATATAAATTCCCATGTAGAGCAAACGTATCAAAAATTTTCTTCGCGGCCATCCTACAGAAGTAAAAGGTTCCAATCTGTTCTAAATGGACAGTTTTGACACCGTTTCTATCGCTTTTGTGCGCATGCACCGACTTCACTCAGCAGACAATATTTTAGCATTGCTATTCTCAGTTTATTTTTAAATAATTTTTGACAACTTTAGGGGTTGATTACTCCTAAAAACGTTTGGAGTTGGTGACGCAAAATGTCATTTTCGTTGTTTGCACTGATTAAACTAAATCAGTTTTCAAATAGTTCAATAGCTCTCAGCGAAAAGTAATATTAGTGTCGGTTTAAAATATTTTTATAGTGTATTAAATCAACGTAATAGATCATGGACCCAATTTTGTGTCAATCGATTTAGTTAATTTTTTTATGATCGTAATCTAGGTCCCGCCATCCGATAAATGCCAATAATGTGTAAATAGACAAATATAATTTAAAAAAAAAACGTTTATAAGTACAGTTTGACATAATATAGAACTTTCATTTTCGAAAAAAAGTGTTTTTCTACAATTTATAAATGCTTCTATTGAATAGGCTTACAAATAGGATAAATCATACCAAACCAACAAAGTTTCTGGTTATTTGAAAAAAAATCTGGTGATTCTCACTACATATAATAGAAAAAACGAGCGGTGACAAAATTACTGTAATTTACTTGTCATATTTATCCGGATGCGTGTGTGTTATACATTTTACAACTTTAATGAGTATTTCGTATATAAAGGGTGTTTTTTTTGGAGGTTTGGTTTTGAAATTGGCAACACCGTTTCAAGTGACAGTTAATTTGACAGTTGACAGTTGATTTGTGGTCAGTATGTTTTGCCATTTCACCATGAATAGACTTACATCAGTACAACGCTTGCAAATTGTGCAAATTTATTTTGAAAATTATGGTTCAGTTTGCCAAACTAACCGTGCGCTACGTCCATTTTACGGTCGACATAATCGTCCATCCGAGCAAATTATTCGGAAAACCATGGATCGTTTTCGAACTACGCATACTCTAGTTGATAATACGCATCCACAAAGACGCCATACAGTGCGCACAGAACATGCCATTGCTGCTGTGGTGCGTAGTGTTGAGGAGGACCCGAATGAGTCGATACGCCGTCGTGTACAGCAATTGGGACTGTGCCCATCCACGTTTTGGAAGATTTTGCGAAAAGATCTTGGCTTACAAGCTTACAAGATCCAGCTTGTGCAAGAGTTAAAGCCGCGTGACCATTATGCGCGCCGTCGTTCGGTGAATGGGCCGAAAACAATATTCAGCTTGATCCTCTTTTTCAACGCAAAATTTTGATCTCACACCTATGGATTACTTTCTTTGGGGATACGTGAAGTCACTAGTCTACGCCGATAAACCACAGACGTTGGATCACTTGGAAGTCAACATTCGCCGCGCTATTGGCGATATACGGCCCCAGATGCTCGATAAAGTGATCGAAAATTGGACTTCCCGATTGCGCTTCATTCAAGCCAGCCGTGGCGCCCATATGCCCGAAATCATATTTAAACATAAATGGCATAAAATTATATTTTAAACAAAGCCAACAACGTGGCCAGCAACCTTATTTTTACGTGTTTTATTTCATTTTAAAGTTGTATACCTCTAAAAAAAACACCCATTACATATAGACGATCTAAATAAAACACTATGTTTATAGTATTATGTTTTCTCCAGTCTTTTGTAATAATTTTTTTATAAGTATTATTTAAAATAGCAAAAGAGCCTTCAATGTAGGTACATATAATATTTTTTGACCTATTATGAAGTAGCTAAAACCATAGAAACAGTTACTTTTCATGAATATGAAGCGGTAGTAAAATTACACATTTAACACTAGTACGTAAAGTAATGTTTCACAGCAATTGCGTGCGCTTGTATCATTCCTAAGGATGTTGGTAATTCCTTAGATTACCAAATCTACTGGTATTAGAAGTGAAGTTTGCTACACAAATGAAATATCAAAGATTTTGAAAAATTTACCGAGCATGAACTGAAAAGCAGGTATAAAAAATACTATATATATCTCGTGCTTAATGATATTATGACTCATCTAACTTTTAAAATTCACTGTCGCTCGTTTCAATATATTGTCACATACTCATTACGCCTTAGATACATAACCTACTATTAATTATTAAATATATGTTAAATTTTTGGTTGGATTTATGTAACACTGTGTAAAAATTTTTCATTTCTACAGTAGCTATAGGTATCAATATATAGCTGTTTTATTCTCGTAAGTGGTTCTAATGATTTCGATGAAATTTACAGAATAGGGGTGTTTAGGGGAATAGGAGGAAAAATCAATCTAACTAGGTATCTCCCCTGAAAAAAATAATTTTCTTGTTGATTTTATCACATTGGAAATCAATTTTTCGACGGTTCAAAATACTATAATATTGTATGATTTTAGTGATGAGGAAAATTGCTCTTGGTCTCGTATTTTTCAAAGACCAAGACCAAAACTATACTTACACTAGCAAGACCAAGACCATACTTCAACCATATTATATTATGATTTTGGCGCCCCCGAAACTGCCACCAGGGGCGGGTGTCTCGGTTTTACAAGTTTCTACTAGATTTTAGGAGCCAATATTTAGGTACAGCCTATGTGTAAATGTATTTTCGTAGGCATTCATACTATTATATTATAAACGTACTGTGAAAGAAATTCATTTGTCTACATATGTGTCTAGTTGCCGGTCGTCGTAATGTGGTTTGTCAGAGTTTTGAATAATGATATAATAATTGTTCGGTTTGGTCTGAAGAGCATCCACTTATCGGCGCACTGTGTGGTACAAAAGCCATCAAACTGTCCTATAAAATGGATTTAGAGTGAACAGTGAACACAATAGTCAAGCATAATAATATTAGTCACTTGCGTTGCATAGAATATAATACGTATGTATAATGTATAAGAGCCAGTGATCGGCTACCAGTATGTATTTGACCAGTTTATTTCTGACAGATCTACAAGACAAAAGACCAGCTGATTTTTTTTTAATTTTCTAAATATTTCCGGAACTATAAAGTTTAGAAAAAAATTTTATTTACGAAATTTGCTTGAAATAATAAATAGAATAATAATCCGTGATGAAAAATATACTTTTCAAAATTTCATATTTTTTAGTACTTAAAAAATTGTCTGCCACGATGTTTGTCGCGCGATAATGGTCTGCCATTATTATTTTTCAATAACAATAATAATATATTATTAAATTTCCAAATGGCAGACGTGGTCAAATACTTTGAAAATTAGTCAAATTTTGTACCTGTCGCACCTGAGTACGGGCCGCGGCGGCCACTCTGGGCTTAGTGAGTCCCCACTCCATGTATGGTAGGTATAGGAGACTCACTGTGTAAAAATTCAGGTCTGGTCAAATACATACTGGTAGCCGATCACTGGCTCTTATACTATAAGATATCTACATTCTCTATGGAGTATTTTGTTTTATAACTGCAGAGTTAATATATTGTGTACTTATGATGGGAAAACAGTTATTTTTTAACTGTTGTCGAAAGTGAACACCTCTTACTAAATATGATCACTGTGAAATTATATCGTTAAAAAGTAGCAGAATTGAAAACGTAGCGTTGTCTGGATTGGTTCTTAGAACAGCTATCTTACACTGCCGTTTGTTGGGTGGAGATTGAACAAAGAATAAAATGTTCTGATGCTCTGAATGAATTATATAGCTAAGTATATTTTGTTGTTGAATTAGTTATGGTCTATTATTTTGTTTTTGGACGAATTATGAAAAATAGAGAAAAACAAGATATGAAACACGACAGTGACAACAGTAGTGGAGCGTTCGACTCCAACATATTGCAGTACCACCTTCAAAACAGTAGAGGAATCTTCCGGTATGAAGCACCATTTTTGGATTTTTTTGGGTCAGATACCCTTCTTGGTGTTGAATTTTCAAAAATCCTTTCTTTGTGCTCACCTACGTTATATGCGGAATTCGTGTGCAAAATTGCATGCTTCTCATAGACCCACCAGTTTACGATGTGCGTTGTCGGTCAGTAAATCAATGTTAGAGTTTTATTACGTAGATATCACGTCCGACCATTGATACTTCCGTGGGACCCCATATTATGAGATTGATGACCAAAACACTGTTTTTAAGAAAAATATGTGAAAACAATAATTAATATGCTGTGTGAACTTACTTTATTTTCTGCGAACGCACCTTTACTTACCTTTTTTACATTGACTAAAGATGCTGTGAGTGCAACTGAACTCGGGCGGGCACTGAGGTGAAATAGAGAGTACTTACACATTAGTCCAGTGCATTTAGGAATTGACCCAAAAATTTCAGATACATTTTTTCTTTTGTTGCTCATTCGAAAGGGTCTTCGATGGAGACCTTAACTCTGAATTTGCGCATTCTCCAAATTTCCCCTTCCGCCGCCATCTCATATTCTGTTTTTTTTTCTTCAATTGCTCATATCTCGCGTTATAGTAATCCCACAGCAATCATTCTGACGTCGTTGGACTCGTCAGGATTTACTCTTTAATTGAATGTCTATCAAGTAAAACTCTCCAATGTACTGGAAAAAAGTTATTAGCGTCCAAAGTTACAAGTTTTTTGCCAAAAGTTCATGCGCCCGGTTTTTCCGCGCGAAAACTCTTTCTAGTACATCTGAAACCACCACTGACAATTTACTATTTAAAGTAGACTAAATTTCCAGTATTTAAAAAAAATCATCCCGATCGGTTGATTCCTCGCCCACCAATCCACGCTCGAAGTTGCGTTATTCATGTCGTGCTATTTTGAAGCCTCTAATATTCGCGCTTCGCGTTGCATTTCTCGCTTTTGTAACTAAATATAACGCAAATTAATTAAGATCAACGACATGTTCGTTAAATCTGTGCTAAGAACACGCGTTTTACATTAATTTATAACTCAGATCAATAGTGGCGTGTGTGAGCCGGACGAACATGTAAATATTTTGAGACGGAAGGAGATTACCCCCCCCCCCATTTTCGAGGATGCGGAACACGGTGGTGATATTAAAATTTTCTCTCCCAAAACGGCAAAAAACCACCGCCGAATGGGGTTAAACGCGCAATACGTTATTCCCTTTATGAAAAAAATGTTTTTCCCCTGTTTTTGAGGATGCTGAGTATGGTGCTGGTGTTGAAAATTGCCGCCGACTCTCACGAACTCTGTTCCTTGTTCCTGAAATTATTTTTTTTGTTCCCGAAACACCTGGAATATAATATTATGTCAGCGCATTTTAAGCCAGGACACGGGCGTGTGTGCGTAATGCGTGTATATTTTATATATTATATAACACTCGGTCAGTGAATAGCAATAGTATGCAAGAAAATACACCGACGTTACGCCGGTGAACACAGAAACAGGGCGTTTATTACACGCACGAGTGCATCCTGTAAAATGCATTCAGCTGCAGCATATTGCATAGAACTCACTCAGAATCGTCATGTGTATATTGTCTAATCTATAGTTATAAGTACGTAGTATTATATTAAATACTGGTACATATAATATGTGAATATTTCAAGGATTCATATTATTATCAGTGGTTGATTTGTAGAAAGAAAAGGACGGACATGAGCGTTGTGGTACATTTGAAAACAGAGACTGTGTATTTGACACTATACTGGTGTAATTGTAAAAAAAAATTAAAAATGTGTTACGAGAACGCACTACAGAAGTAAAACTTCTATGTAGGACAAGAGGAAAAAAGAAAATAAGTAAAGTGGATAAGTGAAAAAAATAAGTCCAATGGACCAGTGGAAAAAAAGTAAGAGTAAGAAGAAGAAATTCATAATTAACTTTTATCATTTAACTCATAGTTTCACGTTCAGATATTTCGTCTGTACCTACAAGTTAATCTGAACGTAATAGTTTCACTACTTTTTTTCCACTTGTCCCATTGGACTTCTTTTCTTTTTTCTACTTGTCCATTGGACTTCTTATCTTTTGTTCACTTGTCTATAGGATTTCTTATCTATGTTCCACTTGTTCACATAGAAGTTTCACTTCTGTAATGCGTTCTCGTAACACATTTTTTTTTCGCAGGTTTACTGCAAATAATAAATAAGTCCATGGGTTGCAAAACTATTCGTACATTTTTTTTAAATAAAAAAAAATACAAATCTTAGATAACGTCTGAATAGAACTCTTCAAATAAAGAAAATTATCGACCAAGTTTTTCAGACTAACAAAAATTTAAAACAGTAATTAAATAGATGACGTTTCCGTCCTGTTTTGGATTTTCTTCAGAAATAATCTAAAAAATATAAAAATTATTAGTGATTATAATTTTTGTTATTTATATATAGTCTGAAAAAATTGGTCGATAATTTTATTTATTTGAAAAAAAAAAAAAATATATATATATATATATATATATATATATATATATATATATATATATATATATATATATATATATATATATATATATATATATATATATATATATATATATATATTTAATATAATAAATATATTTTATAGGATTATTAAACAAAAATTAATCATATTTGCAGCTCTAAAAAAATAATAAATAAAAAGAACAAATTATTGAGCGCACCTGACGGTATTCGAACTCGGGCCGGCCGCGTGGCAGGCCGGTATTATACCACTGAGCTACGCATGCGTGCAGAGAACTATTGTTTATATAGGGTTACTGCTAGTACAATTTCGTGACACAAATTTCGTTACATAGGGAAATGGGCTTACCCCCGTTTTTAAAGAAGTTGTCACTTCAAAAAAATAAAACTGTCTGTCTGGTAAACGTAAAGACATATTTGATTATACTCACTGTAAAAATTCACCCTAAACTGATGCACCTACTAGCACCTTCTCTTATGGCCATATTCATCGAACACTATTAAAGATATAAATTACTAATCTTGGAACAAATTTATTCGTTGCATTAAAATTTATTTTCAATTTACCAACCAAATTATCGAGTAAAATAGTTATTTGAAGACACTGCACTATACTCCTTGATATTTTTGTTGAATATTGTGGCGCTTACCCAAAAATCCGGCAGAGGACATTAGTGTAAACGTCAAAAAAAAGTTTCATAAAATAATAATGTTTTATCCTAAGTCAATTGCACACAAAACTTCCACTACTGTTTTACAACTATACACTGCACAAACGGTTAATAAACAACATATAAATAAATTCACTAGAGCAACTGTAGATATAATACTCCACGTTAAAACGTTTATAGGTTAGGTATTATGATCTATGTGGCGGTCATTATTATTTTATCAAGCGAATAAATATTTATATCCTGGAAGTAAGACAGGATATATTTATACCTGCAGTAAACATAATAATGGTTGGTAAATTGAATTATCGCTATTTATTCGGAGGAATAGCTACCTGTAGAACAAATGAACCGAATAAATAACAACTTACGTTCGGTGAATATGACTATAAGAAATAACGATTGTGGCATTGATTGCAGTTGCGGTGACAATATTGTTGATAAATAAATAGTAACTTGAAACGGTGTTAAATTTTCAATACATAGATTTTAACTCCATTCAACTTTAGTATCCTGTTGGAATTTTTGGAAAAAATTAATTCTAACCGATTTTATAACGATTTCTTTAGCGATACCAATTTAAGACAAACGTATAAAACCATATAACTTTTCCAATATTCAATCGTTATAAAATCGGTTAGAATTAATTTTTTCCAAAAATTCTAACGGGATACTAAAGTTGAATGGATTTGTGATTTTTATGGCTTGGTCCGACCAGCGAAACCCGTTTGTGAAAAAAATGGCGCAATTTGCAATTAAGGAACCAAATAAAAAGTGATCGTTATTTACTCGAGAAGTAATTGACCGAAGACGCTAAAATTATTCATGCATGTTTGGGTCAACATAGACATCAATTTTGAAAATTTTCATCCATCTATGTGCGGTCATTTTTTAGTAAAAAAATTGTGAAAATACGTGTTTTTTTTAGCTTTCGGGGTTATTTGCAAGTTAACAATTGCACTTAGCGATCTCTGTCAGTGCTCATTTTTTAGAAAATTTCATAAGGAACAACTTTCTCAATGCATATGCTATATTAAATGTCAAAAGGAACGGAGATATTAAAGGAAATAGAGAAAAAAACACTATTTTCGTCACTAATTGTTAATTATAAAATCAAGCACACCAACAATTTGTAAGCAAACTTAGGGGGTTGAAGTACACCCTAAAACGAAGCGATTCCAACAATAATCTCGTCTGTGCCCGAAAAATACACCCAAAACTCATCGCCGTCTAGCTTACTAGTACAGTTGCAAGGCTGAAAATGCTTGGTCACTAAAATTGGATTCTTTTTTTGCACATACTCGAATGGTTTTTCGCATTCAGGAACAACATTGCATACTGGACTGTTTTTATTACTTTGAGCAATGTATACTAGCTATTATGAATAATATCTGAACGAAGTGAATAATCTATTATTTTAACTAGACAATTTAGTCACTTTCAAAACCTGTTTTTTTAAATAAATTGTTTTCACTAACAAAACCAAATCTATAGTGTTATAAACTTTATTTATTTCAAACGGATAAGAATAGAAATAGTCACTGCTATTGTTAAGATTCTCGAATAAATCGAATTGAGTAAGGTAAAAAACTTTTAATGCAAAAAGTTTAATTCACTAGCATTCCAGAACCATTGGTTACAGACAATCCACACAATAGTTTTGAAAACAGAAAATCAATTGATATATCGTTACGCTTTCAACTGAAATTGAAATTATTTTTGTTATAAAATTTACAGAACAAGAAAGTAGTTAAGTTCAATGTAAGAATTTATTAGTGAGCCAAAGAATGTAATGTTTGGAACGAATCGATTTTTATGTAGACCGATGAAGTCTGATACATAATATGATCTTTACGTACATTTTGTTTTGTTATTTATAAAACGAACTCCTAACGAAAGTACGTACACTCCATTGATTTCAGGTCTCAGCCAAAGAAATTAAAATATATATTATGGAATTGGTTGTAAGGAAAAAATTCCAGTCAATTGAGTGACAGGGTCATTTTAACTTTAAAAATATTGACATTTGATATAATACATGTAATAAAGAAAATAAAATTTCTGATATCGCAAGCGGTGACGCGGGTAACAGGTAGTATTAAATATATTTGCTATTCGTTGGCATGATTAAAATACATATGTTCCACGTCATGTAAAAACTAATCAAAGCTAACTAATTTCTTTCTGACCCACCTACAGAACAAAGTAACAACCGATTTTTTTAATTTTCAAAGTATTTCAGGAACTAAGAATTTTAACAAAGATTTGTTTGAAAAAATAAATAGAATAATAAACCGCTATGAAAAATATACCATTAATATATAAAAAAACAACGTTATAGAATATATCTTTTTTGCGCATAAGTCGATTGCTCCCAAAAACAATAGGGCTCTTCATATTTGTGTATCAATTATCCTCCAAAAATTTGGTTTCAATCCGCTTATCCGTTTGTATCATGTATACAGTCAAAGAGACACATAGACTTTTTCAAAAATATTTTTTTTTATTCGGTTGACCTCAAAACGAAAAACTTAGTACCATTCTCCACTTATGGTGTTGAAATGGAAAAAATGTTTAGCCAAAGAACACTGCCTGCTTTTCAAATGTTGCCCAGAATAAACTGCGTCAGTAGAAATCGAAAGATCTTGACATAAATATAACAATTTTTTCCATTTTAATAATATTTTTATCGTTGAATAACGTTAAAAAATATGAAATAAATATATTCTCTATATAGTTAGTCTAATCGACAGCTAGATTGTGATCCGAGAACGTTTGGAAACTTCGAGCATAAGTAGATTTCAATATCCCGAATGAAATAAGAAAAAATGCTAAATATGATCACAACCACCGGGCACCGAGGCGTTATATTAGAAGTATGACGCAAAAAAGTTTCTTTAAAATATCTAGAGTTTCTTTAGTACGAGTTATGACAAAGACGCCATATTTAGCCAAAACAATGGAAAAGGTTGTAGTGAACATGAATTTCTATGGAACTAAAAATACGCGTACTCTTTAGAAAACTTTTCAAAAATAACGAAAACACAAAAAACTCAAGTCGGGTGCCAAACCCTGCCGATAATATAGTGTATTTGCTCATACAGGCATTATGACCTTGTCAATTGTCATGTAAACTTAAGTTTGTTTTTGGACAAAATAAAAAAAATCCACCTCTTTATACATCCTTTAAAACAATTTTGGAACGACGTTCCTTATGGGATGTTATAGATATGAATGGAGAGGGCTAGAAAAAAAAACGTAAAGAAAATCTGAAACGAAATTTGGCACATTTGTAATATAGGGCATGGGACAGATCCTAATGGAGTCGGATTTTTGAATTTTTGTCCCAGAGGGAAGCAAATTGAAAATAAAAAGTGTTTCGCTTACAATTAACTCAATTTAAGTCAGATCGGTTCGAAACATTTTACATAGATTTATATAACAGAATTCGCGCAAATAGTTTTTTTTTATACATAAAAAAGCAGATATAAATACTGTATTCGATTTTGTCTAATACATCCCGCACGTTTATTGGCTATCCTTTTCCCTTACACAGTGTGTTCTGGACATGTACAGATTGAGTATGTTCTGTCTTAAAATAAAAGATTGCATTTGTTCAAAAACGGATGCCGTTTCAAATATTAGTTAGTTTTTTAACATTATTATTTTGTGAAATTCAACGCCTTTTAACTTCACGATTTGTTATTAAACCTATATAAATAGCTATATCTAAGCAATGTCAATGGTTCAGTGGTAGAATACTCATATGCCATGCGGGTGGCACGGGTTCGATTCTCGACAGATTCGAATCAGGCAGTCAGTCAGTCAGATTTCGTGTGTGAGGGAGTTCATACGGCAAACTTATAGTGGGTTACAAATAGCTGACATAAATTGTTCAGTCGGTGCAGTAATATCGAGGTAACTGTAAAGATAGAAGATAAATAAACTGTGCAAATAAATGCTAGTGCAGTGTGGTTAATAAACCATTGACTGAAGTTATATAAATCTGGTTTAACATAAATAACTTCTTGTAAATAATCGTGTGTATATAGTTAATATAAGTGTGAATACAATTGCAGTGTGTTGCTGTAGTGTAAATATTTTGTGTACATAATTTGTGACTTTATATTCTTCATTACTTGTTCTTGTATTTTATTAGTCAGAATTTGCAGTTTTGCTTCTGTTACGTTAGAGAAGTTCTTTTCATTTGTGTGTTTAACTGTTTTGTTAAACGTTTGTGTATTGTAAATCAATTTCCACCACGAAAAAGAACAGTTTTGTTACAGTATTATTGACAAAATTATGAATTTTTGTTTATTTGAGACATATAATTTTTAGCCTTTAAAATTTAATATTTGGAAATTTACACAAAACCACGGTGAATAATGGTTTTAAAGTTACATTGGACTTTCAATTCAATAATAAGGGTGACATATGGGAAACGGACGTTTTTAAAATGGCTAGTACACAGCTGTCAGTGGTGGAAAATTCTTGCGGTTTAGAACGTTCGCTCCGAAGTGACCTACCGTTTTAGATAAAATGGAGCATTGGACGATACAGCAGCGAGTGTTCGCGTACGATACGTTCGTTCGAAATGGTGAGTCTGTTATTGCAACACAGCGGATCTTTTGTCGCCATTTTAATATCGGTCGGAATGGCGCAATTCCAAGCCGTAATACGATCCTGCGATGGACTAAAGGTTTCAGAGTAACAAGAAACATTAATGGAGTTAAAAGACGCCATTACAGAAGAGGTGCATTTGGTTGAACAAGAGCTGTTAGCGAAAGTTATGGATAACTTTCGGCACAGACTTGAAGTGTGCATTCAAGAGAATGGCCGCCACATGAATGATACAATTTTTCATACCTAACTACCTATATTAAATCAAATGGTAGGTATTGATCTGTCGTTTTTTAAAACAAATTATTTTTTTCATCAAAAACAACTGATTATACATTCATTTGAAAAACGTCCGTTTGCCATATGTCACCCTGTATAACTGTTGTACTCTGTTGTCAAAAACCAATTTATTTTTATTAAGGTTTGTTTTCATCGAACCTAATTAGTTATTTATTCCGTTGATTTATTACTAAGGTAGCTATTCCTCGGAATAAATAGCGATAATTCAAAACACCCAACGTACTGATAAAATAATAGCTGCCACATAAGGTCGATCATAAATCGTAATATCTAGGTTATTTTTGTGAATTTATTATTAACTTCCCAGTATATTGTACAATGGCTTTGAAAATAAAGTCTTAACATATTTTTATGTGCCAAGGTCACTACAGAATTTTTACACTGTTTTTGAAAATAAGCAGGTTTGTATGTGTGTGCACGTATTCGTACGTGGTCATCTCTTTCTAAAACGAAATCTCGCAAATAAAAAAATGATTAGGGTCGCTTGTTTATTATTTAGGCTTCTTATGAAGTGCATAGTTATACTAGTTCTAAAAACATTTAAAGTGAGTGCAAGTTTTGTGAGAAATAAGGATAGAAGAAAACATTATTTTGTGAAAAGAATACATTTTTGTAGGTTTTTTGATGATTAAACACTTCACAGAGACAACTCCTGATATGTTATTAACTTAATATTATTATTATTGTAATATTCAAAGCAATGGCACGTCAATCCGGTGTCGGAGAGGCAACCGGATGGCGAGTGGTAATCTGGGCCTATGAGTGGTACAGAACCCTCTGATAGCGGCCAAAGTGACCCCAAATGGACAGGGGCGGCGATATGGGGGTGGGGCAAAATCGAAAAATGTTTGAAAAGGCAACCGGATAAAAATGCGGTTGCATTGAAGGAAATACCCTAATTATATAATAATTTTTTTTGCCAGCCGAAACACGCGGGCCGCTTTTGCACTAGCGAATAAAAAAAAATAAAAAAAAAACTGAAAATGCAACCGCTTCAAAATTAGTGAGCATAATTATTGACACCACCAAACGTTGGAAAAAAATTGCCATCCGATCCTGATGGGCAGTTTCGGAGAAACAACTCCTCAAAGTCGCCGAAAAACCCTTTTTTTCGATTTTTTCAACAATAAGTAAAAAAACACACTAAAAATTGTTCAAATCGGATGGCATTCGAAATTTATACTGTTCTAAGTACAAATAACAGTGTGTATCAATGCCATCCGATTTCGATTAAATTTACCCCTATTTAGCCACCCCCCAAAACTCATGAAAATAACAATTTTATGCAGCGTATGGCATTATTGTTCTTATTATTGAGTTTTGGGGGGTGGCTAAATAGGGGTAAATTTAATCGAAATCGGATGGCATTGATACACATTATTATTTGTACTTAGGACAGTATAAATTTCGAATGCAATCCGATTTGAACAATTTTTAGTGTGTTTTTTACTTATTGTTGAAAAAATCGAAAAAAAGGGTTTTTCGGCGACCTTGAGGGGTTGTTTCTCCGAAACTGCCCATCAAGATCGGATGGAAATTTTTTCCCAACGTTTGATGGTGTCAATAAGTATGCTCACTAATTTTGAAGCGGTTGCCTTTTCAGTTTTTTTTTTTTTTTAATCGCTAGTGCAAAAACGGCCCGCGTGTTTCGGCTGGCAAAAAAATTTTATTATATAATTAGGGTTTTTCCTTCAATGCAACCGCATTTTTATCCGGTTGCCTTTTCAGAAATTTTTCGATTTTGCCCCATCCCCATATCGCCGCCCCTGTCCATTTGGGGTCACTTTGGCCGCTACCAGGGGGCTCTGGACCACTCAAAGGCCCAGATTACCACTCACCATCCGGTTGCCTCTCCGACACCGGATTGACGTGCCATTGCTTTGAATATAATAAAGTTTTGTGAAATGATAAAAAAGTAGATAGATTTTTTTACTTATACAAATTATTATCGATAATAAAACCTGAGTACGGCCATAATAATTTGTGAGTTTTAAACTTCAATAATTGGAAGATCAATAAATGTTAATTGCTGTAAAATATTCATAAATGTTTCTAAAAAATTATGTCGTGAATAGGTACTATAATGTACATAATATCATAGCGTACGGGATGCGTCGACCAAGTACTCGTAAAGAATTGTGCTATATTTACACAAACCAATTTGAGCCTTTTTCGACCCTCGCTATCTCCGAGGTTAGATACGTTACAGAACTGATTTATTTCAGTGGTCTTAAGGTTACCATAAAAAAGTCGATTTCAAATTGTATACGTCTAGGTGAAAGAGTTTCCAATACCTATACGTATGTGCAAAAACAGCGGACATTTACTGACTGACTGAAAGATTATCATAATTTATAAGCCTCTAGCCGGTGCTGAGAGCATCGACCCGAAAGCATCAACCGGTCGTCCGAACACTGCTCGTATCTAGTCGGTATGATATAATGAAGTATGATACATAACTATTATATTATGAAGTCTATAATAATATTATAAGGAGAGAGAGCAAATTTTGTGAGTTTGTGTGTATACGGAGGGTAATCTCCGGAAACACGGCACCTATTTGAAAAATTATTTCAACATTTGAAAGGTGCGTTATTTCCGACTTACATAGGCTATATATTACGTATATTATGTGTAAATTAACTAAAGTTATGATACTTATTAACTAAATCGGACAAAGTCGTGCCTCTTGAGAGCTTCTACGGCGTCCGCTGCGTGAATACTTAAAGTTATGTTCCTCTTGAAAAGTTCTAAAAAAAGTCCACGACAGCATATGTCTCTAAGGATAACTCACAAAAACTATTTTTATCTTTCAAATTTGATAAAAATAATAAATTATTTATGAAGCTGTCTTACCCCATATAGTGTTGATCTATACTTAAATAAATTTGTTTTTTATTTTTAGTTAATTTAGAACATATATTTGACAAAATAATTCTGGTGACGGTCGGCGGTTGCAGGTATGTCGGCGTAGGAGAGGCTCAGGTATGCAAAAAGGGAGCCTAACAAAATAAATGATGTATTACGAGCAGGTCCTAGAAAAACAAAGTATATTAGATACGACAAAATAATTACGATTCACACTGTTAATCACCAATTTGGACAGCAAATTATTTGATTTGAAAGGAAAAGAGAGGATAATTTATTTTCAGTGAGTAGTTTTAAGTAATATTTGAGTTTTTTTATATTTCTAATTTTTTATAGTGCTTTTACAATTAAGTTCAATAATGTTAGTTCAGTCGACAGAATATTAGAATTTAATTTTTGCCTAAAGTTGTAGCTTGATAATTGAAAAACACGGGAGAGGGGAGTACACAAATATGTAGGGGGTCACAAAGTGTCCAGAAAACAGTCTTGGAACTAACGGAAAAACGGTTTGTTTTGGGACAGAAAGATCATTATGAACCTGACAGCCGATTAAAAATCAAACAATATTACGTACATATTTAATATGTTCTTTATAGATTTTTAAATTGAAAGTATATATATGAGATCGTGTATATGTGGAAGGTAATCTCCGAAACTACTCATCCGATTTCAAAAATTTTCTCATCAATATTTAGAATGGACCCTCAGGATGGACATAGGCTATATATTATCGCGTCAAAATAAAATCGCTTTTCGTGAAGACCAATTTTGTAACTTAATCGACGAAAAAACGATGACAATTTACAAATTCGTGCGAAGCCGAACCGGACCACTAGTATAATATATAACTATAATATTACTAGCGGCCCTGTACGTGCTTCGCTACGTATAAAGTGAAATAATAAAACAATTTAATTGGAACATCTATCTATCTATTTTATTTATTTTAAAATATACATGGACGTATATGTGTGTATGTCGAGCACTCCGGCTGCGCCGTCGTGCCCGGTGCAAAAGAACGAATGGGGAAGGAAGAAAAAAAATTTAGGGGTGGACTACCCCTAACATTTAGGGGGATGAAAAATAGATGTTGGCCGATTCTCATAGATACCGGATAAGCACAAAAAATTTCATCAAAATCGGTCAAGCCGTTTCGGAGGAGTATGGCAACGAAAACTGTGACACGAGAATTTTATATATATAGAGATGTACCTGCCTATCTAGATATGAAGTAGAATAAGTAAGAATATAATGTTACAAAAAGTATAGAAAACCCACAAAAAACCTAAAATGTAAAAAAGACCAAATTCGATACAAGGTTAATTAGTGGGTTTAGCCGGCTTTGCCGAAAAAAAGAAATAAGATCTAAAAAGGTTTTTATGTTTTATATAGGTATTATAAATAAGTGAAAACTATGCAACTTGTTATATCTTACTTCTTTTTTCGGCTTTGAAACGAACTTGGCCCTTTTTTCACATTTGTGTTTTTAGTGGGATATGTATTATACAATAGTGTATAGAGCTATATAATATTCGTACACAATGTAAAAGATCGTTCTATCACATATCGATTATGGAGATTTTTTTCATTAAAATTATCCGTTGTACGTAGAACTGAAAGGTGAAATGTTCTGAACACACGTAAATATCGACTTTACACGTCTATGTAATAAATATCAAATTGGCATGCGGTATCGAGTAAATTGATGTGATGAAAGGTTAGTTGTACTTATCTATCAAGGATGCGAGGAAATTTTATAACTTAAAACAAAAACACAATTACCATGATTTTTGTCATGCATTTGCTTCCTTATCATATGAACGCAATCAAGTTAGTAATCAGATATCAGAATGTCGACACAAACCAAATTAGATGGCCTGAACCATAAAATCATAAACTCAAATAACATATTCATTAACTTCAAAATATATTTACACATGAAATCTCTCGAGTTCGGTATCAAAGATTGTGCTGCTAATACAGTTTCTATATTTATTGTAAATTATAATCAAATCTGTTTTTAATTTGTGTATGTCCAATTTTCATCTTAATTTTATACACATGTTTTTGATTGGTAACTATTTTTATAGACAAACAAAAATGACCAGACTAATAATATGTAACTTTACAAGTGCATTTGCCCATAATAGTTAAAAAAAATGTTTTTATTTTTTTAAACCGCTTGTATCAGGGTACCAAACTGATAACAGTAGAAAATAAACTTTCTATATGTAAATATTAGATATCGTGTCCATCGAGATAATTATAAATAAAAAAATCGCAGGATTGTGGACAAATATTAGATTTATTAATTGTACGACGTTTCGTCTATAAAATTTAGACTTTTTCAAGTACAACTTGTACTTGAAAAAGTCTAAATTTTATTTTTTTTTATTAATTTTATTTTATTTATTTTATATTAGATTTATTAATTGTACGACGTTTCGTCTATAAAATTTAGACTTTTTCAAGTACAAGTACAATTAATAAATCTAATATTTGTCCACAATCCTGCGATTTTTTTATTTATTTCTATATGTAAGTATAGAAATAGCTAGGGTAGCCTGTTTATATGTTTGTAAGCTTACGTTCTTCCTAGTGCGACTGTATTGAAAAGTATTATAATGATATTAGGTTATTAATCCGCCATCATTGAAAAGATTTACTATTTCAGTATAAATAGAAAAATAGATTTTTAGATGAGGAATCAGTTTTTGAGATGCGTTTTTAGGAAAATCTCGAATAGCATCCTAATTTAAAAAAAATTGAAAAGTCAAATATTACTCTAAGGTAACGTACTGGGCCCAATAATAAGAACAGTTGAAAACTATAAAAAATATGATTTAATTTTTTAAACTTGGCAGAGAAACATTAAAATTTTTAGGGCTGTTTTAGATATAAAGGAGATGCATTATATTTACAGAAAAAATGAAACTATTGTAAAATTTTTAGAGAAGCATCATACAAATAGTTAAATATTACCTACTTTGAAATTTTAATACCCTAGGGTTCGTAGGTTTTTCTTTTTTATGAATATAAACAGCCAACTTATCATTAGTCTCAGGTCTCATTTTTATATTTTATAACTTGAAACTATTAAAAAATGGTGACCAAATCACGTGTAGTATATAAAAAATTATTCGTTGAAATCATATCATATACAACAAAAACTCATTTTGACAAGTATAAAGTTGTTTAGTTGTCATTTGAAAAAAATAATTTTTGAATGTACAGTTCGATAAAAGTTAATCTGTCCGATGCTTTTCCATAGTTTTTGTTTTTTTATTTTATTAACAAGAAAACAAAATGTGACTTGGCATCTGTGGCCATTATCACTACAAAAGTGATAGAGAAAATTATAATACATATTTTGTGATTTACACATATTATATAAATTGGTTATAGGTAAGTATATGGTTTAGTATTCACTAGATAAGTATAATATACTTGTAGTTATCCCATCAAAAACATAAAATTTAAAAAATGCCAAGTCTTGCAACGCAGTTCTTCCGCTACAAAAGTTGTGAAATCTCATGTAAAACCAAGTCAGTTATTTTAGTTAGTGTCTATGGAAGCACCTGTTCAACAACTTTGTTATAAATTGTTACCTAATCAATTGCCTATTAACATTTATAGTGACCGTATCAATATTAGAAATTTTTTTTCTATAATAATTGTATGATCGAGCGAACCCGCCGAAGGCGGGCGAAGCTCGATCGTAATTATATTGATTGTTTCGCTCGAAAAGATCACTAAGTAGTACATTTCTTTGTACACAGATGGAGCCATAATTCAGAAAAAGTAAGAAAGAAACAGTCCTGCGCCATATCACGTCAGATTATGTCATAAAGTACAAAGTGAATACGAATTGAAGAGATCACGGGTGGGAGATCCTGATTCTCACTAATAATAATAATTTTATTAACCTTTATATGTATTCCTTTTACCATTAAATGGAACAAGGCTTGGGTTGGGAGTGATCTCTTCGAGTGAAACAATCGATATAATTACGAAACATGAGATATAATTATAATGGCTTGGCAATTACACGGATTCTACTAATTTAAATACTTTATTAAGTGCACTGTTTAGATTTATTTATTAATCGAAATAGTAGCTTAATCTTTCATAATGTTGGTGCCGTGCAATTACCAAGTCATTATAATTATTATAGAAATAATAAGATGTCTAATATTGATACGGACACTATAAATGTTGATAGACAATTGATTAGGTAACAATTTATAACAAAGTTGTTGGATGGGTTCTTCCATAGACACTAACTAAAATAACTGACTTGATTTTCCATGAGATCTCACAATTTTTTGTAGCGGAAGAACTGCGTTGCGAGACTGGACATTTTTTTACATTCTATGTTTTTGAAGGAATCTTATTTCTTTTTTTAGGTCATCCTCCTTTTTTTCTGGGGTAAAATATCTTGTCTGTCAGCTACTGATTTTCTTAAAGTCCACTCCTTGTCTCTATTGATTTTTCGAATAATGAAATTTCGAGATTTTTCATTTTTTCCTTTATAGGCTAACCGCTAACTAAAATTCAAAATTTTAACTTTGTGAGACTGCTAGAAGTACCTTAAAATTTTGATGATCGGTGAGTGTATCAGTGACAAAATTAAAGAACTTTGACTAGCGATAATTATTAGGTATATTGGCAATATAGCCAGTTGTATGTCCTCTTGATCACTAAAAATTCAAACTTCTTTCTTTATCCACAACGAAGTTACACGGGGATCAAAAGTGCCGTGAGACGCTTCGCGAAAAGGGTAGTACGGCAGTGCTCGACTTGGCGGGGGCACTGCCGTGCCCCATGATTTATATTTTATTGTACACATTCGTCAATTTTAAGTAGTTTGTTATTTTTAAGATGTTCTCTAATTTGTTTTCTAATGCTTCTTTTATGTTGGAGGAGATCTTCAGTTGTTTTCTGTCGTTGCAGTGTTCTATGCATTGTCCATAGTTACGTGAACCTGTCGCGATAGAATGTCCTGTACCTCCTAACTGTTGGACAGACTACCGGTAATACATTACGCAAAATAGAATTTACTTAATTTGTCAAACTATGCTATCGAACAAGACCAAACTTAGGGTTTTAATTTGTGTATTTAGAGCAACGAATTAGCGTAAAAAATATAATAGTAATTACAATAACTACAAATATTTTGTAACGCTATAAAATGCAATAAATACTTATGCTCAGAACACGTTACGGTGAATTTAGACTGATTTTTTTGCTTATACTATTATATATAGCAGTCTGTTCAGTATGCTAAAAACTCTAAGGTTTTATTATGTTTAATTTTTTCTTAGAAACTATTAGAAGAAAGTAGACCCCTGATTGTATGAAAAATGTTATTGTTATTGCAATAATAGTAATGAAAGAATCAATCTAAATAGTGTTTTTCTGTACCTACTCTAGAGTTTCCATTTTTATATACGACACTTAATTTTTCTCTAACCTCCAGTTTTGATTATTCCATGCGCAAAAAACCCGGCGCCTAAAACCGGCGTCACCAAAGTTCAGTTTGAACTTGGATTACAAAACGCCCTTTGAAATCCCACATGACTGAATACAAAGATCCTCTTCCCTCAGGTTTTTCGAGAAAGTGAAAGTTCTGAGTACTATAATCTATGTAAATTAGTACGTTTTACAAATATATATATTCTGAATTTCAACTTGCTACTATTATTTAGCCCGGACATACGAACTGGTGATCTCATATGGGGTCCGTTTTTTTCCTTTTGAGGTACAAAACCCAAAAAGTAAGATTTTTTTACCCGTGAATTAAAACTTCAGTGCTTGCGTATTTATGTAAACTGATAGTTTTCAGATAACAACAGTAACAACTCATCCCTGATTTGTATTACAAATAATAATGAGCGAGGATGGAATGATTCGGACAACAATATAATGTGTGTGGGATCAGGACGCGGCTGGCGGAGCGGCGAGGGAATAGGTCACGGGTCAACTATCTGCTTGTTTGTTTTATAAACGATAATTATATAACGAGCATCACGATAACTAGATCGCATGCCAATTATATGACTGAGCTATTGAGTCTCGGGCTCGTTCCACTCAAATATTCTACAGTCTGCAGTCTATACACAATCTTATCCTCTATATTCTACTCTCTCTTTCTCTATTTCTCTCTCTCTTTATTTCTCTCTCTCTCCTCTGGGTGGTTGTGAGAGTTGGAGATAATACACGGGTAGTAACATAATACTCTTTATTTATAAAACTAAAACTCTCCCGACATACATGCATTAAAAAAAAGTAAATAACAAAAAAAAAAATAAATTTAAATGACAGGAGAAAGATTCTTTTCCTGCTGGTAGCCTACGTGCTGGTCTTCTTTCAGTCGATACTCTTTTCTGTGATCTGGAGTTAGCGGCACCAGATATATCGTCGATAACTGCAGCTGGATACAGGACTTTTGGTAACAGTTATTCTTTTACTAGATCAATTAATAACTACAATTCTTTCTATAATTTGAATACTTCCTAAGTGATCTAGATGGCGTTCAGACTTTTTGAAGAACTCGATAAAGAATTGTTTATAGGCTCAGCGATTGAACTCTTTCTACTATCGTTTCCAGTGCAAGTAAAGCATTTTAGTCATATTCAACGCCGCTTTCATGTTTTGACCTTTCAAAACGATTATTATCATTTCTGTTATTACCTTAAATGAGGGAATATTGTCTTCACTTGTATCACACCGGATTTTCACAAAATAATTCACAGTTAAAAATCCTAAATGAAGTTTCACAACGTCGTTTTCTCCTAGAATTCCTCGTTCATCTATCATTTCAAAAATATGTCGCGGATGTAACTAAGCACATAGTTTTAATCGTAAAAAATTGAAAAGTTCTGATCCATTTCATCATAGTCGGAAATTTTTAACTTTCGTCTATTTAATCCTGCTGTTAATTTCTGGAATATTGTTGAAACCTCCATCAGGAATAAAACATATTGATCGAGTAGTGGCGAATCACTGTACATAAGGCACAGCTATATATTATATGATGTCAAAAATAAACGCATTCCACGATAGAACATTATGGAAATATCGAAAGAGATTTCGGTAATTCTCATCGTAATCAAATGGCATTGTTCTGACATGTAAAGCCGATTCTCCCGAGGACAAACTCGTCATCGGCAAAAACACTGTCGGCAATAGTTCATACTTTCTTTCACCAGAAAGACTGACCAATCCGTTGAATCCACGAAAACCAGAGTTTACACTGCGGACTCCGACGACGGATCCGTGTGTTTCTTTCAATAATTTTATCGCTTCATCTACATTGTCCAAGCGAACGTAAGCATACTTTGTGTTTTTAAATTTTTTAGAAGCCCCTAATAGTGGAGTGGATTGAGAAAAAAAAGCCTTAATCCGGTGTGTCTCGAATAGAAAAATGTTTACAAAAACTGTAGATTCGAGCTCCCCTGACATTTTGGTATAGTTTGAGACCGAATTTCCGAGGGGGCGGCGGGGCATCTGCCGCTTTAAAGTTTTAGAAAACCCAATACTCGGTTATTATTATCGGGGGAAAATTTTTTTTCAGTGTTCTAACAAAAGTAGTAGAGAAAAATAATCCGCGTAAGCTTGTACCAAACCGGCTCTGATCAGACAATCCTGTCGTCAAAATTACTTTTCCTTAGCTACGCAGCAAAATTCAATACTTTTCCTTAGCTACACGCAGCAAAGTTCAATTGAATTTTGCTGCGTAGCTAAGGAAAAGTAATTTTGACAACATAATATAAGAGAAAGACAGTTTATGTAACAATACTTTTTTTTGCCCACCAGCAGTTGAGTTTGAGAGATTTTTTTTTCACTTGTCACATAAAAGTAGATAAAAAAACGAAAGAAATGGCGGCTGGTTTAGGTTGATACGTCAATTAGAACCAAAGTTATGGGAGATTTAAAAAAAATGGTTTTCCCTCTCCTGCCGGTTCTAATTGACCCACCACGACCAGCTTCCGGTGCAAAGAAGGGGTCTTTAGTACCTTTGCTATGGTTTTTTAAAAAATAGCTTTTATTTTTTTCAAAATTTCGCGCACTAAAATGACGATATGTCGCGAACGGGTTGTCTGATCAGACCCTGTCTGGAACGAGCTTACGCAGGTTCTTTTTCTCTACAACTTTTGTTGGAACATTTTTTTTTCCCCCGATAATAATGGCCGGTCTGGAACGAGCTTGCGCGGATTCTTTTTCTCTACATTATTGTTAAAATTTTAAAGCGACATATCCCTCGCCGCCCCCTCCGAAATGCGGTTACAAATTATACCAAAATGTTGAGGAAGCTCGACTGTACAGTTTTTGTAGGAAACATTTTTCGATTCAAGACATACCGGTTTGAAATTCCCAATCCACTCCACTCTAATGTTAACACGACATCCTTTAAAAAAGTTTTTAATTGCTTCAGCTGAAGTATTTTGTACAATGTATTCGGCACAATTGTAATGTATAGATCGATACCTTAAAGCTTGTACTTTCTCTTTACGCGCATGCTTTTTTGATTGAACTCTACTTTTAGCCTTTCTTGTCCGAAAATTTTTTCTTCTCAATTCTTTCATAACACTTTGTACATTTGCATCTTCTTTTCGCTGAACAAAACAGCATCTTTACTGTTCGCTGTCTGTTGACTTTGGGCCACAATATTAATCCTAGTCTGATCATTTTAAGGGTAGCTTTTAGAGGTTGGAAAGTGGCTATGAGTTCAAAAATGACGAAAAAATAATCCCAATAATATTATAATTGCAATCTCACCCTTCAGTAAAGATTAAAGTATGCTACTAAAGCTTTAATAAAATCTTCCCGACAGAACCGGACTTACAAATTTTATGAAAATACTAGTTTGCAAATAGTGCATTATTTCCTGAAGTATGTATATAATTTAATGTAGATATTGTACTGATGAAATTCATATCCAATATTGGAATTTAGAAAAATGTAATCATTTTTGGGGATGTTTAATGGATTCAATTTTTTATTTTAATCAAAACAAACTCAAATAAACAGAATAAAATCACAAGTATGATCAAATACATTATTATGTCGGCCGAGTTTTTTTTTTATTTTTAAGAGATTTATACATTTTTTGAAATTATATAAAAGATTTTGATGTCTTTAAAAATCTGTTTTTTGAGTTTTTTAGCAAGCAAGAAAATTTATGATGAAAGATTTCAAAATTATCATCAATTAATGTTAAATTAAATTTACGGGGAGTCGCCAAAGTAACACCATATGGAAAACTACTTGCGCTGTTCATTATCGTGCTATTTTGAAGCCTCTAATACTCGCGCTTCATGGTGCATTTCTCACTTTTGTAACTAATATAATGCAAATTAATTAAGATCAACGACATATTTGTTAAATCTATGCTAAGAACTCGCGTTTTACATTATTTTTTTACATAAATTTATAACTCAGATCAATAGTGGCGTGAGGGAGTCAGACGAACTTGTAAATATTTTGAGCCGGAACGAGATTACCTCCCTCCCCCCGTTTTCGAGAATGCGGAACACGGTGGTGATATTAAAATTTCTCTTTGGGGTTGCACAACCCTCCAAAACAGCCAAAAATCACCCCCATATTGTCAAAATTGCACCAAACTCTGCTATTTTTGAATTACGGGGAGGCAGGGGAGTACTTGAAAGGTGCAAAATTAGTTTTCTAATTTTCTCGGCTTGTATTATAGCTACGCCAAAAATAATTACACCAATGTAGAGGGCGCTCGGAGTATTACAAGTTTGCCCCTCATGACTTTCGTCGTAATTGCAACGGTTACTGATTTCTATTTAGACATTTCCAACGATGTTTTTAGAATAATAACATTTAATTTTCCTGCGTACTTAGGAAAACAACAATACTTGCTACAAAACTTTTGAATTCGGAGAATCGTTGCAGTTAC
Organism: Xanthostigma xanthostigma; assembly: GCA_963575645.1. Classification (NCBI taxonomy): domain Eukaryota; kingdom Metazoa; phylum Arthropoda; class Insecta; order Raphidioptera; family Raphidiidae; genus Xanthostigma; species Xanthostigma xanthostigma. Next base: position 36,736,110 of record OY754464.1, read on the forward strand.
GACGAAAGTCATGAGGGGCAAACTTGTAGTGCTCGGAGCGCCCTCTACATTAGTATTATTATTTTTGTCGTAGCTATAATACAAGCCGAGAAAATTAAAAAACAAATTATGCACCTTTTAGCTTTCCTGACCTCCGTAACGCAAAAATTGTAGACTTTTATGCATTTGGGATATTGAGAAGGGACCTAAAAGCGTATGCAAAAATTCAGCGAGGTAGAGTATGTTTCCACATTAAAATCTTCCTGTTTTATGTATATAACATTCCTCGTGAAAATAAGCATCTTTTAAAAAGTTGTTATTTATAGAATAGAAAATCATTATCAAAAAGTATATTTATGCAGCATTAAAAATCGTTTCCTTAATTCTTGATTGATCAAAGAATTATTTTAGCTGTTTTATTTGATAGTAAAAGTGTTATTCATGTAAATGCCTAATATTTTATTACGTCTGTATGTTAGCTGATATACTTATTAGTACGGACGCTCTAATTATGAAATGTAGGTATTGACAATAAATTGATTTCTTCGAAACTAAGTTTGAAAATCATTTACTGTTTGATTTATTCTCTGTTCTACTTCATATTTGGTTGAAGCAGCTACAATGATAATAATGTCATCTGCGAACATTACAATCATATTACCGCGAATATATTCAGTAATTGAAAAGTACAGGACCTAAATTGCTACCCTGAGGCATATCCACTACAATATTCATCTGCTTAGTTTTATAGTCCTCGTATTTTCTATTTGACAGGTAATCTGTAATTAAGTTTGCTGATTTATCCCTCATACCCATTCGAAAAAGCTTTTGTATTAAGAAAGTATGGTTAACAGTATCGAATGCAGCACGAAGATCGAAGAAAATGTCTACTGTGATGTTTTTGTTATCTAGACTTTTTGTAAAGATTCATGTAGGTCGAAACATGCAGTTGATAATCCAGTACGAAAACAGTGTTGTCCATTGTTAACAATACTCGTTTTAACACAACGTCACAACTCGTACATAACTGCATTGACGTTCAAGGTACATAAACTACTTTTCTCTAGCTTCTTAAATGAAAAACCTATCACAAAAATGTCGAATATTTCGATTTAAAATTTTTAATAACACCCAGCATATCAGCTACCTTTTTCACAATGTAATTTCATATAGAAAACTGCATTTATTTGCCTATTACAAATACAATCGCCAATACTGAATATTAAATAAGCTAACTGTGTGTTCCGTGAATCACACAGTATGTAATATTTTTCGTTCACAGCCCTACACGTTGTATGCACACCATATTTAAATAAATAGTCATAAACCATTCAGTAATGAAATGAAATGGAGTGCACTCCAGTTGCTTTTTGACTAATTAAAAATCTCGACAGCTTTTAATCAGTGCACACGATAAACTAAACAAGCCTTATTAATTGTCGTACAGTATTTCACATACACTGTCTGTGTTGTTCTTCGTCTTGCTGATGTGTTTTCTTACTTGATTCGGATTAGTGAATCAGTCTTCGTTCAGATCCGCTACACCGGGCCACCTGACTCTACTTATGGCTTTTCGATCAAGCAGTAATTGCAGGTGACACGCTACACGCTCGTAAACTGATAAACTCTTCTTTCGTGTTCGTCTCTATACGCCATTGTCAATGCTTCTACCGTTGCGTCACTTCTGCAAACAAAGACAATAAATAAATAAATAAATATTTATGTACATGAGAAATATATTATACATATTTCATACTAACCACCACTAATTTAATGTTGTAGTGTTGAATATAAGATAAAGTATTGCCTGATCTCGATATAGAGATCTGTTATGTTGGAATGATAGTTGTGAGAAATTTTGAATGGGTCGTATGTTACTCATTTCAATTTATAAAATGTTTGAAAATAACTAGTTAATATGTATCGCATGTTCACTACTAGTTATAGCGGTCTACTTAAATAATATCAAAAATATGGCCTCAACATATTGACATAACTCAAATTAATCTTGAAATGTTGTAAGATGTACAATAAAGGACAACAAAATAAAATTCGTAAAATAAATTAAGCATCGAAATAGTAAACGCATAAAGCGTATATATTATAGCCCAGTCAATGCACGGTTTCCTTTGCAATTCTACCAAACAGCACCGATTAGCACCAAAATTTGGCTGTAGGTTTTACTTACCCTCTACTTCAAAGTTGTCAATGTGCCGAGGGTTGCTTTTACCTGGGGGGTGGACGCCACCTGTTCTCGAGGATGAAATCTTTTTTAATTAAAAATAAGTATGGGAATGGATAGATTGACTAATTCTAAGCAGCTTTTGTTCTATAAAGTTTTTACTTAAAGTCAATACTTTTCGACTTATTCGAGAGTGGAAACACGTATATTACAACAGGAATCTTCTTCATCTTCATTTTAAGCTCTTATATTCAAAGCAATGGCACGTCAATCCGGTGTCGGAGAGGCAACCGGATGGCGAGTGGTAATCTGGGCCTTTGAGTGGTACAGAGCCCCCTGGTAGCGGCCAAAGGGACCACAAATGGACAGGGGCGGCGATATGGGGGGGGCAAAATCGAAAAATGTTTGAAAAGGCAACCGAATAAAAATGCGGTTGCATTGAAGGAAGAAGGGGGTGGCTAAATAGCGGTAAATTTAATCGAAATCGGATGGCATTGATACACACTATTATTTGTACTTAGGACAGTATAAATTTCGAATGCCATCCGATTTGAACAATTTTTAGTGTTTTTTTTACTTATTGTTGAAAAAATCGAAAAAAAGGGTTTTTCGGCGACTTTGAGGGGTTGTTTCTCCGAAAATGCCCATTAGGATCGGATGGCAATTTTTTCCCAACGTTTGGTGGTGTCAATAAGTATGCTCACTAATTTTGAAGCGGTTGCCTTTTCAGTTTTTTTTTGTTTTTTTTTTTTTTATTCGCTAGTGCAAAAACGGCCCGCGTGTTTCGGCTGGAAAAAAAATGTTATTATATAATTAGGGTATTTCCTTCAATGCAACCGCATTTTTATCCGGTTGCCTTTTCAAACATTTTTCGATTTTGCCCCACCCCCATATCGCCGCCCCAGTCCATTTGGGGTCACTTTGGCCGCTACCAGGGGGCTCTGTACCACTCAAAGGCCCAGATTACCACTCGCCATCCGGTTGCCTCTCCGACACCGGATTGACGTGTCATTGCTTTGAATATTATTTTATAAAAGGTTTGGACTGAAAGAGCTTGAAAACGTTACTATTTGTGAACATATGCAAACTTGAAACGGCCATATCTTATTCAATTTTTATCGTACAGATAAAGAAAAAAAACAAAATTTTTAGAAAAAACCCTATAATTTTTAACTCTTCAAAATTTATCGTATTTCACATAGTGTTTGAGTTACTTTTCAAGAAAGGCAATTTTTTGTAAACTTACAAAAAAGCTCTCTTCGCTTCAAGCTCAATTTTTTCAAAACTAAGCACTTTAAACCGGTCAAACTTATAGGGCATGCTACAAGTGCATATATATAAAATACATTATATTAAAATACATTATATTATCAAATTCCAAATTACATTAGAAAACTCGATGGGTGAAGATCGAGCCTAATCGGTGTCTTAGAGTAGACCAATAGGTCCGTTCTTTGATGTAATGGGAAACACATTTATGTTGATATATGAATTAGTTAAGATACTGGTTTATGAGAACGTACATATTCATAGATTTTATGTCTCTTCTTTATGGAAGTATACCTAATATAGTGCTATGTTATGTGAAGAATATTAAGAGTGATATGCGTCGCCATAGTTCACACTTGACTATATTAACGAAAGAACAAATTCATTTGGAATGGCTTAATATCCGACGGAAACGAAATATGGTATCGTACTTACGTTTGGAAACTTCATAGTCAACCTGATGATTTAAGTTAAAATTCACTTTTCAAAATTTTACACTGTTTCGAGGTATTCCGAATTCAAAAAATGTACTTTGGAAAAAGTCTGTATGGTGTTTGTTTGTTGGTCAATTATAATCCCTCTGTGAACAATATACATGTCAAACGAATGGACGGATTGAAACCAAATTTTGGGAGGATGCTTGATATGCAAATATGAAGAACCCTATTGTTTTTGTGTGAAATCAGCGCATGCGCAGAAGAGATATACGCAATAACTTAGTTTTTTTCATAACGGTTTATTATTCTACTTATTTTTACAAAAATTTTCGTCAATATTTTTTTCTAAACTTTATAGCTTGGGAATTATTTTGTAAATAAAAAAATCAGCTGTTTTTTTGTTGTGTAGATATGTCAAAAATAAAATAGTTATGTAGCTAACAAGCATACTTTGGTTAATTTTTACATGGCTTAATAACTTATTATGTAGGTGAAAGATCCGACGTACTTGGTGGACTCCTCATTCTTTTCCGAGACGAAATACATTTTTTATGCAAACGAATAGCAAAATAACCTAATATTGTTCAATTGGTTGAAAATTTTAATATATTATATTGTGATAACGTATTTTATGTAACCATGCAAACCAATCGCAAATATTATAATTAACACTCGCAGTTACCCGCGACACCGCATGCTTTAAGAGATTTATTTTCTTTATTATAATATTATGTTAAATGTTAGAGTGGTCTTATCGCTCAATTTGCTAGAATTTTTTATTAAAGTTGTTATTTAGTTCTAAATTTATATACAATTGTTGTTTATCTATTAATTTGTATTAATTATTTTTTAAATTTATTGTTTTGTTAGCTATTATATCTTTATTATATAGATGCTGATGACCCCAGATGTTGAGCGTCTATAATCTACAATTCATTCATTCATTACCAACTTCTTTATCTTTGTTTAACAAAAATGTGTAAAATTCAGTGCTTTGTGGACTGAGACTTCTAAATTATTGCAGGTTTTTTTTCGATAAATATATTCACTAGATAATTTAATTTGATTCTTAAAGTATATTTTTTTCTACATAGATTTTAATTAATAGCAATATAAAATTCAATTAGATCGGACATTATCGTATAAAATAATTTCAAATAGGTGCTAATTTATACGATATTTCTCGAAGCGATTTAATTTTTGATCGGTATCTTCTATAATTACTGCACTATTCATTCGATATGTTGAAAGCATTGATAGAATATTGTTATTTATCATCTGATTCCAATTGTGGGCATAAATTGTTAAACATTCTATGCATGTGTCTGTTATTTGTTTCCCTACATATACAGGGAGTCTAAAAAATATCGGAGATTTTAGGGGTACCTATTAGCACTATTCATTAAAGTAAGTCTGAAAGCTTAGTTAACATAGGTCGTCAAAGCTAAGTAGTTTTATTAAGAATTCATAGATTGATTTTTATATTCAAGCTACTTGACTTGATTTGAAAGTTTGAAAATCAAGTATTTCCTCAAAATTCTTGCATTTTCATAACAAAATTAATTGTAAATTATAGACACTCAACAGTTATTGTTGTCAATATCACAATTTTTTTAAATTATTATTACCCTATTTTTTTAATTAATAATATGGTTAAATCGATGCCAAAGAAATCGGCCCGAAACTTCGAATTAAAGGGCCATCAAATTATCGAAATTTTGAAGTTGATGTCGTGTTTCTCTTTAAATTTGTCAAGCAGCCATACGCTGGTTTGGAACTGATCTTTCCTAAGATGTTTGGAAAACTCTTCAGATTTACTTCTGATAATTGTTATTATCAAATCAAGAGCCTGTTTTAACCCGTCGAACTCCGAGAAGTTCGAACCATGGCCGCGTTTCCGTTTCAAATCGTTGTTGTCACTCAAAATTTTATTAAGTTAACAGAGTGTTCGCTGGTATGGCAACGCTTTTGTCACTTCTGATTGTTTTCCCCCTTTCTCCACTTTACGAATATCTTTCACCTTCTTGGCTATCGTTAATTTTCTATAAGACAACTAGTAACTGTACACTTGGGCATTTTTTGATTTCTAAAAATCTCTCAGATTGATTTCGATGAATAAGCCTTACGACACGGTAATTAAAAAAAGACGAGAGGTGTCGTGGAACACCCGGTTGGAACGTAGTATTTTCGCTATTTATTATGTATCAAATAATTTTTTTACTAATTTGTCTGATAAAATATTCGAAAATTGTATTTATAATATAATATGATTATTATAAACAATAATTAATCGTGTGGTTTGCAACTCTAAAAAAATAAAAAAAAACATTAATTATTCAACACGCGTGAGTAATATGTAATTTCGGGGCCCTGCTAAATTCGGGAGAAATAATAAACTACTTCATGTTGACGCGTAGAGTGCTAATAATAAGCCGTACAGTGTAATAATGAATTTTCTGGACCAATAGAAACTCAGTAGCAAGCCCAAGCGTGAAATAATGAAAAAAAACTGCACGCAGCTTCTGGACCAATAGGAACGTGGTAGGCGGTATTGTATATATGAAAACAGCATCGCAATTCAGCGAAAGTCATGGCAATCTTGTGTTAATACACTGACGGTGGGTACGTCAATCAATGAAGTGATTTATTATTTTTCCCTCTTTTATCAGGGCCCCGATTACATATTACGCCTGCTAGTTGAATAAAGTATTATGTGCGACCATTGATCGAAGGAGAATATTCCACTCGCGTGCGTTTTACCGCACTCGCTACGCTCGTGCGGCAAATTTCACGCTCATGGAATCTTCTCCTTCTCTCACTAGTTGCACAATATACTATTGTTGCGCATCATATTTTTTTTACAGCCATTATCATTTATATCTATAATGTCCCATAAGGAACTTCGTTCCAAAAATTAGTGATTACTCATGGTCGAGTTTGTGACGACATTTATTACAGAAAGAACCAACAATTTCATATTTTCTTAAAAAAGTGTCCTTTGTTTTATATATATGTTTTTATTGGACTCAGGTAAAAAGTTCGAATTATCGGAGTTGGTGTTTGAATTATCGAAGAGAATAATACATTGTGTTATATTGTAATATTAAATTGTGTACAGAAATTCGAATTGTCGGAGCAATTTATTAACCGAGTTGTACAGTATACAGTGCCGCATTAACCTATTATAAGCAAATTAAGCAATTATGGGGCACCAAGAAGCACCACTCAGAAATGAAAAGTACCTCACTAAACCGTGTCAACAATTTTTTTTTCTTCTTGTCATGTTCTCAAAAATTTTATTTACTGATATAAAACTGTCTTTAGAAGTATAAAAGTTAAAAATAAATAATAATTTATTTTTGAAAATAAAAACGAAAAATTTTTTTTAATTAGTTCAATTTTTCTAGTTTGAAAGTTTTGAAACTTTTTTTCTATTAATTGTGTAAAAATGCCCGATTTTATAGACAGCCAAATTTTCAATGGAAGCATTGATTGTATAATTTAATTTTTTTCTTAAAAATCTATGCTTTTTAACTTTTTTCCATCAATTTGAATTTTTTTATAAACTAAACATATTAGAGATGGGGCCCATAAGCAAAAAATGCTTATAGTGCATTAAAGAGTCTTAATCCGGCACTGACTGTATAATTATTAATTAAAAATCCATATGATAACTTCCTGGAATGTGGATTTGACTCCACTGTCGAGCATCTAATATGACTTTATTCCGGCAACGCAAGTAAACACTAATATCTCTGGTCACTACGCTATATCCGACACTATCAATTTCATCAAGGCACCCGGATTTTCAAGAGCTTGTGGACATGTCCGAGGCACCCTTGATCGGGACGCCTACTGTCCCGATTTTAGTTCGATAGGTAATTATAAAAGTTTCAAACTTCGCGCGTATTATTTTGTGACATTACTATGTGAGACTTGCTCGTTTTTTATTAAAAATTGTTTAAAAAATATATTATTTAAAAAAAGATTATCGAAATTAATTACCAAAGAGGTTCTACAAATTGTCATTATTTTCACCACTTATAATGATAAAAATAAATGTTTATTTATAAAAACTTTGTTGTTTTTAGTTTTCCCAATTGCAAAATCAAAATATCGATTTGTTATGCTTCTGCTCCGAAATTTGGTATACTGGACCTCACAACACTAGTCCATAGTCCGACTGTTTTTAACAGCCTGTATATTATATCAGGAGTGTATGACATATACACAATATTATGTAGTTGTAGTTGTGCCTACATAATAATGTAGATGCAGAATTACATACATTACTTACCCATACTGTTGTATATCGTGTTTATTCACTGACTAGTGACTAGTATGTAAAAATCTCGAACGAGTTGTATCAGATATTTCTAAATCTAAAATAGTGTCTGTTAAGTCTACATAAAAATTATTTTATAGACACCTTAATACTGTAATATATTCGGTATAAATAACCGAGCATATATTGTAGCACAGGCCTGGGCAAATGGCGACCCGTGGGCCGGATCCGGCCCGCAGCGCAATTTTGTCCGGCCCGCGAAGCATTTTAGAAAAATAGTAAAATGTGGAAATAGAATGTGGGGACCTTTTTTTTTTGCTCTCCAAATGTGGAAATAGAATGTGAGGACCTCTTTTTTGCAAATTTTTGGCCCACGGTGAAATTTTCAACAGCTATGTGGCCCGTTTGCCACTTGCTGTTAACGCGCTGTACTGACTGACTGACTCCCCTGACTCACCGCGCTCGTTGTATTTATAGGCGTCAGGTAGCTTTCCAGAAAGTTCTCAGCCTTTCTTACCTACATTCATTGTTGCCACAAAAACCCTCATACCTGCAGTCCATTGTTGCTGTTGCGAAAACATTCGACGGAAAGCATAGTTGTCCCAAAGGGGAGCGCGCAACATTATGTTTTAATTTTATTTGACAAACATTAAAAAATTATTGTGTTATCGTCATATTTTACTGGTTCATCTAAAATCAATAAAAAAAAATCATTATTTTAATAATTACCTAATTAATCTATTGCCTGAATGAAGCTTTTTTTGAAAATAAACAAAATGACGGTCTGATAATTTACTCGCTAGGTTACTGTTTAGTAAAAATAGAATTGTTAATAAAAAAACACTTCTATTGGGCACTAAATTTTAATACTTTCAATAAAGTGTATAAATTTCATTCAATTCCGTCGAGTTACTTTTGAATTACAGTGGTCATCAACTTTGAAAACATAATTTCGAGAAACACAAATTTAAAGTTTTATACTTGTATGTATATAATCTTTATGTATTGAAATTTATGTCTAGAAATACTAATTATATTACTTACATCGAGGCCATATATAATAGTTCTTCTGCCGATGGGGAAGTTTCTAGATTCTAGAATATCGCTTTTCTGTTGTCTACGTTGCATTCTGCCTTCCTGGGTGGTGATCTCACTAGCGCGTTTGTCTGCCACCTTTACACCGCACAGAATCAGCTACCTGCTCTCCAGTAATTGTAGGATATTTCGAAAACTATTAATTGAATTTTCAGATAATATTTTCGAGGCATCACATTTTAAGAAAACGCAGAAGAAAATCGAATTTTTGAAAACACTGACTACCTCTAGCTCTAGTAAACGTCTGTATTATTTATCGCTATGAAATATTAATGTAAATGTAATAATAGAAAATATAAGTGTATATGTGGTTGTAAAAAATTTCTAATTTAGAATGCGTTTAAGTCATAACTATTAAATATTTTATAGTTATGTGTGAACGGGTTTTCCGAGAATGTTAGTTATGATGATTCGTCAATCGGGTATGTGCAACTAAAACAAGACAATGGACTGGTTTATGCATTATTATTAAATGCCCTTATCATAAAATCATAAACAAGGCGTACCTACTCAGCAATGCTGGAAATTAATGAGAAAAACAGCGAAATTATGTTTATAAGATACCACGAATGCGTTGCTTCAAATGGTAAAAACTTTTATGTTTATTATTATTTGTTGTTTTAATTTAATTCACAAAAAAATTTAATATTATGCTAACATAAATTTTGTTCAAAAATAGGAGGATGCAAACATGCTGTGGCATTACTTGGATTGCTGCATCGTCGAACTCAAGATAACAACATTAATGCTGTTGGCAAAAGAAATAAGTAAAATATCAATAACGAAGAATAGAAAAAACAATTATCATGACATGTCACAATATTAATTGTAACTATTATTTTCCATTTAAAGTCCGTAGTATTTATTTTCAATAATTATGAATAACGGGAATGCGGACACATAGGTATATAATTCTTTTTTTTATTGCTAACGTTTATCGTCAAAAATATTGACTTTTTCAAAGCTCTGAAAATATGGATATAACAAAATTATTAATTACAAAACAAATTTAAATAAAAATTATAAAAAATAAACATTACCAAAAAAAAAAACAATTTTTTTAAATTAGAAAATAAAGTTAAACATAAAAAATTATAATTTATTTTCCACTTTTTTTATGTCAAAAAATTAAATAAAAATTGTAAACAACCCTTTGTTATTTACTATGAATTTAAATTTTCAGTAAATTGATACCCATGAGACTATTATTTTTAAGGTGCCAAATTTTTACACTGTTTAATTTTGTATGATTTTTTCTTTATAATGATTTAATAAATTATTATAGACGTTACTAAGTCTTTGAGTATCAGTCCGAAAGTTAACTGTATCATGTAGGAAAATTTGGATCATTTCACTTATGTTTCTTTTAAAATAATTTGGTTCAAAATTAAAATTATGATTTTTTTCAAAATGGTGTGTTGTAAAATATCCAATTTTAAAAAAAAAGAAAAGACAGCTTTAGCAACACACCATTTTGAAAAAAATCATAATTTTAATTTTGAAGAGACTTCAATTCTAGACACAACCAAATTATTTTAAAAGAAACAAGTGAAATGATCCAAATTTTCCTACATGATACAGTTAACTTTTGGACTGATATTCAAAGACTTAGTAACGTCTATAATAATTTATTAAATCTTTATAAAGAAAAAATCACAAAATTAAACAGTGTAAAAATTTGGCACCTTAAAAATAATAGTCTCCTAGGTATCAATTAACTGAAAATTTAAATTCATAGTAAAAAACAAAGTGTTGTTTACAATTTTTATTTAATTTTTTGACATAAAAAAGTGGAAAATAAATTATAATTTTTTATGTTTAACTTTATTTTCTAATTTAAAAAATTGGTTTTTTTTTGGTAATGTATATTTTTTATAATTTTTATTTAAATTTGTTTTGTAATTAATAATTTTGTTATATCCATATTTTCAGAGCTTTGAAAAAGTCAATATTTTTGACGAAACGTTAGCAATAAAAGAAAAGAATTATATACCTATGTGTCCGCATTCCCGTTATTCATAATTATTGAAAATTAATTGTAACTTTTTGAAATTATTCTCTAGATCCATCGTATCCATATTGTTGTGGTCAATTATCTGTTTGTGTCTCCTTGGTCTGTATTGTGACGTTCAGCATCATAAGGTGGGAATATATTATTTAATTAGTATAAATTATTTAGGACTATACTTACAATAAACTTAGGTTAGGATTGGGTGATCTTGTAGACGTAACACATGGCTGACGGGATCGCTCCCGCGCCTCCTGATCCTGGTGAATCAAGTCTTAATATATTAGATATCCTACAGCTCAATACACAGAAATACAATGAGAAATCAACCAGTATTAAACATAAATATTCATCAATGATGTTGGACCTTTTGTAGTCTATATAGAGTCTACGGCGCCCGATAAAGATACAGTGAGTCTCCATCCTTATAAGGTTGGGGAAATTTTAGTCCTAAAGGGAGTACAAGATGTATCTGAAGTCAAAAAATCAGGTCGAAATCGAGTAAATATCTAATTCAAAAATGCCAAAGCTGCTAATAATTTTATAGACTCAGACTTACTAGCAACATACAAAATGAACGCTTTTATTCCGACATTCAGTGCCACTAGAACAGAAATAATCAGAGGAGTACCTTTATCGGTTTCAATCGATTCTATTTTGCGGAATATTAAAACTAACATAAAAGTTTTAAATGCTAGAAGACTAACGAGAAGAAATATAGATGAGAAAGAGGAGATTGTATACGTACCTACACAATCTATTTCGCTTACGTTCATACGTCAACTCCTGCCGACTTCAGTAACTATTAGTTATGTGCGATACCCAGTATCTTATCATATTTACCAGTTAGACAGTGTTTAAATTGCCTGAGATTTGGTTATAGCCTTTCAAATTGCAAAGGTAAACAACGTTGTATTAAATGTGCTCAAGAACACCCTTTCGACACCTGCACTACTCGAGAATTTTTATGCGCTGTCCAGAGAGAGATAGGCAGACTAAAATTAAGCAATTGATGGCATCAAACAATCTATCTTTTTTGGTGGCAGCTGATAAATACCCTGCTGAATACCTACAAAATCGCAGAAACACACAATTAGGCAACTATACTCAAACTAACAATCTTAGATCTTTTCCTGAATTAGACAGAACTCTAGAGACCAGCTTACAATACAATTCTTATCTCAATCTATCTCACCTAACACGAGCGATACGAAAATCGTACTCAAACGTTCTTAACTCGACTCCCAGGAAAAGGTGAATATTATACGAAAGGTATATGGATAGACAACTAAAAGAACAAGAAACTTACAAAGATATTATCAAAAGGATATCGGTTAATGTAGGACAAGTATATGGGCATAGCTCAAATCATAATAGTACTAAAGGGAGCGAAATAGATACATTAATAGACAATGTAGTTAGCATTTTAGACATAAGCTCCCAGGAGGACAAAAAGTATATATTGACCTAGCTTATAGATTCAATAGTAAATAAACCATTATCTTCACATTCAACACCAAATCATTCATAGTTATACATTGGAATATTAGAGGACTTTTTATCAATAAGCATGATTTAATAACTCTAATTAAAGAATACGACCCTGATATAATAACTTTATCAGAAACTCATCTTAAATATATTCAAAACTTTCACATTCATAATTATGCATTAGTTAGATCGGACCGACATGAAGGCTGGGGAGGATCGGCCATTCTTCTTAAAAATAATCTTATCATTAAAAATATAGACATTTTGGATATCATCCTGTTAAATTTGTGGGATAAAAATAGATAAAACTGTTTTTGTTTCTGTATATAACCCCCCCGCAATATATTAAATAGGGCATTCTTCGATGACTTGATAAAAATCAACCATAGTAACATGATCATCTGTGGCAATTTTAATGCACATAATCCGGCTGGGGGATGTTCCAATATAAATAGTTCTGGGAAAATACAAAAATCTGCAATAGATCACAATAATTTCATGATAAATAATGACAACTCTGACACAAGACTCAGAGTTCAGACATTATGATAATAACAAAAGTATCATAGATCTTGCAATTTCCTCAGGTAATATTTCCTCTAAGATTAGATGGAGCAGGGTCAACCAAACATTTGGTAGCGATCATTTCCCCGGAGTTCTCTATATTAATGAAAAATTCTCTCAATTTCATAGACATATATCCAGCAGGTATAACACAAAAAAGCGGATTAGGATACATATACATTATACAACACTAATAAACAAACATAGTGATTCCAATAGTATTAAGACTATTTAGAAAAAACTCTGAACATGATACAAAACGTATCGAAACGTCAGCATTAAATGCATTTTAAAAAAATCTCAGTATTGCTTAATTTTCGATCTTTATGCCACGGAAAATTTTCAAATACCTATCATTAACTTCAATGGATCACAGTTACTCTATTTATTAAATAGAGTCAAATTCATTAAAAAATATACAGACCTAACGAAATGCATAGGATATGCTAGAGACGCTTTTATACCTATTAGTCAACAATCTCTTGGTAAGCACCGAAGCCCTCCATGGTGGGATGAAGAATGCTTTTCTTTGGTTTCCGGCAGAAGCACTGCGTTAAAACAATTTTATAAAGTTTGTAATATAACTAATTATAACAGCTAGTGGTCCCGTCCGGTTTCATCCGGGTGTAAAAAAACGAATGGGGAAGGGGAAACATTCATCTTAGTTTACCATTATCTATTAAAATCTCCCCTCCCGCCCCAACACAAATCATCCCCCTGTCCTGTTGCCCACATTGTCCTAAGGGTTGGTGGGGCTAGTAATTTTTATATTGCCTGGGCTCTTAGAATACGAGCATAAACTAATGTTCTATATAAAGTATCAACATTCTACATACATACGCATTATAATAATAAGATGTAAGCAAGTATGTATAATCTGATCTTCAAAGCCTTTGGCTATAATGCACCTACAACAAAGTACCTATACTGCCCGTGTTACCGTGTACCAATGAATTATTTCCATACGAAAATACCGTCCATACAGGATCAAGAACAACATACTCCCAATCAGAAAGACGTATGCAGCGTAATTCGTTTTTTAAAGCAATATATACAGAATAAATTTGAGAAAATTAGTATGTAATTAACAGAAATCAATTTTGAGACAATTTAAAAATAACGTTAGGTAATTTTTTTTAATATGCAGCTATGGCTATTATTTTGTTATGTCGTGTTCTGAGTCTGATTCATTTCTTGTTTTCTTGTAAGGATTATGGGGAATTTCCAGTTATCTGGGTGTTTTTCTATTTATTTGAGGGAATTTGATTCTGTCTCGCCAGTGGTGTGTTCAGTTTTTTCGACATTTATTAATGCATTTGCCATATGACGGGACCTAAGGATTTAGATAGCTCGACGTTCACAAAAGAAGAATTTATTGATTTTTAAATTGGGCTCCAGAATCGGTTAACACACGGCAGTATCAGACCACCGATCCTTGATCTGAAAGCGAGAAGAAGAAAAAAAAGGAACCTATACCAAATTGAAACTAGACTTTTGGAATCAAAAATACCGGAACAGAATCTCAGAATCGTTTCAAAATTTTAAGGGTATAGGGACATAAGATCGGGTAAGCGGCCTTTGCGCCGATTGGGCTGATTTTTTCTTTCTTTAATTGCTACCCATCTGAGTTGTAATATCAAATTTTCAGCCCTTACTAATTAATTCCCATAGAGAGTGAGAGCTAATCTAAAATAATTTTTAAAAAAATCAAAACTTTAGAACGGCTATTAAAAATTTAACAGGACATAGAAACCACTAGGGTCTTCCATTGAAAAATTTTCAGAATGTAAAACTAAACATAACCTATAGTACTATAAAAATCAATGATTTGTTTTTCAAATATTTTTCAAACTAATTTTTAGTTCGAGCATAACTACTAAACTTTTTTGTAGGTTTGTGACATTGTTTTTCACTACATATATTTTTTCCAGATTTTAATTTTAGGTGCGTCATATAAAAAAAAGTTCTGGACCTTATCGTCGTCTCCTGTTTGGATGTACCTATACGATTTCCTTTTAATGTATAACATTGTTTTTCCATAAGAAGAAAGTTTAATTAGAAATATGCTCTAGCAAATAAGAATATATCTTCCATAGTTATAATAATAAAACAAGTCTTTAGAATTAATTTTTACTCTTGTTATATACAGTACTGTTAACAATGTATAAGTAGGTATATATTATGAAAATCATATTATGTACAGTCCAAATGGGACACCTGTATATGTTACCTCTATATAAATAATAATTTATTTAACATTTTACGGTGAACAATTTTTAAAGGTTATTTAAAATGTGGACGTAATTAACATTACCTGTACTGCACTTTTAGACGTGGTTCTGCATATCATCTGTGTGTGTAACTTGTAACCAATATTTTTTATTGCACGTAATTTTGCTACCATTACAAATACCACTGTGGAGTGTAGACTCATAAATCTTGATGACTGGGACAGCGAAAGCTGACTAATATTTCACATGGGGTTGTTTCATCGCATGGTGCAACAAGCATTACAAGTTCATATAATAGGTGTATAACATTTGTGTACAACCGAAACTAATTTTTGGCATCTTATGTATGCATAGCTAATGTAAATACAAACATTAACAGTATAGTGTGTGCTTTCATTTGAAACTGCAAATGAGTTCGTCAGGCGATTGATATATTGTACCTTAAACACTAAATACCTCAGATGTCAAAAGCCTATAATTTACAATCTCTGTCACTTTAAACCTCAAATTTGAAAATTATAACAAACACTGTCAATACGTATATAAACCTTTTTTTATTATTATATTGTGCATTATTATACTTTAGGTTTTATAGCATGCATTACTTTTTAGAAGATTTTATTTAACTTTACATGCTTGTCAGTCAGCCAGTCAGTTTAGGTCAAATCTTGCAAGACGATTTATAACTTTCACTCCATCTATTACTTTGAAATTTTGCATACTTAAGTAGTATCGATGACAATACAAATATTCTGTTAACCACGACCTGCAGCTGTGGCCACAATAGTCAGCTCACTATGTAACTTTTTAACAGACTATTATAGTAGACCTACCGCATC
This sequence comes from Xanthostigma xanthostigma, assembly GCA_963575645.1. Lineage (NCBI taxonomy): Eukaryota > Metazoa > Arthropoda > Insecta > Raphidioptera > Raphidiidae > Xanthostigma > Xanthostigma xanthostigma. The sequence continues at coordinate 36,752,490 of OY754464.1, forward strand.
TGGGCTCATTATAGTCACTGGACGGTTCTGACAATAATAACCCCTGAGCCATGTGCTTCTAGAGTAGATGACCAAAACAGAAATAATAAAATATAAGTAAAAAACCTTTTAAAACAAGACAAAAATACAAAAAAAATGGCAAACAATTAAACAATTAAAATCATTTTATCTTTGTTGACCTGACCTAAAAACTTGTCGCGAAATACATAATCATTACATAGTATAAAAGAAAGTCGCCAATTCCCTTTATCTGTTGTCCGCGTTATTCTTCTAAACCACGCAACGGATTTTGAAACGGTTTTCACTAATAGAAAGAGCGATAAACCAGGAAGGTTTGTATATATAATTTGTAAATATTTTGTACAAAATATGATTGAACTATGAGAATGTTTTGTCAAAAAGCATTATCACTACATAATATAGAAAAAAATCGCCGTCTGCCTTTGTCTGTTTGTCCGCTTACTTCTTCTAAACCACGCAACGGATTTTGAAACGGTTTCCACTACCAGAAAGAACAATCAATTGGAAAGGTTTTTGTATATAATTTGTAAATATTGTGTACAAAATATGACTGAACTATGACGGTGTTTTGTCATTACTACATACTATTAATACCAAGTTGCCGTTTCCCTCTGTCCATGGTATCCGCGTACTCCTTCTAAACAACGCAATGGATATTGAAACGGTTTTCACTAATAGAAAGAGCGTTAAACGGGGATGGTTTGTATGTATAATTTGTAAATATTTTAAATTAAATATGGCTGAACTATGAGGATGTTTTGTTAAAAAACACTATTACTTCATATAGAAAAAAAAATGCCGCCTGCCTTTGTCTGTTTGTCCGCTTACTTCTTCTAAACCACGCAACGGATTTTGAAACGGTTTTCACTAACAGAAATAGCGATAAACTAGAAAGGTTTGTGTATATAATTTGTAATTATTTTGTACAAAATATGACTGAACTATGACGCTGTTTTGTCATCACTGCATACTATTAATACCAAGTTGTCGTTTCCCTCTGTCCATGGTATCCGCGTACTTCTTCTAAACAACGCAATGGATTTTGAAACGGATTTCACTGATAAAAAGAGCGTTAAACGGGGAAGGTTTGTATATATAATTTGTAAATATTTCGCACTAAAAATCGCTGCAATATGACGGTGTTTTGTCAAAAATCACTATCACTACATCTATATATTATAAGCGTTAGACTGGCAAAAATTCGAAAATGACTCGACTGATTTGAATACTTTTTTTTGTTTTATTCGCTTGAATACAGGGGTGGTTTAAAAAAAAAATAAAATTCCAAAGGAACAGCCGAAAACTGGAATAAATCGAATTTTTTTTGTATAATGTTCATGCGATAGTCCCAATAAGATTTTTGTGGAAAGAAAAACTGAAATATAAACTCAGAATATGGTGGAGCCGTAGGCTCCACTAACTACTAATGTCACTGCTGAGCGGGGCGCAGCCTCGTGAAGCGAGACTGCAACATGGATTACGGTGGAGCCGTAGGCTCCACTACTGTTATTGCTGCCGACCGGGTCACAGCCCTGTGAGACAATAGTGTTTCAGTGTTTCGTCTTAATCGCGTGCGAAATATATGGCAACGCTCTGCAAATACGGCTATTATTCCATAATAATCTATCTTTTATAGACAATCTACAAATCCACGCGAAGCTGGACCGGGCCACTAGTATGTTCATATATAAATCATGATATAAACTTTTCGCGCAAAGTTTTTAGGGTGTGTCAACGATGATTTTATTTGTTATTTTTTCGCTTTAGTACATTTTAATAAAAACTTGTTTTTAAAGATTTTTTACTTATATTTTATTATTATTTTTTCTATAACGATGTTACATAAATATTGGTTATAAGTGATATATCCATATTACGTAATGATGTGAGCGTGATTATTTTAAATCAATGCATTTTTCTCTACAAAACATAAAAGCAGGAAATTAAAAGTTTCATGTGTATGGTTTTACATAATATCAATTCTCTATTACCACCCTGGGTATATTAATTATATGCAAGTCAGTCGGTTGAAGAACCATTAGCAGTTAGTATATTATATTATACTCTGTGTTATTTAAATATCTCGTAACTTACAAGAGAACCCATAAAACAGAAAAACATTGTCACTAATTGCTATTGTGAGTTATTAGAATTTCACAGACTTTATTATATAAAAAATAATCTGGGAGGTTCTACTGCATGGTTAAATTTGAAAATCAGAAACTTTTAGAACTCAGATAGCGTTTTGAATATTGATCATTTGATATACATCGATCTTTTTGAGAAATATTCAGTTTCTGCCCTCCTGATAGGGCGTATCGGTAAATTTACACTACTAAAAATTACCCATATAGGTATCCAGAAAACGCTAAATTTCTTTGAACATTTGGTCTAAGCAGTAATTAATTATTAACCTGTTAATAAACGCGTTTCCTAAAAATAATAACTTATTAAAATTGTATAACGGGATAACACTACTATCTTGACCCCATATTTGGTTTTGTTCTATGGACTATAGAGCATACATCATTAATAAATTTAAATATTTTTGCAACAGAAAAGACACAGGTATTTTTGATAGCAAATGCCTTCTTTACTTATCTTGTCGGCAATGTAGTAGTTAAACGAGCCACGTTTGTACCAAACAATGAACATAGATAATACTATGCTTATATACGTCGACTATGCAATTTCTAGGAATGTTGCATGGCAAAATTGTGGTGATTTCAGATAAATACATTATGAATAAAATATACAGTATAATAAATGTATATAATGTGAATGTACTTCTTTGTTGCAATTCATCGATAGTTTTAAAGAACAATAAAAACAGTGATCTTGACTAGGGATGTTACAGATGTGGATTTTACTGACATCTTCAGATGCTGATGTGGATACGAATTTTTTGACGTTCACATCTACAGATGCGGATGTAAAAATAATAATATTTTTTAACAATTACTATGATTTCTGAATGTTAAATATTAAATTTTTATCAAACTAAATCAAAGGTTTGAAATTTATTGTCTTATTTATTAAGAAAGTCATTATTTTCAGTACTTAATAATCAAATATCAGAATTGGTAAAATATATTTGAAGAAGAATAACATTACAGCTTTTTTAAAAATAAGACTATTTCACAAAAGCTTATAATATATTATTGTTAATTCCAATTGGCCAAGAAGTCACAGAACTCGGGCACGACTCAAGTGCCGGGCCCGACTCTGATAATTAAATGAAGCAAATGCTCCGCGCTTGCGAATGCAAGCATCCCCTAGGGCCTAGACGGTCAATATTATTGATCAATGGGTATTGAAAGGTTATATTGATCGTTTAGGAGATCTTAAAACATATTGACAGGCGACAACATATTGATAGAAATTTATATTAAAGTGTATTGATGGAAGCTATAATGATGCTCATATTGACGTTTATGAGGTACTATATTGGTCAATGTTTGCATTAGTCTTGATTCAGATTTCGAAGTGTGACCACCTACGTAATGGTCGACGAAAGTGAAAAATCAGAGTCCGAACGTGATTTTGTTTTGCTCTTAATTATACTGCATCGTGATTCTCCGGAACTGTGGCAAGTTACGTCAAAGGATTATTTTAATCAAGCTAAGAGCAGATAGCTATGAGAAAAAAACGTTGATTAATTTCTTTTAAACCCTACTTTACAGTAGACAGACTGAAATTAACTCCTTGCGTACTAATTTCAATAAAGACTTCAGAGCTATTGAAAGTGCGAAGCGGTCCGAAGCATCAACTGATGATATATCCAAACCAAAGTCATGGTACTAGATGAAATCCTGTTTATAAAAGACCAACTAGAAATAGCACAAACTGATAGTTGCATAACAGACTGCTCGTATATTGAAGTTACACTGAAGCCTATTGATGAGAACTTTAATACGTATTGATCAATATTATTAACCGTTTAGGGGGTGCTTCAGACGTCTGCAAAATCCCTATACTGACTAATCTGTGGCCAAAATCCGATATGTTGATGTTTTCATAATTTTCTTCACATCAACGTAGCCTAGAGTTTTGAACTCTGGTTTGTATAACGTTTCATCTCTACATAAACTCTGAATAATTTCAAATTGTGTTTCAAAACGGTTTGGCAAACTTCAACTGTAAGTATGGGTTACCCAGAGATTATTTTTCACAGCAGTAAAAAAAATAGAATCACTACACACAACGAAGTACCTTCCAACCACACTGACTCATAAATGAATATACCACAACAAACAGATTAGTGTCAGAGACAGGATCTCGTCTAATATTTTAAATATCAAGACAGGTGTTCCGCAGGATTCTATCCTGGGTCCTGTGGTTTACATCATGTATTAATAACGTTAAATTACATTTGGGTGAAAAAGTCCCTGTCACTTTGTATGCTGATGACACCTCGCTTATATTATTTGACAAGGCCTGAAAGGTAATTGAAGAAAAATGCAACAGTAGTCCCGAAAGACTCTTTGAATGATTCTATGCTAATTTTCTCTATTTAAATAACAGTAAGACAAATTTCATGCGTTTCCATTAGAGGCGGGCAGGTCAGAGATTTTTGAGGATGCAGGTCCAGATGTGCATCCAGCCTTTCGGATCTGCACTCTCGTTACGTGTCCGCCGGACCTGTATGGGTCCAGCTCACCTACCAAGCGATGTGTATTGTACGTCGAACCTGTGCAGTGTACAGTGTACGTACTGCGTACATAATATTCAATTGTGTTTCCGTCTACAACTGCCGCTCGAATGATTTTCATACCAACTCCCGCCACAGTTCCGACTTCGGCTGTGATATGCACGTTTACAATCAGGTCCGTATATGTAACAGTTCCAAAGAATGCGCATCCGACTCTGAGTCGGATGTGCATCCATCCAACTTACACGGTTAATACAGGTCCGGATCTACACATCTTTAGTTTCCATAGCCATCAGTACAGGGCTGTACTAGATATTTCCCTAAAGATAAATAATAATAATAATATATCTAAAACTGAGCATATTAGGTTTCTAAGTTTACATATACATAGATGAAAATCTAAATTGGAAAGTCCATTGTAAAATAGTTACTAGTAATCTAAATCCTATTTATTCATGAATTTGAGAAATACCTTAGATCGGTAACAATTGATAGGTCTGTATTATGGTACTGGATACTGAAATGTGGTGTTTGTTTCTGGAGTTCGTCAACGTTAGCATCCAACGTATTTATTGTTTAGAAGAGGATTACCAGATGAATAGGTGTGGTGCCTCAGAAAAGTTCATAAAGGGATCTTTTCAAAAAATTAAATTTTTTTAACTCTAACGCCAGTGTTAATCTGTGAACTGTCAAAAAACATCTTACGAGTGCCCCACAGTTGCTTAAATGTAAGTAAATTATCTCCTACATTCCTAGGCGTTACTATTTTCAGTAAGCTTCCTGAAAATCTAAAATCAGCCGCACATGTAAATCAAATTATAAAACTCTTAAAAAGTTATTTGCTAGAAAGTTCTTTTTATAGTATAACTAACTGACCGGGCGAACTTCGTACCGCCTAACAGTCAAAGAATGTCGTGTTAACTTTTAGCTAAACTTACTTTAGGATTTTATTAACGTAATAAATGAATACAAAAAATTTACTAAGTTCAATAGTTAATTAGTTTCACCCGGATGCGATAGAGATATATATATTGTGTGTTATTGGAAAATTCTGCAAAATTTATTGTAACAGTTTATTGAATTAACGCTTCCGATTTTGACAATTTTTAAAACGCAAAAACCACCCCGTTATCGTTGGTTTAAGGAACATCCCCGAAACGCCTTCCCCCTTTCCCTGCGCAAAAAAAACGCCATCGCATCGACACCACTCCGTTATAAGAAAGTCCCCCGTAACGTTAAAACCGGAAGCGTTAATTCAGTCAAAGTTGTTAGGTTATACGTAAAAACACGAATGACAGTCGTTCGCGACTATTAGCTAAAATGGCCACGTTTAAGTTTTACCATGTAGTTTAAATGAAATAGACGTCTAAAAATGCAGGTCCGGATTACCGAGTATTACTGTCAAATCCGGATTATAAAGTACACAATGCAATAGAAATGCTTGTCCGGATTATTGAATATTCCGGATTAATAGAGATCCGGATTATCAAGGTCGCACTGTAGTTTGTGACCACATGTCGAACGGGGCGGCGGAGGATATGCCGCTTTAAAGCTCCGGAAAACCTGTTTTTGCCCCATAACTCGGCTATTATTATCGGGGGGGGGGGGGATGTTCCAACAAAAGTTGTAGAGAAAAAAAATCCGAGTAATATCGTTCCAGACCGGGTCTGATCAGACAACCCGTTCCCGAGATGATGCCAGTTTAGTGCGCGAAATTTTAAAAAATTGAATGTTGTTTTTTAAAAAAACCATTGCAGCTAGGAGCTTAATTTTCTTTTTATAGTAAAAATACTAAAGACCCCTTCTTTGCACCAAAAGCTGGACGCGGCGGCTCAATTAGAATCGGCAGGAGAAGAAGAAAACGATTTTTTTTAAAATCTTGGGTTTTAATTGACGTATCGACCTAAACCAGACGCCTTTTTTTTCGTTTTTTATCTAATTTTATTTGACAAGTGAAAAAAATTCTCATAAACTCAACTGCTGTTTGGGCGAAATAAAGTTTTATTATATAAACTGTCTCTTTCTTATGTTATACCTATGTCGTCAAAATTACTTTTCCTTAGTTACGCAACAAAATTCATTGAATTTTTCTGCGTAAAAGTATTGAATTGTTCAGCGTAGCTAAGGAAATAGTATATTGTGCAACTAGTGCGGGAAGTTGTCGTTTGCCCATGAAAGCGAAGTTGAGCGCACGAGCGAAGCGAGTGCGCTCATTCGCTTGAGTGGGCAATCGACAATGCCGCACGAGTTGCACATGCTATTTTTTATTACGAATTAAATTTAAATTAAAATTTTATTACGAATTACAAAAACTAATTAGAAGTAATAAAATAAAATTAAATCATTAAACAGTTGACAATACAGTTTAACCACTTAATGCTTTTGAACGAACACTGCTCGCGCGCGGCGCGTGTATCGCAACGCGACAACCCGAGCAGTGCTCGCCAGTTTCGACTTGTTAGAGTTTTATGCGATAAACAAACGAACGGTGCTCGCCAGTTGCTACTTGACGGGCTAGAGACACTACGCATATCGTTTCCTCTGTTTTACCTTATTGAAAAACATTATAAAATAATTTGTAAGTATTATATTTCCAAAATTAATAAAAAAAATGCATTTTTTACGAACTTAAAGTGATTTATATCTATTTTTATTCATTTATTTCGATTTTTTTTATTTACGCTCGTAGAGATTATATGTATATAAATAGTTTACTCTATTTTGACTTATTTAAAAAAAAAAAAACATTAAAATAAACTGTAAATAATATATTTTAAAAATCACTTTTGTGTTTTATTTCGAACTTTTTTTGAGCTACACAGTTTTTAGGCGCGAATAGCGTAAGCTAAAGCGCCTATATGTACTCGCTTTGTCTGTGAATCTGTGAATCTGTGAATCTGTGAGTCACGCTTTTTGTATCCAGCGTACAGCCCAAACGACTTAACCGATTTTAAAAAACTTTTTTTTGTTCGATTTGTCTCCGGGTAACTTAAATCCTAACGTCGCCCGATTTTTGAATTTTTGCTCCAGAGGGGAGCAATTTAGAAAAAACGAAGTTTTTCGCTTATAACTCGCTCAATTTAAATCAGATCGGTTCGAAACCTGTCTTAAACGAAAGAGGAGAAAATTTTACATAAATTTCGTACAACAGAATTCGCCCAATCACTTTTCTTATACACATTTATATAGAAATAAATTCAATCTGATATAACCGATAGCAAACATCTTTCGGTTATCTCTCTCTGTTGCACGGTATAACATGGTAATTTAATTATTGCGTATGTTCTGTCTTAAAATAAAATTGGTCGATAATTTTATTTATGACAATAATAAAACAAAGGAGATAGCATTTGTTCAAAAACGGATGCCATTTGAAATATTTATGAAAAGCAACGCCTTCTAAGTTAACAATTTGAATAACTAATTATTAGAACTTAATACTTTGACAGCTGATGCAAACGTCACTTTTGACATTTCTTATCATTCCGACATCAAGGAAGAGCGGAGTGAAACCAAATTTTGGGAGGATGTTTGATATGCAAATATGAAGTGGCCTATTGTTTTTGGGGAACATCGGCGCATGCGTAAAAGAATATATCTCTTATAATGTTGTTTTATATAATAATAATATAGTTTTTAAAACGGTTTTTACTCTATCTATTTTTACTAGAAGTTTTTGTAAATTTTTTGGGGAAAATCGGTGACGTCACTATAAATCCAATATGGCGGACTTCTAAAGATGGCGGACTAATTTTATTATGTTTTCCTACAATATGGGTATCAAATGAAAGGGCTTGCTGAGAATAACTCGAAAAATAAAGTGACGTCACTCAACATCCAATATGGCGGACTTCTAAAGATGGCGGACTAATTTTATTATGTTTTCCTACAATATGGGTATCAAATGAAAGGGCTTGCTGAGAATAACTCGAAAAATAAAGTGACATTACTCTAAATCCAATATGGCGGACTTCTAAAGATGGCGGACTAATTTTATTATGCTTTCCAACAATATGGGTATCAAATGAAAGGGCTTGCTGAGAATAACTCGAAAAATAAAGTGACGTCACTCTAAATCCAATATGGCGGACTTCTAAAGATGGCGGACTAATTTTATTATGCTTTCCTACAATATGGGTATCAAATGAAAGGGCTTGCTGAGAATAACTCGAAAAATAAAGTGACGTCACTCTAAATCCAATATGGCGGACTTCTAAAGATGGCGGACTAATTTTATTATGTTTTCCTACAATATGGGTATCAAATGAAAGGGCTTGCTGAGAATAACTCGAAAAATAAAGTGACGTCACTCTAAATCCAATATGGCGGACTTCTAAAGATGGTGGACTAATTTTATTATGCTTTCCAACAATATGGGTATCAAATGAAAGGGCTTGCTGAGAATAACTCGAAACATAAAGTTACGTCACTCTAAATCCAATATGGCGGACTTCTAAAGATGGCGGACTAATTTTATTATGCTTTCCTACAATATGGGTATCAAATGAAAGGGCTTGCTGAGAATAACTCGAAAAATAAAGTGACATAACTCTAAATCCAATATGGCGGACTTCTAAAGATGGCGGACTAATTTTATTATGCTTTCCTACAATATGGGTATCAAATGAAAGGGCTTGCTGAGAGTAACTCGAAACATAAAGTGACGTCACTCTAAATCCAATATGGCGGACTTCTAAAGATGGCGGACTAATTTTATTATGCTTTCCTACAATATGGGTATCAAATGAAAGGGCTTGCTGAGAATAACTCGAAACATAAAATTACGTCACTCTAAATCCAATATGGCGGACTTCTAAAGATGGCGGACTAATTTTATTATGCTTTCCTACAATATGGGTATCAAATGAAAGGGCTTTCTGAGAATAACTCGAAAAATAAAGTGACGTCACTCTAAATCCAATATGGCGGACTTCTAAAGATGGTGGACTAATTTTATTATGCTTTCCAGCAATATGGGTATCAAATGAAAGGGCTTGCTGAGAATAACTCGAAACATAAAGTTACGTCACTCTAAATCCAATATGGCGGACTTCTAAAGATGGCGGACTAATTTTATTATGCTTTCCTACAATATGGGTATCAAATGAAAGGGCTTGCTGAGAATAACTCGAAAAATAAAGTGACGTGACTCTACATCCAATATGGCGGACTTGTAAAGATGGCGGACTAATTTAATTATGTTTTCCTACAACATGGGTATCAAATGAAAGGGCTTGCTGAGAATAACTCGAAAAATAAAGTGACATTACTCTAAATCCAATATGGCGGACTTCTAAAGATGGCGGACTAATTTTATTATGCTTTACTACAATATGGGTATCAAATGAAAGGGCTTGCTGAAAGTTACTCGAAACATAAAGTGACGTCACTCTAAATCCAATATGGCGGACTTCTAAAGATGGCGGACTAATTTTATTATGCTTTCCTACAATATGGGTATCAAATGAAAGGGCTTGCTGAGAGTAACTCGAAAAATAAAGTGACATTACTCTAAATCCAATATGGCGGACTTCTAAAGATGGCGGACTAATTTTATTATGTTTTCCTACAATATGGGTATCAAATGAAAGGGCTTGCTGAGAATAACTCGAAAAATAAAGTGACATTACTCTAAATCCAATATGGCGGACTTCTAAAGATGGCGGACTAATTTTATTATGTTTTCCTACAATATGGGTATCAAATGAAAGGGCTTGCTGAGAATAACTCGAAAAATAAAGTGACATTACTCTAAATCTAATATGGCGGACTTCTAAAGATGGCGGACTAATTTTATTATGCTTTCCAACAATATGGGTATCAAATGAAAGGGCTTGCTGAAAATAACTCGAAAAATAAAGTGACGTCACTCTAAATCCAATATGGCGTACTTCTAAAGATGGCGGACTAATTTTATTATGCTTTCCTACAATATGGGTATCAAATGAAAGGGCTTGCTGAGAATAACTCGAAAAATAAAGTGACGTCACTCTACATCCAATATGGCGGACTTCTAAAGATGGCGGACTAATTTTATTATGTTTTCCTACAATATGGGTATCAAATGAAAGGGCTTGCTGAGAATAACTCGAAAAATAAAGTGACATAACTCTAAATCAATATGGCGGACTTCTAAAGATGGCGGACTAATTTTATTATGCTTTCCTACAATATGGGTATCAAATGAAAGGGCTTGCTGAGAGTAACTCGAAACATAAAGTGACGTCACTCTAAATCCAATATGGCGGACTTCTAAAGATGGCGGACTAATTTTATTATGCTTTCCTACAATATGGGTATCAAATGAAAGGGCTTGCTGAGAATAACTCGAAACATAAAATTACGTCACTCTAAATCCAATATGGCGGACTTCTAAAGATGGCGGACTAATTTTATTATGCTTTCCTACAATATGGGTATCAAATGAAAGGGCTTTCTGAGAATAACTCGAAAAATAAAGTGACATTACGCTAAATCCAATATGGCGGACTTCTAAAGATGGCGGACTAATTTTATTATGCTTTCCTACAATATGGGTATCAAATGAAAGGGCTTTCTGAGAATAACTCGAAAAATAAAGTGACGTCACTCTACATCCAATATGGCGGACTTCTAAAGATGGCGGACTAATTTTATTATGTTTTCCTACAATATGGGTATCAAATGAAAGGGCTTGCTGAGAATAACTCGAAAAATAAAGTGACGTCACTCTAAATCCAATATGGCGGACTTCTAAAGATGGCGGACTAATTTTATTATGCTTTCCTACAATATGGGTATCAAATGAAAGGGCTTGCTGAGGGTAACTCGAAACATAAAGTGACGTCACTCTACATCCAATATGGCGAACTTCTAAAGATGGCGGACTAATTTTATTATGTTTTCCTACAATATGGGTATCAAATGAAAGGGCTTGCTGAGAATAACTCGAAAAATAAAGTGACATTACTCTAAATCCAATATGGCGACTTCTAAAGATGGCGGACTAATTTTATTATGTTTTCCTACAATATGGGTATCAAATGAAAGGGCTTGCTGAGAATAACTCGAAAAATAAAGTGACATTACTCTAAATCCAATGGACTTCTAAAGATGGCGGACTAATTTTATTATGCTTTCTAACAATATGGGTATCAAATGAAAGGGCTTGCTGAGAATAACTCGAAAAATAAAGTGACGTCACTCTAAATCCAATATGGCGGACTTCTAAAGATGGCGGACTAATTTTATTATGCTGTCCTACAATATGGGTATCAAATGAAAGGGCTTTCTGAGAATAACTCGAAAAATAAAGTGACATTACGCTAAATCCAATATGGCGGACTTCTAAAGATGGCGGACTAATTTTATTATGCTTTCCTACAATATGGGTATCAAATGAAAGGGCTTTCTGAGAATAACTCGAAAAATAAAGTGACGTCACTCTACATCCAATATGGCGGACTTCTAAAGATGGCGGACTAATTTTATTATGTTTTCCTACAATATGGGTATCAAATGAAAGGGCTTGCTGAGAATAACTCGAAAAATAAAGTGACGTCACTCTAAATCCAATATGGCGGACTTCTAAAGATTGCGGACTAATTTTATTATGCTTTCCTACAATATGGGTATCAAATGAAAGGGCTTGCTGAGAATAACTCGAAAAATAAAGTGACATTACTCTAAATCCAATATGGCGGACTTCTAAAGATGGCGGACTAATTTTATTATGCTTTACTACAATATGGGTATCAAATGAAAGGGCTTGCTGAAAGTTACTCGAAACATAAAGTGACGTCACTCTAAATCCAATATGGCGGACTTCTAAAGATGGCGGACTAATTTTATTATGCTTTCCTACAATATGGGTATCAAATGAAAGGGCTTGCTGAGAGTAACTCGAAAAATAAAGTGACATTACTCTAAATCCAATATGGCGGACTTCTAAAGATGGCGGACTAATTTTATTATGTTTTCCTACAATATGGGTATCAAATGAAAGGGCTTGCTGAGAATAACTCGAAAAATAAAGTGACATTACTCTAAATCCAATATGGCGGACTTCTAAAGATGGCGGACTAATTTTATTATGTTTTCCTACAATATGGGTATCAAATGAAAGGGCTTGCTGAGAATAACTCGAAAAATAAAGTGACATTACTCTAAATCTAATATGGCGGACTTCTAAAGATGGCGGACTAATTTTATTATGCTTTCCAACAATATGGGTATCAAATGAAAGGGCTTGCTGAAAATAACTCGAAAAATAAAGTGACGTCACTCTAAATCCAATATGGCGTACTTCTAAAGATGGCGGACTAATTTTATTATGCTTTCCTACAATATGGGTATCAAATGAAAGGGCTTGCTGAGAATAACTCGAAAAATAAAGTGACGTCACTCTACATCCAATATGGCGGACTTCTAAAGATGGCGGACTAATTTTATTATGTTTTCCTACAATATGGGTATCAAATGAAAGGGCTTGCTGAGAATAACTCGAAAAATAAAGTGACATAACTCTAAATCAATATGGCGGACTTCTAAAGATGGCGGACTAATTTTATTATGCTTTCCTACAATATGGGTATCAAATGAAAGGGCTTGCTGAGAGTAACTCGAAACATAAAGTGACGTCACTCTAAATCCAATATGGCGGACTTCTAAAGATGGCGGACTAATTTTATTATGCTTTCCTACAATATGGGTATCAAATGAAAGGGCTTGCTGAGAATAACTCGAAACATAAAATTACGTCACTCTAAATCCAATATGGCGGACTTCTAAAGATGGCGGACTAATTTTATTATGCTTTCCTACAATATGGGTATCAAATGAAAGGGCTTTCTGAGAATAACTCGAAAAATAAAGTGACATTACGCTAAATCCAATATGGCGGACTTCTAAAGATGGCGGACTAATTTTATTATGCTTTCCTACAATATGGGTATCAAATGAAAGGGCTTTCTGAGAATAACTCGAAAAATAAAGTGACGTCACTCTACATCCAATATGGCGGACTTCTAAAGATGGCGGACTAATTTTATTATGTTTTCCTACAATATGGGTATCAAATGAAAGGGCTTGCTGAGAATAACTCGAAAAATAAAGTGACGTCACTCTAAATCCAATATGGCGGACTTCTAAAGATGGCGGACTAATTTTATTATGCTTTCCTACAATATGGGTATCAAATGAAAGGGCTTGCTGAGAATAACTCGAAAAATAAAGTGACATTACTCTAAATCCAATATGGCGACTTCTAAAGATGGCGGACTAATTTTATTATGTTTTCCTACAATATGGGTATCAAATGAAAGGGCTTGCTGAGAATAACTCGAAAAATAAAGTGACATTACTCTAAATCCAATGGACTTCTAAAGATGGCGGACTAATTTTATTATGCTTTCTAACAATATGGGTATCAAATGAAAGGGCTTGCTGAGAATAACTCGAAAAATAAAGTGACGTCACTCTAAATCCAATATGGCGGACTTCTAAAGATGGCGGACTAATTTTATTATGCTGTCCTACAATATGGGTATCAAATGAAAGGGCTTTCTGAGAATAACTCGAAAAATAAAGTGACATTACGCTAAATCCAATATGGCGGACTTCTAAAGATGGCGGACTAATTTTATTATGCTTTCCTACAATATGGGTATCAAATGAAAGGGCTTTCTGAGAATAACTCGAAAAATAAAGTGACGTCACTCTACATCCAATATGGCGGACTTCTAAAGATGGCGGACTAATTTTATTATGTTTTCCTACAATATGGGTATCAAATGAAAGGGCTTGCTGAGAATAACTCGAAAAATAAAGTGACGTCACTCTAAATCCAATATGGCGGACTTCTAAAGATTGCGGACTAATTTTATTATGCTTTCCTACAATATGGGTATCAAATGAAAGGGCTTGCTGAGAATAACTCGAAAAATAAAGTGACGTGACTCTACATCCAATATGGCGGACTTGTAAAGATGGCGGACTAATTTAATTATGTTTTCCTACAACATGGGTATCAAATGAAAGGGCTTGCTGAGAATAACTCGAAAAATAAAGTGACATTACTCTAAATCCAATATGGCGGACTTCTAAAGATGGCGGACTAATTTTATTATGCTTTACTACAATATGGGTATCAAATGAAAGGGCTTGCTGAAAGTTACTCGAAACATAAAGTGACGTCACTCTAAATCCAATATGGCGGACTTCTAAAGATGGCGGACTAATTTTATTATGCTTTCCTACAATATGGGTATCAAATGAAAGGGCTTGCTGAGAGTAACTCGAAAAATAAAGTGACATTACTCTAAATCCAATATGGCGGACTTCTAAAGATGGCGGACTAATTTTATTATGTTTTCCTACAATATGGGTATCAAATGAAAGGGCTTGCTGAGAATAACTCGAAAAATAAAGTGACATTACTCTAAATCCAATATGGCGGACTTCTAAAGATGGCGGACTAATTTTATTATGTTTTCCTACAATATGGGTATCAAATGAAAGGGCTTGCTGAGAATAACTCGAAAAATAAAGTGACATTACGCTAAATCCAATATGGCGGACTTCTAAAGATGGCGGACTAATTTTATTATGTTTTCCTACAATATGGGTATCAAATGAAAGGGTTTGCTGAGAATAACTCGAAAAATAAAGTGACATTACTCTAAATCCAATGGACTTCTAAAGATGGCGGACTAATTTTATTATGCTTTCTAACAATATGGGTATCAAATGAAAGGGCTTGCTGAGAATAACTCGAAAAATAAAGTGACGTCACTCTAAATCCAATATGGCGGACTTCTAAAGATGGCGGACTAATTTTATTATGCTGTCCTACAATATGGGTATCAAATGAAAGGGCTTTCTGAGAATAACTCGAAAAATAAAGTGACATTACGCTAAATCCAATATGGCGGACTTCTAAAGATGGCGGACTAATTTTATTATGCTTTCCTACAATATGGGTATCAAATGAAAGGGCTTTCTGAGAATAACTCGAAAAATAAAGTGACGTCACTCTACATCCAATATGGCGGACTTCTAAAGATGGCGGACTAATTTTATTATGTTTTCCTACAATATGGGTATCAAATGAAAGGGCTTGCTGAGAATAACTCGAAAAATAAAGTGACGTCACTCTAAATCCAATATGGCGGACTTCTAAAGATTGCGGACTAATTTTATTATGCTTTCCTACAATATGGGTATCAAATGAAAGGGCTTGCTGAGAATAACTCGAAAAATAAAGTGACGTCACTCTACATCCAATATGGCGAACTTCTAAAGATGGCGGACTAATTTTATTATGTTTTCCTACAATATGGGTATCAAATGAAAGGGCTTGCTGAGAATAACTCGAAAAATAAAGTGACATTACTCTAAATCCAATATGGCGACTTCTAAAGATGGCGGACTAATTTTATTATGTTTTCCTACAATATAGGTATTAAATGAAAGGGCTTGCTGAGAATAACTCGAAAAATAAAGTGACATTACTCTAAATCCAATATGGCGGACTTCTAAAGATGGCGGACTAATTTTATTATGCTTTCTAACAATATGGGTATCAAATGAAAGGGCTTGCTGAGAATAACTCGAAAAATAAAGTGACGTCACTCTAAATCCAATATGGCGGACTTCTAAAGATGGCGGACTAATTTTATTATGCTGTCCTACAATATGGGTATTAAATGAAAGGGCTTGCTGAGAATAACTCGAAAAATAAAGTGACATTACTCTAAATCCAATGGACTTCTAAAGATGGCGGACTAATTTTATTATGTTTTCCTACAATATAGGTATTAAATGAAAGGGCTTGCTGAGAATAACTCGAAAAATAAAGTGACATTACTCTAAATCCAATGGACTTCTAAAGATGGCGGACTAATTTTATTATGCTTTCTAACAATATGGGTATCAAATGAAAGGGCTTGCTGAGAATAACTCGAAAAATAAAGTGACGTCACTCTAAATCCAATATGGCGGACTTCTAAAGATGGCGGACTAATTTTATTATGCTGTCCTACAATATGGGTATCAAATGAAAGGGCTTTCTGAGAATAACTCGAAAAATAAAGTGACATTACGCTAAATCCAATATGGCGGACTTCTAAAGATGGCGGACTAATTTTATTATGCTTTCCTACAATATGGGTATCAAATGAAAGGGCTTTCTGAGAATAACTCGAAAAATAAAGTGACGTCACTCTACATCCAATATGGCGGACTTCTAAAGATGGCGGACTAATTTTATTATGTTTTCCTACAATATGGGTATCAAATGAAAGGGCTTGCTGAGAATAACTCGAAAAATAAAGTGACGTCACTCTAAATCCAATATGGCGGACTTCTAAAGATTGCGGACTAATTTTATTATGTTTTCCTACAATATGGGTATCAAATGAAAGGGCTTGCTGAGAATAACTCGAAAAATAAAGTGACATTACTCTAAATCCAATATGGCGGACTTCTAAAGATGGCGGACTAATTTTATTATGCTTTCCTACAATATGGGTATCAAATGAAAGGGCTTGCTGAGGGTAACTCGAAACATAAAGTGACGTCACTCTAAATCCAATATGGCGGACTTCTAAAGATGGCGGACTAATTTTATTATGCTTTCCTACAATATGGGTATCAAATGAAAGGGCTTGCTGAGAATAACTCGAAACTTAAAGTTACGTCACTCTAAATCCAATATGGCGGACTTCTAAAGATGGCGGACTAATTTTATTATGCTTTCCTACAATATGGGTATCAAATGAAAGGGCTTGCTGAAAATAACTCGAAACATAAAGTGACGTCACTCTAAATCCAATATGGCGGACTTCTAAAGATGGCGGACTAATTTTATTATGTTTTCCTACAATATGGGTATCAAATGAAAGGGCTTGCTGAGAATAACTCGAAAAATAAAGTGACGTCACTCTAAATCCAATATGGCGGACTTCTAAAGATGGTGACTAAGTTTTTGACGTGATACGTCTTATAAATTGATGAAACACCAGCTGCACGCACGAAAAAGTGTAACGTTCCATAACGTTCCGCCTGACCCTGTGCGTGTAAGCGAGAGCGCAGTAATGTATTATTAAATATGATATTCGAGCGGAATACGTTATCACGTAAAACTATCGTCCGTAAACCGACTTTACAGACAACCAATTTTTTTATATAATAATGGTGTACTTTTTATAATGTTTTATTATGCTACTTTACAAGAAAGTTTTCTAAAATGTTTTTTGAGGGAAAGTCGGCGCATGCGCAGAAGAGGTATAAGTTATAAAGTTGTTTGTATATAACAACGGTATACTTTTCATAACAGTTTATTATTCGATTTATTTTTACAAGAGTTTTGTATAATTTTTGGGAAAAATCGGCGCATGCGCAAAAGAGATACAAGCCATAGTTGTTTTTTATATAATAATGGTGTACTTTTTATAATGTTTTATTATTCTACTTTACAAGAAAGTTTTGTAAAATGTTTTTGAGGGAAAGTCGGCGCATGCGCAGAAGAGGTATAAGTTATAAAGTTGTTTGTATATAACAATGGTATACTTCTCATAACAGTTTATTATTCGATCTATTTTTACAAGAGTTTTGTATAATTTTTGGGAAAAATCGGCGCATGCGCAAAAGAGATACATGCCATCGTTGTTTTTTATATAATAATGGTGTACTTTTTATAATGTTTTATTATTCTATTTTAAAGAAAGTTTTGTAAAAAATTCTTTGAGCTAAAGTCGGCACATATATGTTATAAAGTTGTTTTTATATAATAATTGGGTACTTTTCATAACGGTTTATTTTTCTATCTGTTTTTACAAGAAAGTTATGAATTTTTTTTTCTAAACTCATAATTTCAGAAATATTTTGAAAACAAATCTGTTATTCTTTTGTTCTGAAGATGTTAGTTATGTTTAATTTTTGCATGACACAATAACATATTACATAGAGAACCATGAATTTATTAAAATTATATTTTCCTTTCTGTGTTTCATTATTTTCAACTGTTATTTTTACTTAGAATAAGTAAATTAAGTTATACTATATTATTCTCCAAGTGTCGTTAAATATATACACCGATTTTCAAGCAAAACACCGGGGTATATGACGTAAAATTTCGCGCCTTGTAATTCTTGAATTACTTGGGTATATACTCCCACTGGTTAAATCATGTAAACTGTATAAATAAAAAATAAAATAACCTGCAGTTTTTATTTCAATTTTTGATAAAAAAACCCGAGCATTAAGTGGTTAAAATTGTTATTGTATGGTAACGCTGAATTTGCGTGCGACAAACAATAATTTTAGTGCGACAAATAAAGTTTCCGCACGCAAATGATAATAGCTAGTTTTCAACCGTAAAAGCGTGTGTAAACATACCACTTTTCCCGCATGAGTAATAAAAAATAATTTTGAGGACATAACATAAGAGACAGACAGTTTATGTGTCAATAATTTATTTCGCCCACCAGCAGTTGAGTTTGAGTGAATTTTTTTTTTCAAATTATAATTTCCTTTCGGGTTTTTAATATTTGAACTGTTATTTTTCTTCTGGGATTATATTATTAAGCTCCAAGTGTCGTTAAAAATATACAACAATTTTCAAACATAACCCCGGGGTGTATTATGTAAAATTTCGCGCTTTTTAGGCGCGAATAGCGTAAGCTAAAGCGCCTATATGTACTCGCTTTGTCTGTACGTCTGTGAATTTGTGAATCTGTACGTCCCACTTTTTTGTGTCACGCGTACAGCCCAAACGCCCTAACCGATTTTAAAAAACTTTTTTTTGATCGATTCGTCTCCGGGTAACTTAGATCCTAACGTCGCCCGATTTTTGAATTTTGGCCCCAGAGGGGAGAAATTTAGGAAAAACGAAGTTTTTTGCTTATAGCTCGCTCATTTTAAATCGGATCGGCTCGAAACCTGTCTTAAACGAAAGAGGAGAAAATTTTACATAAGTTTCGTACAACAGAAAATGCCCAAACAGTTTTTTTATACACATTTATATAGAAATAAATTCAATTTGATATAACCGATGGCAAACATCTTTCGGTTATCTCTCTCTGTTGCACGGCTTAACATGGCAATTTAAAAATTGCGTATGTTCTGTCTTCAAATAAAATTGGTCGATAATATTATTTATTACAATAATGAAATTAAAAGATAGCATTTGTTCAAAAACGGATGCCGTTTCGAATATTTGTGAATTGCAACGCCTTCTGAGTTAACAATTTGAATAACTAATTATAATACTTTGACAGATGCAAACGTCACTTTTGACATTTCTTACCATTCTGTCACCACGGATGATCGGATTGAAACCAAATTTTGGGAGGATGTTTGATATGCAAATATGAAGTGGCCTATTGTTTTTAGGGAACATCGGCGCATGCGTAAAAGAATATATCTCTTATAATGTTGTTTTATATAAAAATAATATAGTTTGTAAAACGGTTTACTCTTCTATCTATTTTTACTAGTCATTTTTGTAAATTTTTTGGGGAAAATCGGCGCATGCGCAAGAGATATATGCGGTCGTTGTTTTTTTTTTTTTTTAATTATAGCGGTGTACTTTTAATAATAGTTTTTTATTCTATTTTACAAGAAAGTTTTGTAAAATGTTTTTTTTTTGAGGGAAAGTCGGCGCATGCGCAGAAGAGGTATAAGTTATAAAGTTGTTTGTATATAAGAATGGTATACTTTTCATAACGGTTTTTTATTCGATCTATTTTTACAAGAGTTTTGTATAATTTTTGGGAAAAATCGGCGCATGCGCAAAAGAGATACATGCCATAGTTATTTTTTATAGGGGAATTATAAAACGATCGGAAAAAAAAAAACTTGGTGACTGATGATGAGAGACTGTTTTAATAACTTGAGATATTAGAATAATAGTTGGGTGACTAAATTAATAAGTGAGCGACTGAATTACTAAGTGACTGACTAGAATGCCTTCGGTAATTTTGAAGCAGATATCTTCAACCGATTGAGATGAAAATTTGTATACACGTTTAGTTTGGATGACAATGCATGGTTAGCTGTGTGACGTCACTCTAAATCCAATATGGCGGACTTCTAAATTGGCGGACTAAATTTATTATGCTTTCCTACAATATGGGTATCAAATGAAAGGGCTTGCTGAGAATAACTCGAAAAATAAAGTGACGTCACTCTAAATCCAATATGGCGGACTTCTAAAGATGGCGGACTAAGTTTATTATGCTTTCCTACAATATGGGTATCAAATGATGGGGCTTGCTGAGAATAATCGAAAAATAAAGTGACGTCACTCTAAAACCAATATGGCGGACTTCCAAAGATGGCGGACTAAGTTTTTTATGCTTTCCTACAATATGGGTATCAAATGAAAGGGCTTACTGAAACTAACTCAAAAAATAAAGTGACGTCACTCTAAATCAAATATGGCGGATTTCTAAAGATGGCGGACTAATTTTATTATGCTTTCCTACAATATGGGTATCAAATGAAAGGGCTTGCTGAGAATAACTCGAAAAATAAAGTGACGTCACTCTCAATCCAATATGGCGGGCTTCTAAAGATGGCGGACTAATTTTATTATGCTTTCCTACAATATGGGTATAAATGAAAGGCTTGCTGAGAATAACTCGAAAAATAAAGTGACGTCAGTCTAAATCCAATATGGCGGACTTCTAAAAATGGCGGACTGGTTTTTACAAGAAAGTTATGAATTTTTTTTTCTAAACTCATAATTTCAGAAATATTTTGAAAAAAAAATCTGTTGTTCTTTTGTTCTGAAGATGTTAGTTAGGTAGTTCTTTGTTTAATTTTTGCATGACATAATAACATAATATTACATAGAGAACCATGAAATTATTAAATTTATTTTTTTCCTTTCTGTGTTTCATTATTTCCAACTGTTATTTTTTTCTTAAATTAAGTAAATTAAGTTGTATTATTAAGCTCCAAGTGTCGTTATAAATATATACACCGATTTTCAAACAAAACACCGGGGTATATGCTGTAAAATTTCGCGCCTTGTAATTCTTGAATTACTTGGGCATATACTCCCACTGGTTAATTCTTGAATTACTTGCGCATATACTCCCACTAGTTATTATTAAACCGTCCCCCCAAACAAATCAGTCCGCCGTCAATATGTCATTAAATGAGTGCTGTGAAAAGTTGTAAATTGATAACGATCGGTAGTAGTGTATACAGGGTTAAGCTGAATAGTCAAGTCAACAAAACTATACACTCAACGGTGCAGTATAAACACTGCAATGCAACGACGATCATTAGGTGTCCGTGAAATGAAGAGCGGCTGGTCGCAGTCACGATCCTACTAACATCTGTGAAATGGACTCCGGCTACATTGTCTGCAAAACTGTGCTAATATTGCAGCCTACTGCAACTGTCTACACATACACGCATTTAAACTGACATTGTTGTGTGTGTGAACTTAGAAACAACATGGTTGTTGTAGGTTTTCTCGTCGTTGACTGTGATCGGCAAATAAAGTGCCATGATTTATTCTTTTAAGGATTAGAGTACGTCGAATCACATTTTAAAGTAAAGTTTTTTCGTATCAACAAGCATAAAGCCATAAATAAAATACCAACGGTCTGGGTAAAAGAACATAATATAACTGTATCATTCCAACTTCAACTCCGTGATGACGCGGGTAACGGCTAGTAATAAATATTTATGTTATGATATTTGTTTTTATTAATTTATATAATATGGTTTCATACAACATCGTAGACTTCCAGTCTGGTCTGCACGAGCCAAGCGGAAAGAGAAAGGGTACATTCAGAGGAAATGTTTCATCTTCGTCATGGTAACGCCACAAACTGTGGTGAAAATTTTCATAGAAAACCACTTATCTGTTTAGAAATTATAATTAATTAAAACTAAATAATTTTAAACGAATATTACTTAGCAGGAGTGGAAGTAACAAAAAAATTGGTTGTCTGTAAAGTCGGTTTACGGACGATAGTTTTACGTGATAACGTCATAAACCTTGATGAAAAATTGCATACTTTTATGAGTTACACTTTTCGGAACGTTACACTTTTCGGAACGTTACACTTTTCGGAACGTTACACTTTTTCGTGCATTTACCAGTGTTTCATCAATTTATAAGACGTTATCACGTCAAAAAACTGTCATACAAAACTTGCTTATTTTTTAAAGATCTTTTCAACAATACCACTTTCGACCTATCGTGTAATTTAAAATTCCGGAGTTCTGAACATTCTGGAGCAAACTAATAGAGAATCCGATCTTTCCGGGGGAAAAAAATATCACCATTCGATTCTTCATTAGGGCTTTTATCATACAGATTTTTGACACAACTCTCTACGATTAACCGTTTTCGAATAAAACGACCGGAACGGGTGGTCTGACTCATCCTGTATATAAGAAAGAACATACAATTATTTGCTAAGCTACGAAGGCTACCCAGAAAGTAGACCACGTTTAGGTACATATTGAAAAAAAAGTATAGGAAAAAAATGATGTTATACTTATTTGAAAGCGACACTTAAATACTACTTTTCTATACATAGTTTCCATACAAAAGGCACTTATCATAGCGGCGAACAAGCTTTTAAATTACATTGTTATAATTTATAAAATTCTGCCACCTGAGACTTCAATCAGTCATCTTCATCGTGAACATTAGTTTGGCCATTTTTAAACCTAATGCACCATTCGCGCACTCCACCTTCAGTGATTAGGTTATTTCCGTACACTTCACACAGTTGCCGATAAATTTAAATCGCTTTATGTTTTATTGTCAACAAAAACCTTATTACTGACCGCACCTCACAACTCGCGAGATTTTCAATTGAGGCACACATTAAAACTTTTATTGTGAAATAACGGGAACACGAACCTCACGCTGGTAGTTGAATGCCGACTAGAACGGATAAACACTCAGACACCAAGATGGCCGCGCTAGCTCCGCCCATTGGTGCTGCAGACGAAAACGCAATCTACTTTCTGGATAACCCTCGTAAATAGTTAATAGAAGGTAAAAATTTAGAAACAAAAATGTATTACTCACTGCGAAACTGCTGCCCTTATGATTCTTGGATTACTGGCATACTTCAATAAACTTTCAGCTTATAAAGTCAATGCGTTTTTATTGATTGTAGATTATAAATGCTCAACAGCTTAGATCATCAGTGTCTCAATGCATTTTTCAAACATTAATATTTATAATAAAAAATTAAAAATTACATACGTGTATATTTGATACTTGCATAGTAGTCTTTAAAGAGTCAGGAAAATGGGTGTATGTACAAAGGTACCAAAATTTAAAGAGCCAGTTATTATAGTACGGTTCGTTTAGTAGAGCGGCAGAGTAATAAAACAATGTAAAGTACGAGAACCTGTTGTAATGCATACAAACTAGTTCGCTTATATAACTTATGAGGTTTAAGTCAATTTTGAAAATAGATTATAGACAAATCATGATAGCAAGTTGTAAACAGCGTCGTTCCAACAATTTCTGTCGAACATTTTTTTCATTTGGCAGTTTAAACTTAGTCTCGCTATATTGTGTGTGGTGTAGCTCAACACGTTTGCCTATCTGGTCTGGCGTGCATCGCATCATATTAGGTACCATGCTACATAACATTGTGCATAGGTAAATGCATATCTGTAGCTAAAATGCTAAATCACTTATGTTAAACTTATCGTTATTTTGTTTACAATATCCCCATATAGGTTTTTGAAGTGAAACTTCTTTAGGGGTGATTCAACAGCGTAAGGCAATTGAACGAAAAACGAAACCATGACTAGTAAGGGAAATGAGCTGTTAGCGGGGAACCAGTTATCTGGCAGGTGGTGCAGTTTAATGTTTACTTGATAGCAAATGTTTACCAATAGTTTCACTTCAGATGCGTAAGATTTACATGCACTCAGTTTTTTAACTCTATGTAAAACGTTTCGTCTCTAAATGCATATTAATCTTAAACAGTCCTTCCACATAAATTACTTCCACTTTCGTTCTAAATACCTATCTCTGCCTAAAATCATTGGTTGCCGGATGAAGGTCATACAGTTCAGTTATTCGGTTGTCAAGGGTATTTGCATCCCAAAATATGATGTATTATAATAATATTCAACGTTTAATATTTAAAACAAAAGAAAAACACGTCTTTGTCCATTGAAAAGTTACATTTGAAATTACATTTGTCAGAGGAAGCAATTTTTTTTTAGATATCAAGAAGGGGTTAGTGTAAAGTTAAATTCAAGTTTTTGGGGTCGCAACCCTTGTCTCACGGCCGCCATCTTGGAAAAAGGGGTGCAAGTGGTTTCCATGGTTTATCTCACGAACTATAGGTCTCACAAAAAAAAATTTAAACATTTTTTGTAGAATATATAATTTCCTACAACTTTGGTTCAGTAACGTTTTGTCGTAGTATTCCCAATAGGCTTAAGTTACGGTCATTTTCGAAATGACATAATTACTCTGTCCTCGATTTTTTTGATGGACCAGGCTGCGGTTCAGGATCTTGTATATGAAGGCCAACATTGTATACATTTATTTGTTATTTTTGGTTCTACGACAAAAAGTTACTGAACCAAAGTTGTAGGAAATTTTATTTTCTACAAAAAATGTTTAAAAAAATTTTTTGTGAGACCTATAGTTCGTGAGATAAACTATGGAAACCACTTGCACCCCTTTTTCCAAGATGGCGTCTGTGGGACAAGGGTTGTGACCCCACAAACTTCAATTTAACTTTACACTAACCCCTCCTTGATATCTAAAAAATAAAATTGCGTCCTCTGACAAATGTAATTTTAGCCCAAAAAAATGTAACATTTCAATGAACTATCTCGAAAATCAAACTTTGGAAACGTGCATATCTTGAGAAAATCTAGATAACTATAAAACGTAGAATAGGATACACGCTACAGATGACGACATAGCGAACCCACAGGGACATCGTAAAAGAGGAAAACCAAAAATATCCTGGAAAAGAACTATTCGTGAAGAAGTTATGGAACAAGGAACTACCTGGCTTCAAGTAAAAATATGGTAAAAGATAGGATCAGATTTAAACTTTTCGTAGAGGAACTATGCTCCAACTAAGGTGTTAGATGAATTTATTCTTATTATAATATTAGAGACCTAAAGAACTATTTTCTGATTTGAGTTAATTCAACTTGGCGGGACGATTTAACTAGCTCACAGACCTTTGTAATCTGTTTTGGTTGTAAATCACAATATTTGTCAATTTTTCTTTCCTGCAACAACAAGCCGCGTCGTCGATATAATACTTCCGATTCGAACGAAAGAACGATTGAAAAAAATGCCCGTTTTCGGGTTCTTCAAGTTGAACGAATTATATGTCAAATAAGTTGTGATGAAACTATAATCACAGGAAAATTTAAGTTGCGGATGATATGATTGGATTTAGAAAGACTGACCGTCAAATTGGTCATCCTACATTCAGCAAATATGACTTTTAGAATTTTACTTCTTGACTATTGGTTCTACCCAACCATAAAGTGCAATACCAACCAAGCGCGTTATGTAATTGGAAATTATGCTTTATCTTTTTCTTTCTCAATTTATATATCTCCATCATGTCGCTGTTTCGTTTCATTGTTTTACGAGATAATCCTCATGGTAGAAATTTCACTTAAAAAATGATTTGAAGATATAGGTAAAATTAAAAAAAAACTTTGACTTTAATACTTTTGCCTTTTGGTCACAGATATACCTGCGGAGCGGTGATGAAGTCAGAACGTCGATCACGTGATCTACACAGTCTCTCTGTTGATTATGTTAATAACGATCTGTAATTAGAGGTTTTGTCAAGTCGTTAACTAGTTACTTATGTAGTACTTGTGTAAAAACAATTCTCACTTGAAACTAGTTGGCCAGCCAGCTGTACATACGTAAATGGGAAGCTGTTTTCCTATTTTAATAACCACAAACATATTGGAAGCGGACTCTAACTTTCAGCGTTTCAAGTGAAAATGTACTTACATAATAGATATTATATTAAGTTAGACATTGTTACTATTTTGAAAATTTTGAAAAATACCGCGAATCGTTTATATTTTACTAGCATTCTGGGGCGGCATCGCACCTCTATTCTAGCATATCCTTAGAGATATTTGCAGAATTTTTTATGCTCAGACATTCTCACATACATTCTTTAAATATATTATCTTTAATTGTTAAGGAACCATAGTCAAGAAAGTTCTTCACAAAAATCGTCACTGCCAAGTGCCAGGTTACCTTTTAGGTAAAATAAATGTTTTACAGATCTAAATCTTCTTGGAGAGATGTTTTACATATAAGCGGCGTAGATACTAGGAGGTCCAGGGAGTCTGGACCCCTTCAGAACGTGAATCAAATATATTTAGATTTCTTTGTATTTCAAAAAAGGAATTTATTTATACAACCATTTATAATACTAGTACGTCTTTGTAAAATAATGTTATATCAAAACAATCAGGGAATCAACTTTTATGAAGCAAAAATCATTAATAAGCCTCAATTTTCAGTGCCTAACATTCAATTTTCTCCATGTTTCTGTATATCGCTGCAAAACTTTCAAGCGGAGAAAAGTAACAATTCGCGCTGCTTGCAATTCGGAAATTTCTCTAAGCTCTCGAAAACAAATTTGCCTGTGTTTTAAAGCATGTTGTTAGCAAAATGAGAAGAAGCTTGAGAAAAAGTTAATGAAGCGGGCGCAATAATTCCATTTTCTCTTATTAGTCCAGTACGTGGGAGTTTTTGAATGCAAAAGGTGGGGTAGTAGTGATTTTTTAGTATGTTGTTAAGCTTGGGGCCCTAATGAAAAATCTAAGTTTTTGACCTCGAGGCGCATGCCCTCGAGCCGCCATCTTGGATTTTAGGTACAAAAATTTTGTTTTTTGATAATAACTCAAAAACGGTGGATTTCACGACAAAAGATGTTCTATACAAAGTTAAAGAGGACACATATGTTAGGAGTTTCAGATCCGTGAAGTTGCACTATTTGAAAATAAATGCGGAAACTTCATTTTGGTTGAGTTTTATTTTATTATTCTTATTATGTCATTATATATGTACGTAATTATAAAGAAAACTAAAAGGCACTTGAATATTATCATTTAACAGTATTATACTTATCGTAAACAAATTTAAAGGCGAAAAGTATATCGCATTTTTTTTTTATTTAAGAATAGTAAATTATGATTTTAGAGCGTTACAAAAATTAATTTCTACTACATTTTGCTACGTTTCGATGGTCCGGGCTGGTTGTTGATGTCCTGGTCGTAGTTTTGGTCCGTAGCCTGAAAAATGTCGTTATCCTCGTCCTCGCTTTCAATGCGGATTTGCGGCATATTTCCGCATGATTCTCCGTTGCAGAAGCCACATACAACCGAACATAGTCCAGCCTTTTGGCAGCTGCATGCCCCACCACACCCCTCTTTGCAGTTACAAGATACCGATTTTAATAAGGAAACGGGAGCTGGTTTTTCCACCATTGTTATGGGAGTGAGCCCGTAAGCTCCATGCTTCCAACCCCAGTTTTCAGAATTTTTCTGTATGCCTCTCCATTTCTGTACTTGGTGGTACGTCCTAAAGGCGTGGAATTGTGCCGCGTCTTTTGTAGGTGGCAAGGAAGTAAGATTAAATTTGCTTTTCAGCGTAGATTTGGCGAAGCGTTGGAAACGAATCTCTTCCAAACTCTATAGATACAATATACAATATAGATGCAAAACGTCATATGCAATGAATAAAATATAAAGTGCTAAAATAACTACAAATAATTAAAACTCACTAAAAATATATTCTTGCAATTTATACACCGGCTTTTTAACAAGCATGTGTTTTAATTCTTTTTTAAATGGTTTTATTTCTATTATATTTTTAAACCTTTCTGGTAATGTATTATATATGTCAACACCTGCAATTGATGGCGACTCACGGCAAAACGTTTTTGAAAAATTCGGTTTATATAGTAACTTGCCCTGGCGGGTTTTTCGGCAATATAAAGTGGCCCGTTTATAACCATTTGTATGCATAGAGTTTACTGTATTATCTGTAATCCATGTTTCAGAAAAACACAGTATTGTTGGATTCTGCTGATAACAGCAAACTAGACAATAAGCACACTGACGCAAACAGACAACATATGATACTTTTTTTCAAATAGTGCAACTTCACTGAGCTGTAACTCCTAAAATATGTGTGCTACAAAAAACAAACAAATGTAGGAAATTTTGTTCTCTTTAACTTTGTATAGAACATCTTTTATAGTGAAAGTCACCGTTTTTAAGCTATTATCAAAAACCCAAATTTTTGTACCTAAAATCCAAGATGGCGGCTCGAGCGCATGCGCCTCGAGGTCAAGAAAAATCTAAGATAATGAAATACTATTTAAATAGAATTATCGTGAAAATAGTCAAAATTGTTAACTGTTAAAATTCGTTGAAATGTCGTTTTAAAATAATGTCACAGCACGTACAAAAAACTGCAATTGCGAACGAGATACATAAAATACTATTTTTTGACGCTCGGTTTTCAAAATATTCTTGATAGAAGTTTTCAAACGAACCATCTGTCAAGTATCGACCCTAATGTTTTAAATACGTACATTCTTTCTGTTTATTTAACAGACTATATCACTGCCCTTTGCACATTTTACATATCATTTTAGAGGCAAGATAGAAATATTTGCACAAGGTTATCGAAAACTAATGTTAGTTTTTGCATTTCCTTTATCGATTTGTTGCTGTAATAAAGGAGATAATTCTATTCAGTTATTTACACAGTTTGAGTGCCATAAATAGCTGAGAATTTTTAAGGATATATAAAAGTACCTAACTTACTTACTTATGATTTGTAAAATTGTTTTTTGTTTTCGTTTAGTTTCTCATTAATTATTCACAATCGTCAGACATCAGTTTTCGTCAATTGTTATTATATAAGTGAATAATATTGATAATAATTATCAATATTATTCACTTATATAATAACAATTGAAATTTTTAGGTCAATTCCTAAATGCACTGGGCTATTAATTATTAATAATAATTAATAATTGATAGCCCAGTGGGCTATTAATAATTAATAGCCCAGTGCATTTAGGAATTGACCTAAAAATTTCAAATACATTTTTTTTTGTTGCTCATTCGAAAGGGTCTTCGATGGAGACCTTAACCCTGAATTTGCTCCGTCCGCCGCCATCTTGAATTTTGTTTTTTTTCTTTAATTGCTCATATCACACGTTCTAATAACCCCACAGCAATCGTTCTGGGGTCGTTGGACTCGTCAGGATTTACTCTTTATTTGAATGTCTATCAAGTAAAACTCTCCAATGTACTGGAAAAAAGTTATTATAGTCCAAAGTTGCAAGTTATTTGCTAAAAGTTCTATCGCCCGGTTGTTCCGCACGCATCTCTTTCCAGTGCATCTGAGACCCCTAGCGACAGTTTACTATTCAAAGTAGACTCAATTTCTAGTATTTAAAAAATAATTTATCCCGATCGGTTGATCCCTCGCCCACCAATCCACGCTCGAAGTTGCGCTATTCATTTCGTGCTATTTTGAAGCCTCTAATACTGGCCGCTGCATTTCTCGCTTTTGTAACTAAATATAACGCAAATTAATTAACGACATATTCGTTAAATCTGTGCTAAGAACACGCGTTTTATATTAATTTTTTACTTAAATTTATAAGTCAGATCAATAGTGGCGTGTGTGAGTCGGACGAATATGTAAATATTTTGAGCCGGAAAGAGATTACCTCCCTCCATTTTCGATGATGCGGAACACGGTGTTAACACGGTATTATAATTTCAGTTTGGGGTTGCGGAACCCCCCAAAACGGCCAAAAACCACTCCCGAACGGGGTTAAATGCGCATTACATTATTCTCTTTTTGAAAAAAAAAATGTTTTTCCCCTGTTTTTGAGGATGCTGAGCATGGTACTGCTGTTGAAAATTGCTGTCGACTCTCACCAACCCCTTCACCGATCAAGTCTCAACCTCAAAACGGGTGAATTTTTTTTCATATGGTCACCAGATAAATTGGGTTATCTCTCCGTTTCAGAAGATTCTGAGCTTTGGCCGGTGAAGGGGTTGGTGAGAGTCGACGGCAATTTTCAACAACACAGTCGTGCTCAGCATTCTCAAAAACAGGGAAAAAACATTTGTTTCGGAAAGGGAATAACGTAATATGCGGTTAACCCCGTTCGGGGGTGGTTTTTGGCCGTTTTGGGGGGTTGCGCAAAAACCCAAAGAGAAATTTTAATATCACCACCGTGTTCCGCATTCTTGAAAATGAGGGGAAGGGGGGTAATCTCGTTCCAGCTCAAAATATTTACATGTTCGTCCGACTCACACACGACACTATTGATCTGAGTTATAAATTTAAGTAAAAATTAATGTAAAACGTTTGTTCTCCGCACAGATTTAACGAATATGTCATAGGTCTTAATTAATTTGCGTTATATTAGCTACAAAAGCGAGAAATGCAGCGCGAAGCACCAGTATTAGAGGCTTCAAAATTGCATGAAAGGAATAGCGTAACTTCAAGCGTGGATTGGTGGGCCAGGAATCAACCGATCGGGATAATTTTTTTTTAATACTGGAAATTGAGTCTACTTTGAATAGTAAACTGTCGGTAGGGGTCTCAGATGCACTGGAAAGAGATGCGCGCGGAAAAACCGGGCGATAGAACTTTTGACAAATAACTTGTAACTTTGAACTACCTATAATAACTTTTTTCCTTGTGAAAAATAACTCTCATAGTTTAGAGTGATGATGATCCTGTTTAAATGTTGGAAGATTAAACGATGAATCCTGGTGGCATAGGATCGATGAACTAAGCAAATACTGAAGGTTTTTTTATTGCATTTTATTGTCTGACGTTTCGGCAAATCTGGAAGATTTATATATAAAAAGTTTTAAATTATTGTTGTTACAGTTGTTATTGTTAAAAATATTGTTGTTAAAGTTGTTATTGTTAAAATTATTGTTGTTACGTTAAAGTTAAAAAATTGGAAGTAAAATAAATAAACTTACCAATGCTGTCTGTTTTCTCAGTATTGTTGTTATGTATAAAATAAATTAATCGTTGTTAAAACCAAAAGTGCACATCCCTCAAGTTTTCCACTGTATGATAAAAAAAAACAAAATTGAAAAGATATTTTTAAAAAATTTAAAGAAATTAATAATTAAAAATTGAAAAAATATTTTTTTAAATTTAAAAAAATAAAAAAAAATTTTATGAACTATACATAATATAATATACGGGTGAGGCAAAAGTCCCGGAACGGTTGAATATCTCGCATACTACGCATCATATAAAAAAAAAAATACAATTGATGTAATTTTTCCCGTGGGTTTTAGGGGTTGAAAAATATTTTTGGGCCCGAAAATACCGAAAAATTTCTCCGAATCGTTTCAAAATTGAAATTTAACCCTTTAGTAATGACTAAAATGTGCTACCAAAATTTTATTAAAATCGGCCCGACAGGACCAGACTTAAAAATTTTATGAAAACGTTAGTTTGTAGATATGGATTTATTTAGTGAAGGGTGAATTTAATTTGTTGTATTGATAGTAATATTAAAATAAAAAAAAAATTACATACAATTGATGTAATTTTTCCCGTAGAATCCGAATCTGCAATAAAAAGTAGGGGTTCCTATTTAAAATTTTAAAGTTGCCCCTCCCCCCACCAACTGGGTGGGGGGTGGGGAGTTATGTGTGGTATCAAAAAATAGTTTTGCGAAAAATATTTGACAAGTATTTTTTTTTTTTTTTATATGATGCGTAGTATGCGAGATATTCAACCGTTCCGGGACTTTTACCTCACCTGGTATAATTAATATCAAGTGGAATAGAAAAAAAAATATTGTCTGAAGACACAAGTAATTCAAGAATTACAAGGCGCGAAAATCTATAAAATATACCCCGGCGTTATGTTTGAAAATTGTTGTATATTTTTAACGACACTTTGAGCTTAATAATATAATTTAATTAACTTAATCTACGAAAAAAATTACAGTTGAAAATATTGAAACACAGAAAGGAAAAAATCATTTTAATAATTTATTAATAATAAGTCACAACCAACTTTTTTATAATTATTACCCTAAATAATTAAAATAATTATATTTCACTTTTGGTACATTTCAATAAAAACTTTCTTTTCATTATTATTTTATTTTTCTTATATATCTCTGATTCGCATGCGCCGTTTTTTCCCGAAATAAAATACAAAAATTTCTTGTAAAACAGATAGAATAATAAGCCGCTATGAAAAGTATACCATTGTTATATAAAAAACGTTATAGCACATAATATCTCTTGCGCATGCGCCGATTTTCCCCAAAAATAAATTACAAAACTTTCTTGTAAAACAGATAGAATAATCAACCGTTATGAAATGTAAATCATTATTATATAAGAAACAACGTCATAGCCCATATCTCTTTTGCGCATGCGCCGATTTTCCCCAAAAAGTTTACAAAACTTTCATGTAAAAATAGATAAAATAATAAGTCTTTTTAAAAACTATATTATTATTATATAAAACAACATTATAAAAGATATACTCTTTTACGCATGCGCCGATGTTCCCAAAAAACAATAGGCCACTTCGTATTTGCATATCAAACATCCTCCCAAAATGTGGTTTCAATCCGCTCATCTGTGGTGTCGGAATGGTAAGAAATGTCAAAAATGACGTTTGCATCTGTCAAAAAATTATGTTCTAATAATTAGTTATTCAAATTGTTAACTCAGAAGGCGTTGCATTTTACAAATATTTGAAATGCCATCCGTTTTTGAACAAATGCAATCGTTTTATTTTAAGACAGAACAAACGTAATCTTTATATTACCATATTAAACCGTGCAACAGAGAGAGATAACCGAAAGATGTTTGCCATCGATTATATCAAATTGAATTTATTTCTAAATAAATTGGTATAAAAAACCTGTTTTGGCAAATTCTGTTGTACGAAATTTATGTAAAATTTTCTCCTCTTTCGTTTAAGACAGGTTTCGAACCGATCTGATTTAAATTGAGTGAGTTATAAGCAAAAAACTTCGTTTTTTCTTTATTGCTCCCCTCTGGGGTCAAAATTCAAAAATCGGGCGACGTTAGGATTTAAGTTACCCGGAGACGAATCGAACAAAAAAAAGTTTTTTAAAATCGGTTAAGGCGTTTGGGCTGTACGCTGGATACAAAAAGCGTGACTCACAGATTCACAGACAAAGCGAGTACATATAAGGCGCTTTAGCTTACGCTAATCGCGCCTAAAAATAAAAAACAATTATTTCGGAAGGAATCGAACCCAGGACCTTGCCGTTGCGGGTCTAATTGCGTACCCATTACGCTACGAAGCTTGCTTAGCCTTCCACTGTTATTACGGTATAGAAGTGTAGCACTCGTTTTATGGACATTTACACAGTAATTATTATTATTATTTTTTCAAACTATTAACTGTCAAAAAATAATAAAACAAAACTGTTTATAAAAATTAAACTACGGAACACATTTTAGTGAATTAAAATAGGGTTCTGGTCTGATAGTAAATAAAGTGAATAAAATATAACCCAAGGCAATCCGACCAAAATTGCGATCTGTAGAATCGTGACGTACATACGTACAGACCAGCCGACAACTGCTGTTCGTGACTCCTCTTTTCAAAAAGCTTCAATTTGAATGGATTTCGTGCGAAATTAGGTAACTTAGATATAACTTCTTATTTGAACGAAAGCCAGCTCTGACGCGCAAAGCGATAATTAAGCACATACCGCTAGGTTAGCGGTATGTGCAAAAATAAAAAATGTCATCAACAGGTATTATAATTACTATTTATCTTAAAAAAATGACTAATTTTTACTGAAAATTGTATAAATGTGTCCAATGTAACTTGTTTAAAATTATACTGACTGAAAAAATGTTTTTGAATTAAAAATTACGAAAGACAGAATATTGATAAGTTTATGCTTGTTATGAAATAGTTTTACAATTTTTCAATTAATTTGCTATATATAGAGGACATCTCTCAATATTTGTTCTTTTGTTGACACTTGTGTTGAATTTTTTAATGAAAACCATTTCTAAAAATAAGCGTTTAGAATAATTACATTCCTGTGTTACAATACTGGAGTTATTAAAATCAAATTCATGATTAATTATTGTTGTAACAATGTTGGACTAAAGATGTGAAATTAGTATTAGGATGGAAATATTTTTTATATTTTTGTATGTCATAGTTATGTTGTTTTGAACGCTGGGACAAATATTGAGAACTCTGACCAATATACATATATAATATAATAATATAAACGACATTTGAACATTGTAATTTGGCAGTTTTTTCTTTTAATTTAGAAAAAAAGTGTTTATACATAGAGTTACAATTTTTGAAAGCATTTTGAATATTTTCCGAATTAAAAAAATGTTTTAATCTTTCTGATAGTGTGGGTATATATGTAATTGAGAAAAAACCACTAGGTGCTACATCAGGGTTATTATTGTGTGTATTGTTGAATGTATTGTAATAGTTATTTTTTTAAATTTTGTTAACTAGAGAAGAGAAGAGGGGTAATTGTTATTTTTTAAAAATTGTTTTATTAATTTAAGGTTTTTATCTATGTATTGTGTGCTAGAAATTTGTTGGGCTCTATGTATAAGATTTTTAATGACGTTCAGTTTATATTGAAACCGGCTTGCAGAGTAATAGTTTAAATATCTACCTGAGTGAGTATTACTCTGCAAGCCCGTTTCAATATAAACTTTTTAAATATAAATCTTCTAGATTCTCCGAAGATGGCATAAAGTTTGTCGAAACGTCAGACAATGAAATGCAATAAAAAAACCTTCAGTATTTGCTTAGGTCATCGATCCTATGCCACCAGGATTCATCCTTTAATCTTCCAACATAACTTTTTTCCAGTACATTGGAGAGTTTTACTTGACAGACATTCAATTAAAGAGTAAGTCCTGATGAGTCCAACGACCCCAGAACGACTGCTGTGGGATTATTAGAACGTGAGATATAAGCAATTGAAGAAAAAAAAAACAAAACCAAGATGGCGGCAGACGGGGCAATTTGGAGAATGCGAAAATTCAGGGTTAAGGTCTCCATCAAAGATTCTTTCGAATGAGCAACAAAAGAAAAAATGTATCTGAAATTTTTGGGTCACACCTATAAAATATTTCTAAATGCACTGGACTATAACAACACATTTTTGAAGCGCATATATGCACTCACTTTGTCTGTAGTGTGACTTTGCTCACGAATAACAAAAGGAAATAACACCTTTTTTCTGTTGATTTGTTCACATTATACTGATTTCCGATGAAAAATGATATATAACTTTTTACCTAAAATTTATATTTGAAAATTGAGAAAACATTAATTCAAAAGTACACTTTTGAATTAATGTTTTCTCAATTTTCAAATATAAATTTTAGGTAAAAAGTTATATATCATTTTTCATCGGAAATCAGTATAATGTGAACAAATCAACAGAAAAAAGGTGTTATTTCCTTTTGTTATTCGTGAGCAAAGTCACACTACAGACAAAGTGAGTGCATATATGCGCTTCAAAAATGTGTTGTTATAGTCCAGTGCATTTAGAAATATTTTATAGGTGTGACCCAAAAATTTCAGATACATTTTTTCTTTTGTTGCTCATTCGAAAGAATCTTTGATGGAGACCTTAACCCTGAATTTGCGCATTCTCCAAATTGCCCCGTCTGCCGCCATCTTGGTTTTGTTTTTTATTATAATTATTATTAGAAACATTTCTGATAAATATGTGAAATATTGCATAAAGAGGTATAAATAATGCATTCCTAAATGGGTAAAAAATTAAAAATTGTCAATAATAATTGTTGCAGCTTTTTATAAAAGGTCTAAATATGTTATAAACAAATATGTCCTGGAAAAAATACACATCTTTTATTATAATAAAAGATGTGTAAATTGAGAAAACATTAATTCAAAAGTGTACTTTTGAATTAATGTTTTCTCAATTTACACATCTTTTATTATAATAAAAGATGTGTATTTTTTCCAGGACATATTTGTTTATAACATATTTAGACCTTTTATAAAAAGCTGCAACAATTATTATTGACAATTTTTAATTTTTTACCCATTTAGGAATGCATTATTTATACCTCTTTATGCAATATTTCACATATTTATCAGAAATGTTTCTAATAATAATTATAATATAGGTAGCCACTAGGCGATATATCCAAGGGAGTCTCTTTGATTTACTTAGTCTCTTTAGCATTGTTTTTAACTAATAATGTTGGTTTTTTAAGTAAAAATTTAATTTTAAATACATTAATTTTTGTTTTTTCATGAAAATTGTTGAAAAATTCTAAAATATCCATGAAAATAAATCTCGATGTGCTAGAAAAAAGACAAATCATAATTTTAATAAATTCAACATACCTAGATATTTAAAAAAAAAACATAATAATTGGAAGGGGAAAAAAAGTTAAATTTCGCAGGTCTTTTTTTTATTGTGAGGGGAAAATCTTTCATGGACACCATCAGGTAGTGCCGGACCTCACTCACTCACTTCTCCCACTGGAAACCGCTCTCGTATTACTTCAGTGGGGAAGCCGCTTTGAAATCACCCTATCAGATTTTGTATATCTCGACTGACAAAATATATATCTATCTATCTATCGACTTTCTGTCTCTTTTGTTCCAATTATGGTTTGTATTGTCCCGTATGCCAGTTTCCATGCTTCCTCTGATGCGCACAAGTCTGACATCATGTTCGTGGCCTGTGATATAATCAATGCATCTCTATCCATACAAATATAATCTATCTGAAATATTCAAATAACTACCACTTTTTGAGCTCACACGATCATTTGCATGTTATTAGAATGTAAACGACAGTTTTAAAATTTTGTCTGC
Organism: Xanthostigma xanthostigma; assembly: GCA_963575645.1. Classification (NCBI taxonomy): domain Eukaryota; kingdom Metazoa; phylum Arthropoda; class Insecta; order Raphidioptera; family Raphidiidae; genus Xanthostigma; species Xanthostigma xanthostigma. The sequence goes on from OY754464.1 coordinate 36,790,067, forward strand.
CTGTTCGGGCTAATCTTCTAAACGGCTGAGTCGATTGTAATGGCACTTCACAGACATGTAAAGGGCTATTCCAGAACTGATCTATAGTACATTTTATCACAAAAAATTTAAACCCTAAAGGGGTGAACAGTGGGGTAGAAACCTTTATAAAGGCAGTCTTCGCAATTACTCAACCGATTGTGATGGCGCTTCACAGACATGTAAAGGGCTGTTCCAGTACTGATCTATACTTCATTTTATTTAAAAAATAATCCTTAAGGAAGAGGGTGGACCCCTTCATAAAGAAAATCTTTGAAACGGCTGAACCGATTTTGGTGGCAGTTCACAGACAAATAAAGGGCTATTCCAGGAGTGATCTATGCTACATTTTATATACAGATACGCTGTATCTCTGAAAATGCTTAAGCTAAAAGCGTGAGACTCGAGACAAAAATAATCTTTTTAGAAAATAAAGAAATACATGTGTTTGAACACACTCCCAAGCGGTGTAGGGGCGAATTTTATATAAAAGAATTTAAGGGGGTAAGCAAAACACGAATTTTTGCAAGATGTATGGGAGCATTTAATTTCGCACTAGGGCATTTAAATAGCCTTTAATGAGCCTTAAATTCTCATATATGATATAGTTATTTTTATTAACTTTTAACATTACTGCTCTGCTAACTTTTCGTTAAGTTAGCAGAACATGAATTTTTGCAATATTTATGGGAGCATTTAATTTCGCAATAGGGCATTTAAATAGCCTTTAATTAGCCTTAATTAATCAGTGCTAGAAACAGTTGTTCTGCTACAACTGCTCTGCTAACTTTACGGACATTGGACGATCTATTAGGCAAAATGGAATTTATACTACGTTTATTTTGTTTTTATATATATAAAAAATTATTTATACGAAATTTCTCCTCTTTCATAAGCAAAAAAATCGTTTTTTTTTAATTTACTCCCCTTTGGGACTAAAATAAAAAAAATCGAACGACGTTAGGAACAAACAGACCCCCAGACGATTCGAACAAAAAAAGTTTTTCATGATCAGTTAAGCTGTTTGGGCTGTACGCGTGCCACAAAAAAGCGTGACATACAGATTCACTAAAGTACAGTAAAGGGAGTATACGAGTATATAGGTTCTTTAGTTTGCGATATTTGTATCTAAAAACCAGACAGTGAAAACAAAATTGAGCAACGTTACCCTGCTAGGATTACCATGAACACGCTAAGAAATATGTTTGCAGGCTGTTTAACTGCATTCCATTATTTTTTTTATGGGAATAATTTAATTAGAACCTGTATGTGAATTTACCACGGAGATTTCGAGATTTGAAAAATAACTTTGACGATGAAATTGGAACCGTTGGTGAGGGTGTTCGTGCAGCAGTAATAAGTAATTTTCGTTGACAATTCGAAGAATATTTTAAAAGCTATGGGATTCATTTTAAAAAATGAAATTTTTTGAAAATAAGAAAATTATCATAAATAGTTGCAATTGTTAAACTGCTTATTGACATATTTTACAATTCCAACCCACAAGTGGGGAATGGTACTAGTTTAGGTCAAAAATCACTTTTCAAAATTTTACAATATTTTTTTGTTTGGAGGTCCCCCGAACCAAAAAAACATATTTTTGTAAAAACTCTGTGCGTCTGACTGTGAGTCTGTGAGCACGATACAGGCCAGACGGATGTGCGGATTGAAACCAAATTTTCAGAGGATGTGAACAGCCCTATTGTTTTTGGGGAAAATCGGCGCTTGCGCAGAAGAGATATATGCTATAACGTTGTTTTTTATATAATAATGGTATACTTTTCATAACGGCTTATTATTCTATTTATTTTTTCAAGCAAGTTTTGTTAAGGTAGTACGAGCACCAAGGCAATTTTAAATAAAAGGCTTGTATTTTTTTATATTTCGGTAGATGGATGATATGTTTTCATTGGTTTCTCCAAAACTAGTCGGTGGAAATTAAAAAAAAAATAGTTAAATTAAAGTTAAAATCTTAATAAGTTATTGAAAACAAAAAAAAAACGTTGTGCCCGACTAATTAAAAAGATATTTAATCTTTTTAATTTTGTTTTGGAGAAATCAATGAAAACATATCATCCATCTACCGTTTTACCATAAAGCCAATGTTAAATATACCTACTTTTGAAGTCATTTATTTATTTAAATGATCGGACAACCCCCCCCCTAAATTTTCAGAATTGGTTTAGACTTAGTAGGCCAGTCATATCGAACATTAAAATTGCAAACTAACGTCTAGTTCTGATTTTTTAATATGTTGTTAGGACAACTACCAGTAGCGTATATCCAAGTTTGCAGCTTCAAAACACCTGTGCTAACTTTGCAGCACTCGAAAAACCGCGAAATTTATGCACCTTTTTTGGTTTCTAAATATAGGTCCTAAACTATGCATTTTTTTATAAAATATTTTCTATACGTTTTTAAGTAGACTAAAATTTCTACAGTTTGAGACCAGAACCAGGTCTGTAAGTTTAATACTTACCGAGATACAGCTTTCCAAAAATTGACCATTTTTTTAAAAAAAGTAAAATGTTAAGATTTGGTTAATTTTCGACCCCGATATCGGGGAAAATACCCATTTTAAGGGTAAAATCATAGGAACATATATTGCAGCAAAAGTAATTAGCTTTAATGTAAGCAGAGAACGAAGTTTGTAGGCCATATAGTTTTCTCACAAATCTTAAAAATAAAAAAAATGGTAAAACTGCATTTTCGCAAATTTAAATTTATTACCTAGTAATCGTTATGTAAATCCATTCAGTGATTTTAATATGGATGAGTAACAAAATTGAGTAGCTTAAATTAGTAACATAATAAAAAAATTATGTAGTTTTTGACAAAATACCGTCGTATTTCAGCCATTTTTTTAAAAAATATTTACAAATTATATTCATAAACCTTCCTTGTTTATCGTTCTTCCTATTACCGAAAACAATTTCAAAATCCGGTGTGTGGTTTAGAAGAAGTGAGCAGAGAAAAAGACAAAGACTCTGTTTTTAACTATGCAGTCTTTGACAAAAAACCGTCTTATTTCAGCCATTTAGAAAAAATATTTACAAATTGTGTACAGAAACCTTCCTTGTATATTTCTCTTTCTATTAGCGAAAACCATTTAAGATCCGGTGCGTGGTTTAAAAGAAATGAGCGGAGAAAAAGACAAAGATAGGCAGAGACTCTCTTTATAACCATGTAGTCTTTGCTAAAACACCGTCGCTGTTCTGGCATTTTGTAAAAAATATTAACAAATTATATACAGAAACTTTCCTTGTTTATGGCTCTTCCGACAACCTAAAAGAGCATTTTAAGATTCGGTGCATGGTTTAGAAGAACTGAGCTGAGAAAAACGCATAGGATTTCAAAATGGTTTTCGGTAGTAGAAAAAGCGATAAACAAGGAAGGTTTCTGTATATAATTTATAAATATTTTTTAAAAAATACCTGAATTACGACGGAAGTTTAGCAAAGACTGCATATTTAAAATCATAGTCTCTGTCTGTCTTTGTCTTTTTCACCACTCACTTCTTCTAAACCACGCATCGGATTTTGAAATGGCTTTCGCTAATAAAAAGAGCAATATACGAGGAAGGTTTCTATATACAATTTGTAAATATTTTTTTTAAAATGGCTGAAATACGACGGTATTTTGTTAAAGACTGCATAGTTAAAAACAAAGTATCTGTCTTTTTCTCCGCTCACTTCTACTAAACCACGCACCGGATTTTGAAATTGTTTTCGGTAATAGAAAGAGCGATAAACGAGGAAGTTTTATGAATATAATTTGTAAATATTTTTTACAAAATGGCTGAAATACGACGGTATTTTGTCAAAAACTGCATAATTTTTTTATGATGTTATCAATTATGTTATTTTTTTATTATGTTATTCATTTATGTTATTATGTTACTCAATTTTGTTACTCAATCACATTAAAATCACTGAATGGATTTACATAACGATTACTAGGTATTAAATTTAAATTTGAGAAAATGCAGTTTTTCCATTTTTTTTATTTTTAAGATTTGTGAGTAACCTATATGCCCTACAGATTTCGTTCTCTGCTTAAATTAAAGCTAATTACTTTTGCTACAATATATGTTCCTATGATTTTACCCTTGAAATGAGTATTTTCCCCGATATCGGGGTCGAAAATTGACCAAATCTTAACATTTCACTTTTTTGAAAAAAATGGTCAATTTTTGGAAAGCTCTATCTCGGTAAGTATTAAACCTACAGAGCTGGTTCTGATCTCAAAGTGTGGAAATTTTAGTCTACTTAAAAACGTATAGAAAATATTTTATAAAAAAATGCATAGTTTAGGACCTATATTGAGAATACCAAAAAAAGTGCGAAAATTTCGCGGCTTTTTTGTTTCTGCAAAGTTAGCACAGGTCTTTCGAAGCTGCAAATTTGGATATACATACGCTACTGGTAGTAGTCCTAACAACAAAAAAAAAATTATAACCAGACGTTAGTTTGCGAGATTAGCGATTTTTAGTGTAAGATATTACTGGGCTATAGTCCAACTTCATATAAAAAAAATCAAGCCTTCTATTTAAAATTGCCTTGTTGCTCGTACTACTTTAAAAAAAATTTTCCTAAACTTTATAGTTTTGGAAATATTTTGAAAATGAAAAAATCAACTGTTCTTTTGTTTTGTAGATCTGACAGAAATAAACTAGTTCAGCAAGCTTTGATTAATTTTTACATGACGTGGAACATATTATGTAGATAACTATGGCAACGAATAGCAAATGTCATATTGAATGCAGAAGTTCCAAAAATATTAGTCCATTGAAATGTTACATTTTTTTGGGCTAAAATTACATTTGTCAGAGGACGCAATTTTATTTTTTAGATATCAAGAAGGGGTTAGTGTAAAGTTAAATTCAAGTTTGTGGGGTCACAACCCTTGTCCTTGGAAAAACGGGTGCAAGTGGTTTCCATGGTTTATCTCACGAACTATAGGTCTCACAAAAAATTATTTCAACATTTTTTGTAGAAAATATAATTTCCTACAACTTTGGTTCAGTAACTTTTTGTCGTAGTATTCCCAATAGTCTTAATCCACGGTCATTTTCGAAATGACATAATTACTCTGTCCTCGCTTTTTTTAATGGACCAGACTGCGGCTCAGGATTTTGTATATGAAAGCCAACATTGTATACATTTATAGGATCTTGTTGATCTTGTATAGGATCCACGACAAAAAGTTACTGAACCAAAGTTGTAGGAAATTATATTTTCTACAAAAAATGTTTAAATTTTTTTTTTATGAGACCTATAGTTTGTGAGATAAACCATGGAAACCACTTGCACCCCTTTTTACAAGATGGCGGCCGTGGGACAAAGATTGTGATCACACAAACTTGAATTTAACTTTACACTAACCCCTTCTTGATATCTAAAAAATAAAATTGCGTCCTCTGACAAATGTAATTATTTCAAATGTAACTTTTTTCAATGGACTAGGTATAGGTATGTATTGAAGGAGATTTATTTGGTTGAGAAACAATTGAAAAATAAGCTTTACCAGAGTATTGTTTGTGGCCAACGTTTCGAAAAATATATTTTCATCATCAGGGCCTCAATGCAAGTTGAGATGATAAATTGTGCAAATTTATGTAATGTACATGATCACCTATTATGAATTTCAATAGTTTTTAAATTTGTAAATATCATAAAACAGTTTTAAATAAAATTGTTCTGTCCAATATGAAAACAAATATTGTACAATTTACCGTCTCAACTTGCATTGAGGCCCTGATGATGAAAATATATTTTTAGAAACGTTGACCACAAGCGATTACTCTGGTAAATCTTATTTTTCAATTGTTCCTCAACCAAATAAATTTCCTTCAAGTCATATTGAATACTAGCCATGACCCGCGTCACCTCACCCGATATTAGAAATATTATTTTCTTTATTATACTATATCAAATGTCAACATTTTGAAGTTGGAATGGTCCCGTCGCTCAATTGGCTGGAATTTTGTTATTAAAATTGTAAAATTATATCTACAGTATCGTTTTAAAAATCACCTCATCCAATGCCGCATTCTGTATAACTCAAATGATGATAATATTTAATGATGTCCATATAGAATAATATATAGATTATACGTATATTGCAGACATGGGTCCTCAGGCCTGTATTTCAATTATTTTTAAAGATAATTCCATTAAAGCCTATATGTAATATTCTCTATAAAATGATTGTAAATCATCGACGATATCTTTGTAGAGACCAGAAAGACAGCAGTCAACTTTTTTTCTTACATACGAATATAGATATTTTGCCATTCCAACTTCATTTCAAAATATAACAATATTGTTCTCTCCACCGAGTTCAAAAACATATTTTTGGAAAAAAAGTCTATTTGTTAGTTTGTGAGCACTATACAGGTCAAAGAGACAAGTGAATCGAAGTTAAATTTTGAAAGGTGTTTTAACATGAAAATCCTACTGTTTTTGGGGAAACGCGCATGCACGGAAGAGATATGTGCTATAACGTTATTTTTTATATTATAACATTCTACTTTTCATAACGATATACTTTTTTAATACATTTTTGTAAAAAAGTAGATTTTACACAATATCTCGCGGGTAAAAAATTATAGGCTTCGTTACGGTGTCAATCGAAGCATGTTAAAGTCATTTTGATCTGAAAGAAACTTTATCCAAATTGGACCAGTCGTTTTTTTATTTAAACAAAAAGACTGCAAAAAAGTGAATTTTAGTCAAAATATCGCGAATAAAAAACGATACCGACGTCGTCATAGTTACCAATTGAAGCGCGTTAACGTCAATATGATAAGAAATCATTTTACCATAATTTGTACAGCCGTTTTTTTTGTTAAAATAAAAATACTGCGAAAAGACGGATTTTATACGAAATCTCGCGAATAAAAATGATATCGACTTTGTGAGGGTACCAATCGTAGCTTTTTTGTTTAGACAAAAAACTACAAAAAAGTGTATTTTTTGAGGATTTGTTTAAAAATATTTCTCTGATCCAATTTGTTAAGTACGTACGTATGTCATACTGGGAATTTGATCTCAAGGGTCGCACTTGTAGAGTCCCAATAATCCACCTCACGGATTCTTTGGATTTCGAATTATGTACCTATACAAAAAATGTTTCTAATAATAGCTGTGAAGAGATTCTTTTGTTGCAATTTCTTCACGGTTAGACCCTTTATTGCCCTACCTTGCTGCCTAGACAAACAAATATTTGGATTTCAGGAGTTGAACTTTAAGTAGTATTTAGTAAATATAAAAGGATATAGTTTGTATAATAACAGATTGGTGATAAAATATGTTTTATCAATATTTGCTGTCACGAACGGCTGCAAACTTAAAGATATAGATGTTTATAAAATCCTTTACAAAGAATTTCTTGTTTTAAAAATGGGAGTCCTCTGATCTTCTATTTTAACTTTATCGCTTTTCTATTTCATGTTGTTTTATTGAAGAATAGAAAATAAATAACGGATAATATTGAAAGAATAAATAAACCGCAACTAAAAGACATCATAAATGATAGGAACTTCGCAAAGACATTTAAATTATATAGGTACTTACTGAATTTAATAATACAAAATTCAAACCTTATTTTAAATAATTGTAAATGTAATGTAGCAAAATGATAAAATGACGAATTGTTGAATTCTGTGAAATAGCTTACTGGAGATTTTTTACAAAACGCTATGGTTATAGAGTGGTGGATGAAGACAACGATAATCAGAAACCGATTCATGTAAAAAACGGTATGTAAAAAGTTTCAGTTCACTTCCATCTTTTGTCTGTTTACTATACCTAAATTGTAACACGTAATTCTAAAGAATAAAAAACATTTTCTAATGCAAAAAATGAATTGCGTAAAAATAAAGTTTTTTTTTGTGATATAAACAGCATTTTTCTATGAACTTCAGGGATGTGTTCTAAAACGAACTTTGTTATAAAAAGTATCAATGAACATATAAATTACATCAACGCATTTTTCTTGAAAATAGTGTACGATTTTTAAAAAAAAGATATAACAAAAGAGGTTAAAAAGTGTACAGAAACTTTTTCAGTGTAAATTCAAAAATAATCGCAGTAATATTATTCAATAGTAATAATAAAAAAAATCACAGGATTGTGGACAAAAATATTAGATTTATTTGGTGTACGACGTTTCGTCTATAGATTTAGACTTTTTCAAGTACATACAGAAAATTAAAAACAATAATTATGAAAATCAACATTAATTACTAATGCAGGGAATAGAGACATTTCACTGTGGAAAATTTAGGGCAAAGCTTGATTTTTGCATGAACCTTCCTTTCGTGGTTTTAAACAATATAGCAAAAGTCCCCACGGATACATGTGCCGCTAAAAATGTTACGCTGGATGAGAGATGACAAAAACGGGTTTTCGCAAAAATCTTGCCAATGGTGACTTTTGTGAAAAAATAGTGATCATCAAATTTATAGCTTAAAAATTTCCTATAAAAACATAGTACTACTTTTTTTCGTAAGACACAGTTTTCGGTAAAATTTGATTTAAAACGTTGTAACATTATTATCATCATCATTATATAGATAGTATTAAATAAAGTTCCCTCTGTCTGTTTCTCCGCGGACTTCTAAACCACGCAATGGATTTTGAAACGGTTTTCACTAATAGAAAGAGCGATAAAGGTTTTTATATTTAATTTGTAATTCTTTTTACAAAATATGGCTGAACTATGACGGTGTTTTGTTAAAAATCACTATCACTACGTCTATAATATAATATATAGGTATATAAAAATCACCTGCTGACCGATTTGAATATTTTTGTTTGCGTCCACATACAGAGGTGGTTTAGTAAAAAAATTTATAAAAATCCAAAAGAACACTCAAAAAATCAAAGAAATCTACATTTTTTGTATATGTTCATAAAGTCCGAGTAAGATTTTTGAGGAAAGAAAAAATGGAAAAGTGATTTGGAATATGGTGAAGCCGAAGGCTTCACCAGTGTTGACACTGTCAAGCGGGGCGTAGTTCCGTAAGGCAAGACTGTCATATGGTATTTTAGTCTTACGGAAAAATGTAATACTATATTTTTGTAGGACATTTTCTAAAGTACAAATTTGATAACTACTATTTTTGCTATAAAAGTCACCGTTAACGAGATTTTCGCGACAATCCGTTTTTTGTAATTTTTGACCCCGTAACATTTTTAACGGCACATGTATCGATGGCGACTTTTGGGATATTGTTTAGACTTTAGAACCACAAAAGGAAAGTTTATGCAACAATTCAGCTTTCCCCTAATTTTTCCGAAGTATTTATTATTTTTTGTCTTTATTCCTTGGACTATACTAACCATAGCAATTGACATAAATTAGGGTACATAAGACAAAGACATGGCAACGAGGTTATGTTGACTATACATTTTTTAAAATCAAAAGTTAGCACAATTTCATAACATACATACTACTTAAATTTCGAGTGTTCTTTACAAGTTTATGTTTTTTTGTCAATTGCTACGGTTAGTAATTAGGTATACCTAGTTGATTTTTATTTTTTATAATTATAATTTTAAATTTTCTGTATGTACCTGAAAAAGTCTAAATCTATCCATGAAACGTCGTATACTAAATAAATCTTATGTATATATTTGTCCACAATCTTGCGATTTTTCTTATTATTATTATCACGATGGACACGATATCTAATATATATTATTCAATAGCTCAATTGTAGAAGAAACTTTATAAGATATTTTTAAATATAACTTGATTGATGATGTACATTATTATATTCGTTTATCTGAAAACAAAATGGCAGGAAGTTTATAAATTAATAAAAAAAGAAAATTATAAAAGGATTTTTTATTGACTCGCATTTCATCTTTTACGCACAAATCTGTCAGTTCACAGTACGTACTACATAGTTTTTGTTAAATGGTCTATGGTTTATAATATATCATTGAATAGAAATATAAAAAAATATGTTTACTATTATATTTACAGTTTTGGATATTGAATTTCAATTAAAGTTTACACATATTTTATTCAAAAAAGCTGTTAAAAATTTTTTAGCACCAGATTTGCAAAAGAAAACTACTTATTTCGTTATTTTTTATTTTCAAATAAATTATAAAATTGTCGGTAATTTCTAATAAAGTACTATAAAATATATAAAAAATATTTACAATTTACAAATTTTATATGCAAAGAAATTTAGAACTTTAGAATATTTACAGACGATCCAAAAATACATTATTTATAATAAAAGTCATAACTAAGTTATAATATAATTTACCTTTCAGTCTTGTACCCATCATATCCGTTTTAATTCATTTCTGTAGTAACATTAACTCAACTCTTTTATACGTATTAATCAATCAGGAACAAGTATTGCACTCAAGCTTTTATATTACATACTTTACATGCATACATATATATTATGTATAAGGACAACTTATAACACAGACTCAAACAGTACATAGTTTGTGTATTCATTTTAATATTTAAATATTTATTTATTATTAATAATTAAAAACCTTTCTAACATATTATGGTCTATATTTTATATCACATTTTCAAGGGAATAAATAACAACTATTTTAGTACAATCAAAAATCACTAAGCCTTTTAAGAACACAAATTCTATTTAGAAACACTTTATTAATTTATTACGCAGATTTTATCCAGAAATATAAAATCAGATGTAATAAAACTTAGCCACAATATGCCGCATTTTGTAAAATTACACTTTTTATTTAATACTGCTTTTCATTTTGGAAATTATTATTAAAAAACATAATAAATTAATTATTATTAAACACTTATTGGCAAAAGCACAATATGTTGGTACCTATATGTGAATGGTGACAGTTCTTGGTGAGTTAGTGTTGGCAGTATTACTGGGCGCCGTGTTTTGACCAGTATTATGATTATGGTTTCTGTTGTTGTGTCGGTGTACGTGATGGTGAACGACATGGTGAAGATTTGAGTTACCCCTGATGGAATTCCTCACACGGCGGTTGTTGGGAACGTCCGGCAATGCGAACCTCAATTTCTCCCAAAACAACTTATCACCCCACTGTAAATAAGTGTTTGTTTTTAAATATAATCTAATGTCGGGATCTAAGTCCTTCTGTGGCACTTCGCCTAAAAGAATTACTATTAGTCTTTTTCTTCGATCACGCAACACTTGATGATGGGCCGATTTGAATTCAAACCGACACCACTCGGATTTTATAAAGTTCTCTGATAAAACCATTATGGTTCTACGTGACGATTCAACAGCTTGAACTATAGTATCGGCGATGAACGCTCCCACAGGAAAGTCACGATAGTGTAAGCAGAGCTTATATTGGGGATCGCCGTGCTCTAATGTCGGCGCTAATTCTTCGGCTACGAAAGCTTCGTCCTTGGAACTGTAACTCACAAATGCATCGAAAAGTTTATCGCGTTCGTCGCGATCAAAGTTTGTCGATCGATAAAACAGTCTCACGCCAAATCGCGAATGAAACCATACACGCAATTCTTGTCGGAAAATGAACGCAATCAGTGTGACAATAATGATAAACAGAAACGCACCCAGGGTTGACACCAACAGCGGCAAATAATCCTGAATCGCTTGTCTCTGAATAATGGTTTTTGTTAACGACAAGTTTCCATTTATAGTGTTGTCGATGTTGGCGACGCCAGTGCACGTGGTGACGTTATCATGGCTGATAAAGAAGCCGTACTCCGAGTTGTCCGAATACATCTCCTCGCTGTAATAATCCAGCTCTGTGTTGTTGTTCGTGTACACGCAGCGCACAGCTCCTGCGTCTCTTATACTGTCGCCGTTGCGAATCATCCACTCACGAAACTTCTCTGTGAAGTCGCAGTCACACGACCACGGGTTCGAAGCCAGGCTCAGCTCAATGATGGCCGACGATAAATGCCACACTGAATATATGCTCAATCTGTTGTGATCCATTTTCAACGAACGCAGATTGCGCAGCGGCTGGAATGTGGTATTTTGTATGGATGTAATGCGATTGTGTTGAAGATAAAGTTCGCGTAGACTTTCAAGCCCATCGAATTCGTAGCCTCGCAGTTCGCGGATGCGATTTTCATCTAAGTGCAAGAGTTCAAGTTCTTTAAGACCATTAAACGTGCGGTTATGTATTATTTCAATATTAGAGGCGTTCAAAAACAACACTTTCAATCTTTTACGTCCGATGAACGCATGACTGACGACGGATCGTATATCGTTACCGTCCAAGTATAATTGCGTGGCGTCCATTGGTATCTGATCTGGAAGTTTTTCAACATAGCCGGCCGAAGAACAATCGACAACATTTGCCGACCACGATTGATCATGATAGCACGTACAGTTGCTTGGACAGGTCATCTCACAATCACAGGCGTCGAAATCGCAACAATGGCACAGTGCAAAACAGTGTGATTCGTATTTACACAAGAACTGATAAGGAGCTGCCTCCACTAGTGGCACATATGTATTGCCACGGTTGTACAGCAACTGACAATAAATACTCTCTAAATCCATTAGTTTCGGTTGTGTGCGGCCACGATTTCCCGAGTTGACTTTCTGCAACCAGTCCATAGTGCAATCGCATTGATACGGATTTCCGCCGATGTAAAACTCAGGAAGAGGTTTATCTGCTGGAACAGCTGATATGCGCAAAGAATTGGGATCTAAGCTAGTTATTTTATTTCCAAATAAATCAACTCGAGTCAAATTTGGTTTTTTGAAGAATGTATAAGATTGTACTCTAGTAATCAAATTATCATTTAGAAAGAGCATTTCAACACTATTTGGTATTGCGCTACCTGTGATTTCAGTCAATTTATTTGAACTGGCGTCAAATGTACTGAGCTGCAAGGTTGCTTCAATTTCAAAATAATTTCCTAATTCAATAATTTTATTTGCGTGAATGTCAAGCCACTGCAAACCTGTCGGTATGAGCGCATAATCAAACCATTCAAGCTGATTGTCAGATATGTTCAGCCAAACCAGACTTGGCAATTTTGAGAATAGTCCGCCTATATCTGAAAGGTAATTACCATCTAGACGTATAGCCTGTAGGTTTAAATTCGCATCGAATGCTCCAGCTTCTACTTTTTGTATTTTATTCCGTGATAAATTTAGAATCTTTAGTGCCGCCATTTTGTCGAATACCCCTTTGCTAATGTTTCCAATGTTGTTTTCAGTCAAACGCAGTCCGTACATGTGTTCTAAATTGTAAAACGTTGTGTTAGCAATAACTGCTATATGGTTTTCGCCAAGATCAAGTGTTCTGAGCATTGGCACATCTTTAATAACAACAGGGACGGTAAGCAGTTTGTTTCCGTTTAAGTGGAGATCTTGTAAACTTGAACAATTTTTCAAGGAATCCGAATGGATATCAGAAATGTGGTTATTGTCAATTGACAATAATGATAAAACATAAAGACCGTTGAAAGTCGAACTTTCTATTTTAGTTAGACGATTGTTAGATAGAATTAGAGTATGGAGATTATAAAGGGCGGAGAATGTGTTTTCAGGAATGATTTCAATGAAATTGTCATTCAGTCTTAGAATTTGTAAACTATAAAGATCACGAAATACCGCTGGCTCGAGCTTTGTAATTCTGTTAAAGGATATATCCAGTACAACAAGACGAACTAGTCCAGAAAAGGTTGCTGCATTTATCCATTCTGTAGTTATCTCATTTTTAGACATGTCAAGAACCAACAGCTGCGTTAGTTCGCCAAAAAGACCTGGTGCTAGCACATTAATACTGTTATTCTGTAAATACATTTCCTTTATGTCTTTTGTATCTGAGAAAAGTTCTGGTGGTAGGCTGACTAGTTTATTATCAGACAATTTTATTATGTTCAGTGACGTCAAACCTTCCAGAGCTTTATCTGCTAGATGTGTTAGGCCATTTCCATGTAGATACAGTTTTTGTAAACGCGACAACGCAGATAATAATCCAGATGGTAGAGTGTCAATGTTATTTCGAGACAAATCCAATAGTTTTAAGTTTCCACCACACCTGTCGGAAGGATTTGCAGAGAACTTGAAACTGGATATCTCACGTATTCGGTTTCTTGTCAAATTGAGAACTTCAAGTGAATGCAGAGGACACAGTACACCGTCGGGCAAATTCCACATGTTGTTTTCACCGAGATCTAATCGTTCCAAAAGACTAAGTTCATCTGTGAAAGCATTTTGTGAAACTTCCAGAGTCATTGCTGACCAATCAGTATTATGAGTTCGCACTGTTAAATTCCTTAGTTCGCGAAGTCCTTTGAACGCGCCGTCGGACAAATTGCCGATTTTACAATACTCGATCGATAATTCACGCAACTCAACAAGCGGTCTAAAACTGCCAGCACTAAGTGAACTTTGAAAGAACAACGCATCACTGCACTCTAATCTTAACCGTACGGTATGTTGCGGTTGTATCACACTGAAGTTTGTGTTTTCCAGTTCACTGTTTATTGTTCGTAGTCGACAAACTAAAGCGACGTCGTCTTCGGAGCCGCTATCGACAACAACCCACTTGCACTCGTCCGGCGCTTGATAGCGCAACGCCTTGCTCAACGACGCCGACAGAACGCCGAATATAGCGCCGAACAACACCGTGAAGACGACGGTACTCGTGCTCGTATTGTTGCGCATAATGACGCTCGCACCGTTCCTTTCGTTCGCACATTAACTTTGCACTAGCTTTTATTATTAAGTACGCATTCGCTACGTCGCGGCATCACATTTACCGTACCACGTCGACTTGACGGCAATCGAAACGTTACTCATTTTGACGCACCTTCTGTATTACCGCACTCTCTGCACAGCTGGCAGCCGCAAACACGATCGAACTTACGTACAAACACATTCGCGCACATAATTGTCTTTCGGCTGGCACTTGCACTGTACGGTAGTGTACAGTTCACTGTCATTCATTAATCTCGTTATTAGTACACATCACTAATTAGAACACACACCGACTGTCCACTATTGTTGTTGCAGTTGTGCAGTGTGCGTCGGTGAACACACATACCTGCACTATGCGAAATGCACTTCTTGACTGAACCTGATGGTACGTTAGGCCAACCGTTTCGGTCAACAGTAGATCGCAGCAGTCGACCAAGCCACAGAGGTTGGTGGAAGTGGTAAGAGCTACAAGGCCATACACTTAACTAACCAGGTATAGTTGTCTGTATATGTGAACCAGTCCTTCTCTGATGCTTGATTTCTGGTCTATATATATCTGTCTCTCTCTCTTCTTCACACACACGCACACGAACGAAATATCTACACGAACGATGTTACCTGCGTTGCGTTCTTGTCTACGACCATTATTGTCGACCCAAACGGCCAAACTGTTGCCTGTTCGCCGTCTCTGTTCACCCAAGCGTTCTTAAGTGCGCTAAAAGAAGACAAATGAATAAATAAATAAAAATACATTTAACTCTAGGCTTCCATACACCTTGGGACTGTGTTTCTCAGTCCTCTCCGCTTTCGGTGAAGACGAAGTGAAAAGAAGAAGACGGGAATGGACGATGCTCAGCTTAACACCGGCAACGAGTATGAATATGCCATTTAGATAAGTTAAGTAAGTGATACTTTTTCTTAAACGGATTTATTGTTTTTGATATTACACATACACACATACACGTACGCAGAGAGAGAGGCTGGCACAGTTACTTTACACAAAACTTAATCTAGTGTCCGAGACCAGTCAATGCACTCTTACTTTGTTGTTAAAATAAGTTATTTTTCTTGTATCCATTTATATTGTCTACACGTCGATTTCTTGACAATTTTAATTTATTCTCTGTTAACTGTGTATTATTTATGCCTAATACATACCTAGCGTGCATTCTTTTTTTTATATTTAAATTTTTAAAAATGGTATTTTTTGTGATGTAATGAGTTGTTAATACCTACATAGTTTTAGAATAAGTATTAAAATTGTTAACAGCGAGCAACATTCAGCTTTTGGTATTCATTGTCACAAACACACTTTATGACAACTCTAAAATATGTATAATTACCAAGTAAAACATTATTTTGGTTCTCAGTTCGCCAGTGGGTGGGTCAATCATTTACAAGTCTATGTTTTGTTGAAAAATGAGAAGAATTTCTTCTCACTACCTACCTTACAGCGCATCGAACACGTAATTTAGTCAACAACGTACATTATTACGTGATCCTGGGTAAAATAAGATCATAACTAAAACAAGAGAACATTTGAAACAATTATTTATTTTAAAGATTGCTATTTCTGAAATTCGCCATAAAATGTCACACTTTAATTTATATCTTCTACGATAATAAATTTGAATAAATAGCTGTTTTACGGAGAGAAACATGAAAAATTATATTAAATAAGAAGTTTCACTTTTACCGAGTATTAACATGACACACGTGATCTCTTTTTTATCATTTTTGGAACGATGTTCCTTATGGGACGTTATAGATATGAATGAAGAGGGTTACAAAAAAAAAACGTAAGAAAAAAGCGTAAAAAACTCTTTAACGAAAATCTAATCTAATTATACCTATTGTATATCTGTCCGTAGACATAGAAAGTTGAAATTTGGCACACTTATAATATAGGGCATGGGACAGATCCTAACGGAGTCGGATTTTTGAATTTTGGTCCCAGAGGGGAGCAAATTGAAAACAAAAAAGTTTTTCGCTTATTATTCGCTCAATTTAAATCAGATCGGTTCAAAATCTGTCTTTAACCAAAGAAAACATTTGACAAGAAGATAAAATTTCTGTTAACGTGTGCGGTGACGCGGGTAACGGCTAGTATTAAATATTTTGATATTTGCTCAAGATTCGTTTTCATAGCCATCTATATAACATGTATTACGTCATGTAAAAATTTAACAAAGCCGATCTATTTACGCATGCGCCGTTTTTGCCCCAAAAAAGTTGCAACACTTCCGTGCAAATAATATATCTAAAATCAAAGCGTCTATTTTGCAATTTTGGCCACAAAAATAGACGGCATGCTAAGCAGTTATGAAAAGTATACCATTATTATATAAAAAAAAAACAATGTTATAGCATGCTCCGATTTTCCCAAACAGTTTTTTTAAACTATCTTGCAAAATAGAATAATACACCGTTATGAAAAATATACCATTATTATAAAAAAAACAACGTTGTAATATATATCTCTTTTGCGCAGAGCCGATTATCCCCAAAAACAACAGAGTTTCTCATATTTACATATCAAACAAACTCCCAAAATTTGGTTTAAATTCGTTCATTCGTTTGACCTGTATCGTGCTGACAGACTAACAGACGCACAGACTTTCCAAAAATATGTTTTTTTGGATTTGGGGGACTTCAAAATGAAATTATATTGACAAATTTTGAAAAGTGAATTTTGACCTAATTTAGTACCATGCCCTACTTGTGTTGGAATGGTAAAAAAAAACAATAAATGTTAACAATATAAAAAAAAACGGTCAAGTGTGAGTCGGACTCGCACACGAAGGGTTCCGTACACTATGTAGTACTTTTGAATTACTTTTGTAAAAGAAACAAGAGAGACGCTATAACAATATGTAACCAGTGGGAGTATGCAAGTAGTTCAATAATTTCAAGGCGTGAAATTACATAATTCACCCCGGCGTTTTTATATTATAAACACATTTTTTACAAAAATGTCTTGTAGAATAAAATAATATAAAGTTTTGATAAATATACCATTATATCAAATAACAATGTTATGGCAAATATCTTTGTTGCGCATGCGCCGATTTCTCCCCAAAAAAAAACCAAACTTTAGAATAATAAACCATTATGAAAAATATACCATTATTATATAAGAACAATGTTATAGCACATATCTCTTCTGCGCATGCGCTGCCTTTCCCCCTAAATTTTTTTACAAAACTTTCTTTTAAAATAGAATAATAAACCATTATGAAACATATACTATTATTATATAAAACAAAGTTATTGCATATATTTCTTTTGCGCATGCGCCAATTTTTCTCAAAAAATTTATAAAACTTTTGTAAACATAGATAGAATAATAAACCGTTATGAAAAGTATACCGTTATTAAACTTATTATATTAAAAACAGCCTTATAGTATATATTTCTTCTAAGCATGCGCCGATTTTTTTCAAAAATTTAATTTACAAAACTCCTGTTAAACAAAATAATAAGCCGTTGTGAAAAGTATACTATTATCTTATAAAAACAACATTATAATATATATTTCTTTTGTGCTTGCGCCGACTCCCAAAAGGTTTCATTCCACTCATTCATGGTGTTGGAATGGTAAAAAATGGCAAAAATGACGTTTGCATCTGTCAAAGTAATATGTTCTAATAATTAATCAGTTATTCAAATCGTTAACTCAGAAGGCGTTGCATTTCACAAAATACTAATGTCGAAAGACTGACTAATATTTGAAATGACATTCGTTTTTGAACGAATGCAATCTTTTTATTTTAAATTCCTATAGAACAGTATGCAACAAACGAAGACAGACGATCCCCGTGTATGCTATGTATTAGACAAAATTGAATTTATACATCATGTCACCTATATTATTAAACGAGCTAATCTTGTATCTACCTATGTATCTACCTACGTACCTACTTATGTCCCTAAATATTTTCTCGAAAACGGCCCTAACGATTTGGATGAAATTTACTGAAAAGGGATTTTGGGGGGCAAAAAATCGTTTTAGCTAGGTCTCATCTCTCGAAAAAATCGTTTTCTTACAAATTTTATCATTATAAAAATCAATTTTTTGACGTATGAAAATACTTAAATATTGTAAGTAGGTTTTGGAATTTTATACAAAGAATGAAACAATTGTTTTCAAAATATTATGACAGTTAATCTTTAAAGCTTACCACAGCATATCAGTATTTTATTTAACTTTCCGAGCAAAGCTCGGTCACCCAGGTACTTTCTATATAAAGCTGTATAAAAAAAGTGTTTCGACTAATTCTGTTATACAAAAATCTATGTAAAATTTTCTTCTCTTTCGTTTAAGACAGGTCTCGAAACGATCTGATATAAATTGAGCGAATTATAAGCAAAAAACTCAGTTTGCTCCTCTTTTGGGAGTTTTGGGGGGTTTTTAATTATTTGTTGTTCTAGCGGCAATAGAAATTCAAATACACACTCTGTGAAAATTTCAACTCTCTACCTATTAAGGTACTTGAGATACAGCCCGCTGACAGACAGACGGACAGACAGACGGACGGACAGCGGAGGCTTAGTAATAGGGTCCCGTTGAGCATCCTTCGGGTACGGAAGCCTAAAAATAGAAAATATACATAAATAAATATCAAGTGAAATTTGGAATACTTAGTTGTAAAATAAAAAACAAAAAATATTGCGTCAAAGGAACTGAACTAGCGAACTTTTGCGTACAAAGCAGATTCTATATCCATTTAGCTATCGTACTCGTAAGTCGTAACCGATTGATTTACTTCAGCTTTTATAGTATGGCAAATATAATACCTGCTAGACTTAAATAAATAATTATACTAAAGTGCTAAGTCTTCATGAGTACATTTATAATCGTTGGAAAAGTACTCAGGACTCATAAATGTGCATTTCTTCAGCACTTTTTCGAGTTCGAGTACCGGCGCATACATTAGAATAGAATAGAATATTTATTATTCGAAACAGCTGTACGAGAATTCCTCCTGGATATTTTATATATATTGCACATACCGCTACACTGATAATGGTATTGCTCTATATATCGTTTTGCGCGTCTAAGCTGAGTATCGTTCATACAAGAAGTTATATCTAGGTTAATTTCGCATTAAATCTATTCAAATTGTTACGTTTTCAAAAGGAGAGTTTCTCTTCTCTCAACCGGAACTATTTTTAGATTTATTGGAGTTCATAATAACTCTTAAAATTGCAATTGAAAACTCCGAACAGCAATTATTGTCGGTTTGTCTATAAGTACGTACGTCCGAGGTCTACAGATCGCAATTTTGACAGGTTGCCTTGATGTATATTTTATTCACTTCGTTTATTGTCAGACTAGAATCCTATTTGTATTCACTGAAATATGTCCAGTAGTTTAATATTTTTATTTTATAATAGTATTTGACAGCTAATAGTTAAGGAGGTTGAGCCGTTTTACGAAGATAATGAAAAAAATGTGAAATAAAGTTTTTTAATAGATTTTTTTATGACAAAATTTTCTGTAAAAAATCCTAAATCATTAGAAGATTCATAAAGTTAAAAATTTAAAAAAAAACTTTTACATGTAGTCTTATGGAAAATATGTCAACCTAGCATGCAAACAATACATTTTAATTTTTTTCAAATAACCAAAAAATGTCAGCAGTTCTGAAAACTAACTATGTAAAGCATCGATGTCTTACGCATATTTTAATATTTTTTCCAATTTAATTAGGATACTTTTAATCAATAAAAAAATTTATAAACCTTAGCACTTTTCGATTATGGAATTTTATTCTTGACTAATTTAACAATTTTAACTGAATTTTCAACTTTTTAATAATTTAATTTTAATTTTTATTACTTCTAATTTCTTTTTTTAATTATTTACTGCAAAAAATATGTAAAATACAGATATTTACATAAATTTATTTTTTCTAACCTAACTTTGTACAAAAAATTCAAAAGTTAGTCAATTAAAATACTGAAATATTTAATTAATACTAAAAAAATTATTTATTTATGCCTTTATGACAATAATTTATTGGTATCATCGACTTATAACCTTTTGTAAAAATGTATTATGGAAAAGTTCCCATTTAGAATTCGACTTACTTTTGATTGGGATTGTAACGGATCAACCTCCTTAAAAAAACACAATATAAAAATTGCTGTAGTACCTATATTATAGTACAAGTAAAATGAGTTATGTGAAGTAGTGAATAAGGTGTTAGCTTAGTACGTACAAGGTATTCGATGTCAGCCGACAGCATTGTTTTTTTTTTTTCTATTTTACTGCAAATTTTCAAAAATTAGGAAATTATTGTTTTCAGTTCGATTATCAAAAATTAAATTTTCAACAGATGTCTATTTTAGAGAGATATCCGTGTGTGTGTAAGTATATATTATGTGTGTGTATGTATATGTATGTAACCCTTGAACATCTTTGGAACAAATCTTTCAAAATGCAATGAAAGTTCAAGTGACTTTCTTCTTAGATGAATATTTCCTGAGAAACGTTGAAAAGGGACAGATCATAAAATACGTCGCATACAGAGAGGAGGGATATCACTTAGGGTAACAAGATGTGAAAAGAGGGACGGGGGTCACCGTTTAGTGAACTGTTATTCAACTTTAATATTTTTTCTTGACTTTACGGAAAATGCAGAATAGATAGATGAAGATAGTTTCGTGTATGAAGAAAAAGATACTTCGATGCCGATCATAGATAATTCTGAGCATTTAAAGAATCCTTAGACTTCTGACAAATAAAAAATTATTTATTTTAGATATTTATTGATTCTTTAAAATGTTATTATTGAAATAAAAAAATATTTTAAAATATTAATATTTGTATTCTATTAAATGCAATAAATCATTTTAGGCCAGTCAATGCACAGAAAAAACGGCCAAACCTGACGATTCTACCAAACAGCACCGATTAGCACCAAAATTTGGCTGTAGGTTCTACTTACCCTCTATTTCAAAGTTAGCAATGTGTCGAGGGTTGCTTTTACTCTGGAGGTGAACGCCACCCCTTCTCGAAGATAGATGGATAGATCGACTAATTCTAAGCAGCTTTTGTTCTATAACGTTTTTACTTAAAGTCAATACTTTTCGCTTTATTCGAGAGTGGAAACGTCAATTTTTCAACTACAAAAACCAAGTTTACATACGGTTTTGCACGAATAACTCTGAAAATAAGTATTTTATGAAAATAATCATTCGTTGTTAAAATGTAGCTTAGAATAAAACAAAAACATATACTGGGTTTAAAATATGACTAGACCCAATAGTAACGGAGTAATAGCTTGTTAAAGGTTGGTTCTTCTTTGACAAACGCCAAAATAGGAAGTTTCAACGTAAAATATCAAAAAAAAAAAAAACAATGAATTTTTGGGGAAAACTCATAGAGATTTTTTGAAGTGATTGAAAAAATATTTATTTTTTTATGGAAGCTCCTAGTATCAAAATTAAGCGAGTTATGACAAGAACTAAATTGGCCCCTATTTCTTTGGTGGCAAAAAAATGTGGAAATCACCCCCTAATTACCATCTCAATTGAAAATGATCGTTACCACTTTACAATTTACTTTATTTATGTACTTGTAATATGCCCTATAAGTTTGACCGGTTTAAAGTGCTTAGTTTTGAAAAAAATTGAGCTTGAAGTGAAGAGAGATTTTTGCAAGTTTGCAAAAAATTGCCTTTCTTTAAAAATAACTCAAAAACTATGAAAGATACGCAAAATTTTGAAGCGTTGAAATATGTAGGTTTTTTTTCTGAAAATGTTTTTTTTTCCTTTTTCTGTACGATAAAAATTAAGAAAGATATGGCCGTTTCAACTTTGCATATGCTCGCAAATAGCTCTTTCAGCTCATAGGTACCTGCTAAAAAGAGCCTAAAAAATTGGTTGTCTGTAAAGTCGGTTTACGGACGATAGTTTTACGTGATAACGTATTCCGTAATACATAACCTAAACCTCCCAAAATTTGGTTTCAATCCGCTTATCCTTGGTGTCGGAATGATAAGAAATGTCAAAAGTGACGTTTGCAACTGTCAAAGTATTATGTTCTAATAATAATTAGTTATTCCAATACTTAACTTAGAAGGCGTTGCATTTCACAAAATACTAATGTCAAAAAATTGAATTAAACATTAGAAATGCAGCCGTTTTCATGTTAAGACAAGACATATGTACGTTATTTTCTAATTTCCATGTACGGCAAACAAAGACGACCTACCGCGTCGCGCCATGCATTAGACAACATTGCATTTATACAGCTATTTTTCTATATAAATTTGTATAAAAAAACTGTTTAGGCAAATTCTGTTATACGAAATTTATGTAAAATGTTCTCCTCTTTCGTTTAAGACTGGTTTCAAACCGATCTGATTTAAATTGAGCGAGAAATTAGCAAAAAGCACGCACAGGGTCAGGCGGAACGTTACGCGTTACGAACGTTAGGAACGTTACACTATTTCGTGCATGCAGCCGGTGTTTTATAAATTTATAAGATTGGTGATTCATCAATTTATAAGACGTTATCACGTCAAAAAATTAGTTCACATCAGCTTATAGCTCTTGATAAAACCTACAAAATTGTTTTTTGTTGAATTTTATAGCTCAAAAACTAAGCGAGTTATGGTAAAAATACCCAATCACAAATTTTTGCAATTATCAAAACACGTATATTACAACATCGATGAAGAAGATTCCTGTTGTAATATACGTGTTTTGATAACTCGAATAAGTCGAAAAGTACTGACTTTCAGTAAAAACTTTATAGAACAAAAGTTGCTTAGAATTTGTCAATCTATCCAGTCCCATACTTATTTTTAA
Organism: Xanthostigma xanthostigma; assembly: GCA_963575645.1. Classification (NCBI taxonomy): domain Eukaryota; kingdom Metazoa; phylum Arthropoda; class Insecta; order Raphidioptera; family Raphidiidae; genus Xanthostigma; species Xanthostigma xanthostigma. The sequence continues at coordinate 36,813,591 of OY754464.1, forward strand.
TGAAAAAATATCATCATCGAGAAGGGTTGGCGTCCACCCCCAGATAAAAGCAACCCTCGGTACATTGACAACTTTGAAGTAGAACTTACAGCCAAATTTTGGTGCTAATCGGTGCTGTTTGGTAGAATTACGAGGGAAACCGTGCATTTACTGGGCTATTTGCAAAAGTGGGTCTAGTTTTCGTGACGAAATATTAATTTATAGGCGGTTCTCAGAAAGTAAGATACAGCGCGGCGAAGGGGGAAGGGGAGTCAAAAAGGAGAAAGAGTGACGTATTTTATGAACGGCACCTAATATTTTAAAGGGCTGCTGGCAAAGGGAAGTGCAGACTGCAGAGATATTTCCGCCAATTATTTTCGCTAAATAAATGCCATTTTTGGCCGAAAATACAGAAAAATACACGGCGGGTGCACAACACATGTCTTTCTATCCTTGCCTTAACTTTATTGCTTTGTCTTAGCATATTTTTTTGTTGTTCAGTGTTTAAATGTCCGTGCTTCTCCATTTTCTAACTTTTAAATCACATTCAACACGGCCTTTTTTAAAATTTTGCAAATAAATAGATAACCTAAAAGATTGACATTTGTTTGTTTACTGCTTGTAGCTTCATTTACGCTTAGTCAGCGGCTTAGCTTTGAGTAAAATCTCCTATTATTTTTTTTATTATCATTCTAGTGCAAGATGTAAATAAGTAACTAAAGTACCGAGTCAAACGAATTAGTACTGAGAATTCCATTTTCTGCGATTTGATGAGGTTAGCTTTTACCTTCTGTTTCTCGAAAACGCTATATGGTGGCGTGACAAATATTATTTCAAAGATAGACGCTTGAGACAAAATATATTTATAATGTAATAATTATTGAAGTTGCATAAAAAAGAACTGATGCACTGATTTGCAATGCTTTAAGTATTGTTGTTCATAATCTAGCGAACGGTTTTATACACACACGATTATAAAATATATAATTATAATATTATATACGTACACGTATATAGCATGTATAAATAACCGATGAGTTAACAGCCTCTCCAAGCGTTGCTATCTCTAAATTAAATAAAAGTTTAAATACATGAAGCGGCTATACGTAAGTTATAAAATAAAACCGTTTTATCCAATTTTAGTCTTTCATTACTGTTGTTTTTACTTCAAAGTAAAAGCTGTCGACAATACAGTGTGTTTGTGAATAAAATTGTCGTGGGTACTATACTATTGTAAAAAAACATAGTTTTAAGCGCTTTGATAAGTTGTTTAAAATAGACATTTTAAGTACAAACCTGTAGATTTCACAATTCAATAAAATTCAGCGAACTATGTAGTATTTACAAACAAACTGAAAAGGTCGCTAACAGAAAAATAGTTGGCACAACCAAAAAAGCACTTCCTGCAAGTTTTCCACCGTATGATAAAAATTTAAAAAAATATATATATAATTTAAAAAAAGATTGAAATAAATATAAAAATCCCCAAAACACTGTGTAAGAAGATGCAGCTCTGTTGTTGAAATTATGAGATCAACCTTCGGCCCTGTTATTTGTACCGGTGTGGTGTCATGATTTTTTATTGCAAAAAGAATGGTTCTACAGATTCAGGAAGAATTTTGATTTTTGTTAATGTCCATAAGTAGTACTAACTTAAAACATTTTATAATTAGTACGATTCTACTTCTGTCATTTCTTTCATTTTAACAAAATCAGTAATTTCGTTATTTTGGTCTAACATGCGTATATAAATAAAATCGGATGTCAATTAAAGAATATGTTCAAAAGTCGGTGTACCCGTCAGCTATCTTTATCTATTTAAAAATGCATAGTAATTTGTTCTGCTGGCTCTGGTGATATGATCATATTACCGCTCCGCCATAACTCTTGGCTGACAAGGAAAAACTAACAGGATCAGAAATCGATTGTTTTTAATCGTTTTTTGTACTCCGAGCACGTCAAATAGAGAAAGTATTATAAAATGTAAAAACTGAATTTTAAGCTAAATTAGCGGATACCATTCCTGGTATTGAATGATAAAATAATATAAAATTATCTTACCGGTATTTACAAAAAATCGTTTATTTAAACATTAATACAAAAATTGATTTAATTGAAATGCCGTCTACAAGTGTTAATTTTCAATTCTGTGTTTCTGAAATATAAACAAACTATTGCAAAACAACATGATTTTTGTCCAGATAATTAAAGTGAGGAACGTCAACCTTATGCACGAGAAGAAAGAGAATGAAAAACTATAGAAGAAGGGAATACAACAGTATATATCGATAATATCGGTGTTGTTGTATAGTCGATATTTATATCTAAGCAAATAATAGCATGAAAATCGGTCAGTGTAATTGCGCTGTTCGATGATCCGCCTGCCTATCATAAAACCTATTCAAACAATTAATCGAATGATGAGAAATTTCACGCTTATTTTTATAGTAGTAGGTAGTATAGTAATCTATCTGAGTATACTTGTACACGTTACAGTTCTGAAGGTGACTACGGCCATCATTGACTAATGTAGACGTGGACAAAGTTGGGCAAACGCTGACTCTACCAATGATGCCATACTACCGAGGAATATCTTCCCTAGTCCTGGATAGGGAAAAATGGATCCATAATTTATATGGAATATTCGGAGATTTTTTTACATTTATAACGACTATTTCAAAATTTCATTGGTTTTCCGTCTTGCCATTGATAATGACAGACTTAATTTTTATTAAATTATTTCTGGTTCTATTGGTTTACTAGAATGTATAATATATACAGAATGGCCGGTAATTGCTTGTATTTCTCTCGGGAGAAGAAACTATGACTAATTTGGAATGATTTAATCTCTATCACTTGGGAGTCGTAAATGCGTCATTTTCGAGAAAATCTACTTGTTTTCTTTTTACAAAATTACGAATTATGGGAGTTAAAAATTAAAAAAAAAAAAATCATTCTCACTTTTTTGCCTGAATTTTTCCATGATTTGATAGCTTACTAATAGGCCAACCTTCCAAAAGCTACAAACCACGAAATTTACTGTTAGATTTTTTGTTGTGTGTTAAAACTTACAATAAATAAAAAAAAAATAAAAAGTGTCATTATCATTAAAAAATGACGCATTTCCGACCCCCAAGTGATGAGGTTAAATAATTCCAAATTAGTCATAGTTTCTTCTCCCGAGAGGAATACGAGCAATTACCGGCGTTACCACAAAAGTACTACTGGTAATAAAAGACATGTATGATAACGCTAATATGAAAGTAAAAGTTGGGATGAAACACTGAAACAATTGAAGTTACAGGGAGAAACGCTCAGCCCGCTGTTATTTGCGTTGTTTATTCACGATCTCGATTTATATTTCAGGAAAAATGGCGTTGTTGGCTTAAATATAAATGGAAGGGATGATGTTCTTTCTTTACTCTATGCAAATGATTTGGTTATATTAGGGGGCGTTCACAAATTACGTGAGGCGTTTAAGGGGAGGGGGAGTCGAGCTGAACCTCACCCAATCTCACGTGGGGAGAAGCGGGGGTCTCGGCAAAAATCACGTATTTTTTTCCGCAAGCAACAGTGTAATATTGCGAGAAAACTGGGTTCAATTAAGAAAAAAATGTTTCTCTATCAAAATATGGCTAAATCATATTCAATAATTTTTTTATCGAACGCAATCAAGCACAGATTTACGTCTTTACATTAAAAATACGAATTTGAAAAATCTCACGTGAGATTAGAGGGGGGGGGGGGTCGAGCAAAATCTCACGGCATCTCACCTAGAGTGGAAGGGTCGTCGAAAAATCGCCAAATTTGCCTCACGTAATTTGTGAACGCCCCCTAATAGGAGATGCACCTATAGATATTAACAAAAAATTCAAAATATTAGAAAAATACTGCTTGGAAAATTCACTTACGGTTAACATCAACAAAACTAAAATAATTATACACTTTAAACGGGGTGGAAAAAGTAAATTTTGGAACAAATTTTTATATCTGGACAATGAAATTGAAATCGTAAGTAAATATAACTACCTGGGTGTAACTTTCAACAGCTCAGGTTTGCTCTTAGAAACAACAAAAACTATCATCAGTGAAGCAAATACTGCTACTGGAGTACTGCTGGGGCAACTTGCAAGAGCAAAAGTAAGTTGTTGGGATTCTCAGATGAAACTATACGAAAGTGGTGTGATTAGTACCCTAATGTTTTGTTCGCCTGTCTGGGCACTCCGTTATATCGATAAACTCGAGAAAGTCCAAGTTAACTTCTTTAAAAGACTCTTTAACCCACGTAACACACCAAGCTCTGTAGTTCGTTTAGAAACGGGAATAATTAAAATTGAATCGTATGGACAATAATAGGCTCCAAAAAATTTGTTTTATTCGACTGCAAGAAATTAGTTCACGGCCTAACTTAAAATTCAATTGGATAAGTCAAGTTACTAACTTATTCACTAAGACAGGATTTCAACTTGACATTAACAACGTAACTGACTTAGTAGGGAAAAAATGAATTGCTGTTTTTTTTTTTTTAATTCTAAATTAATAAGTCAAGATAAATGATAATGCTAGAAAACTCCACTTGTTGCGAGTATTATAAAAGTATATTTCAACCTGATCAAAGACCGCAAGCATATTTAATTTATAATTTGCCTCTTAACCTGGTACGTGTTTAAGCACAGCTCCGTGTATTTGGCAAATATACGTCCTAGATTTTTTTTTTTTTTTTATTATAAACAAAGAGAAAAAAAAAAGGTGCTTCGACTCGAAGTCATTAGCACATAGATACATATTATGACATTATAACAGGTAAGATATACAGGTAAGTATGTTACAACGTCCTAGATTTAATTGATATAAAACGAACCCCGAGCTAATTTGTACAATGTGTACTATGCATTCTCAAGAAAATCTAATACATTTTGTTATGGAATGCTGCAAATCTTCATAAACAAATGTCTCAGAACAATCCTCAAGGTGAAATGGTATGAACACGTCTCGAACAACGAACTTTGGAAACGTGCATGTCTTGAACAAATCTGTGTAATTATAAAACGTAGAAAATGGAATTGGATAGGACACACGCTACGAAAGACAGATGACGACATAGCAAAGAGAGCCTTGGATTGGAACCCACAGGGATACCGAAAAAGAGGCAGACCAAAAATATCCTGGAGAAGAACTGTTCGTGGAGAAGTTATGGAACAAGGAACTACCTGGCTTCAAGTCAAACATATGGCTAAAGATAGGACTAGATTTAAAAATTTCGTAGAGGCCCTATGCTCCACTTAGGAGTTAAAGGAATTTATTATATTATTATTATGGAATGCCCAATTTATGGATCTAGTCGCCAATATTTTTTAGATACTATTTTAAGGGAGACAAATAATTACCAAAACCTAATCCCCTATATTATTAAACGAGCTAATCTTGTATCTATCTATGTACCTACCTATGTACTTACCTATGTCCCTAAATATTTTCTCGAAAACGGCCCTAACGATTTGGATGAAATTTACTGAAAAGGGATTTTGGGGAGCAAAAAATCATTTTAGCTAGGTCTCATCTCTCGAAAAAATCGTTTTCTTACAAATTTTATCATTATAAAAATCAATTTTTTGACGTATGAAAATACTTAAATATTGTAAGTAGGTTTTGGAATTTTATACATACAATCAAACAATTGTTTTCAAAATTTGACTTTCCGAGCAAAGCTCGGTCACCCAGGTACTCCCTATATTATTAAACGAGCTAATCTTGTACCTATGTACCTATCTATGTACCTATGTCCCTAAATATTTTCTCGAAAACGGCCCTAACGATTTGGATGAAATTTACTGAAAAGGGATTTTGGGGGGCAAAAAATCGTTTTAGCTAGGTCTCATCTCTCGAAAAAATCGTTTTCTTACAAATTTTATCATTATAAAAATCAATTTTTTGACGTATGAAAATACTTAAATATTGTAAGTAGGTTTTGGAATTTTATACAATGAAACAATTGTTTTCAAAATATTATGACAGTTAATCTTTAATTACTATCCAAGTGAGACTTAATTAAAATAAATACGTATTTGAAAAAAAGTTATAAACAATTATTATTATTGGGCTTTGACATGCTCACTCCTGACATCTGGTGGCTAACATAAAAAATAAAAAGTGAATGCATTTAGTCGATCTATCATCTGTGAACAGTACTCCATTCGTACTTTTAAATTCTTAAAAAATGAAATAAATAAAAAGTTTTGAAAATAACTGCAGTTAAAAATCAATGAAAGTTTGCTCTGCACATTTTAAAAGATGATTTTATGTTTTCAAGTAAGTACTATACAACTGTAACGTTACTATTATATTATAACCTCATAGTTATAATATACAGTTTGTTTATTATTAATATTTTTATCTACAGATACTGCTAAAAAACAGCATTTGAAAGAAAATAAATGCTATAAGTACCTTCAGTCAATTTACCTGGGAAAAAAAACACAGCTACTGATGAGAACCGTAGGATACAGAGGAACAAGAGAAAAGAAGAACAAAAAATTTAATTTGGAAAATAAAGATTCAGTACATCAAACATCAATGAAAATTATAATAAATTGTAACTAAAACTAATTTTTTAGTGAAATAATTACTTTGATTGTCGTTATGATCATCATCATAAACTTCATTATTATCTTAGTTTTCAACAATAAAACTATCATCATTTTCTTTATTGCCTAATTCATACAATAATTGAATCCTATAGTTCTGATCAGTAGCTGTGTTTTTTTCCCAGACAAATTGACTGAAGGTATAGCATTTTCTTTCAAATCCTGGTTTTTTAGCAGTATCTGTAGATAAAAAAATTAATTATAGACAATAAATTATTATATTAAAACTCTATGAGGTTATATAGTATAATAGTAACGTTACACTTGTATACTTACTTGATAACATAAAATCATCTTTTTAAGCAAACGTTCATTGATTTTTTAAGTACAGTTATTTTCAAAGCTTTTTATTTATTTCATTTTATAAGAATTTAAAAGTACGAATGCGGAATGGAGTACTGTTCACAGATGATAGATCGACTAAATGCAGTCACATTTTATTTTTTATGTTAGCCACCAGATGTCAGGAGTGAGCATGTCAAAGCCCAATAGTTGAGTAATTTTAATAAATAAATTTTTAACCTAAATTTGAAGCGAAAGATGCAATATCATAGATCGAGATGACGGCGAATCAGTTTTACAAGTACCGGATTGCCATAAGGGCCGACAATCCTCTCCACAAAGGAGTCAAACTGTTTCAGCAATATTATCTTATTGCTCCACAAAAGGAAGCGAAGCTTCCCTAGAGAACCTACGGTTCTTATATGGAGAGCCGAAGGCTCGACTAGTGTTGATTACAACCGAGCGGGGCGCAGCCCCGCGAGGTAAGACTGTAACAAAGGTGGAGACGTAGGCTCCACAAAGGGAAGCGACAGAGAACCTACGGTTCTCAAAGTTTTGGCGATATCAGTATTTTATTTAACTTTCCGAGCAAAGCTCGGTCACCCAGGTACTATATTTATTAACAGGTGATAACAGAACCAATGTTATAAAATTTAGTAATTTTTTTGCAGAATTATTAAAAACAAGAAATTATATTATAAATTTATTTCAATTATGTAAATTTTATAAATGCATGTCCCATGTAAACCTTGTAATTTTGTAATATTCTAATTGTAATATTTTGAGTGTATGATTTATCTATTTATTTTATTAACCGACTTCAACAAAAAGGATGAGGTTCTGTGTTCGTATGTATATATATATATATTTTTTTTTATGTATGTTCACCGATTTCTTCGTCAATTATGGACCGATTTTCAATTTTTTTTTTTTTATTCGAAAGAGTGCACCTCAGAGGTGGTCCCATCGGAACCAAGTCAGGATCTGATGGTGGAATCCGGAGAAATCGAGGGAAACTCTCAAATTTCAAAGAAACGCATAATGTTTTTTATGTATGTTCACCGATTTTTAGTGTTACATTAACACTAAAAAGAGAAAAATAAAATATTTTGAACAAAAAAATTTAACCGACTTCACACTAAAAAGTAAAAAATAATTGCGTATTGAAATGTTTTGGAGTCGGTGTAGTTCTCGGAATAGATTTTATTTTGGCTGACACCGACTCCAAAACATTTCAATACGCAATTATTTTTTACTTTTTAGAGTGAAGTCGGTTCAATTTTTTTGTTAAAAATATTTTTTTGATTTCATATGTATCATATCACTCCCCTTGTAATAAGAAACATTTTCTTTTATACAATAAAGCTATCTATCTAAAATCGAGCTAAAATCTAATCAGATAAATTTTTTGAAGTAAGACTTTTTTGGCACGGTGTAAAGAATTTGATCCTTCGGGTCGAAAATGTAGGTAACTAAAGTTGTTCCGTCCATTCCTTCCACTTTCCAAAAAGAAAAAAATATTGTTACATTTTGAAAAGTGAATTTTTGACCTAAATTAGTAGGTAGCATTCCACAATTGTGGAGTTAGAATGGTCAAATTAATAATTTTGCCATTTTTTGTGTAGTACCTATACGTAAATTTTAAACATTAAAATAAAATACGTAGAAATAGAAATAATGTATTTGTGTCATAAAATACAATAATAAACAAAAAATCATTATCACTTAACACAGAGAGACAATACAGCGCTTCTTTATTTAGAAGCATAACTTCTGTCGTATGTCCGCGAACTGACGCACCTCTTTTTTTTCTCCTTACTCTTCTAAATTTCTAAATAAGGCTAGTTTATTGATGAACAAAAACAGAAATAGCAATTTTCTCAAAAACGCCTCTATCGATTTTGATCACATCACATAAATTGGAATAATATCATTACTGACAAATTGAGGTTATTCATTTGTTTCGGAAAAATTGTAAAATGTAATTTACTAAAAGTCAGAGTGGTCTCATTGATAATTTGTAATTTTGGTAATGGCTTAATTGTAAAATAATATTACTTATAACCTAATAAATATCACATATTTTAAAGTGAACGTTGATTAATGCATTTCATTCGACTCGACATTCTTGACGCTTGCATGTTGATTCGAGTGATGGGAAGGTATTGTAACGGTTAAATTATATTAAGTTACTGGCCTCGTGTTTAAACCACCCTTCATATGCCTGTCTAATTACAACATCTACATTTTTAGGCGCAACCCAAGCTTTAGCTGGAAGCGCCTATATGTATTCGCTTTGTCTGTGAATCTGTGAGTCACCCTTTTTGTATCCAGCGTACAGCCCAAACGCCTTAACCGATTTTAAAAAACTTTTTGACGTGATAACGTCTTATAAATTGATGAAACACCGGCTGCACACACGAAAAAGTGTAACGTTCCGCCTGAGCCTGAGAGTGCAAGCGAGAGCGCGATATAAGCGATAGAGAGGCACGATCGGCCCAAGCGTCGGCTTGTACGCATTTCTCTCTCTTCTCGCGTGACGTCAGAGAGTTCATCAAACTATTTGACGTTTGTTCTGACAAAGTGTGCGTTCAAAATTTTTTTCGGCTGTTCCAGCGAAAGCTACATCTGACAGATGGTCTTTGTTTTATGAACCGTGGAAATTAAGACTTTAAATCAAGATATCTAATAAAAATGTCATAAATTATCGAATTTTTAAAGCAATTTTTCAGATAATACATCGTTATTTGTTCGTTTTTCCACGGATATTTTTTGTGTCATATAATTATTACCGATTCATCCAAGCCAAAGTTTAACTGAACGCACTCTCATCCAATAGCGATAATGGCAATATGGCGCTAATAATAATTAATAAATGTCATTTTATTTTGTTAAAAATAACTGATCGCCGTCATTATGGATAAAATATGATATTATTCACAACGAATGGAAATGTATTGATCAATTGATAGTTTGTACACAAATGCAGCTACATTTTGTATCAAAAACAAATCTTGGGAGATATCTGCATTTCATAACAGCAGATAAATTATACGGTTTGTTAACAAATATATAATATATATACATTCTTTTAAATGTCTTTTATAATTGCTTAAAAATATATATTTTGCTTTGGTTGATCAAATTATTAGTCGGTAAAAATATAGTATGACAGCTACTAAAATTTAGGTTATGTATTATTAAATATGATATTCGAGCGGATACGTTACTTATCACGTAAAACTATCATCCGTAAACCGACTTTACAGACAACCAATTTTTTTTGTTCGATTCGCGTCCAGGTAACTTAAATCCCAACGTCGCCTGATTTATGACTTTTGGTCCAGAGGGGAGAAAAGTAAGGGAAAAAAAGTGTTTTGCTTATTTTTCGCTCAATTTAAATCAGATCGGTTTGAAACCAGTCTTAAACGAAAGAGGAGAACATTTACATAGATTTCGTATAACAGAATTTGTCCAAACAGTTTTTTTATACAGATTTATATACAAATAAATTCATTTTATACAGATTTATATCGAAATAAATTCAATTTGATTGTTGCACAGTTTAACATGGCAGTTTAAGGAAGTACCCTCGGTACGCAGTAAGTCAAAGAATTTCAGTCTTCTACTTGAGTAACGTAGTATATAATTTGGCAACACCACATGCCTTGCCATAGTTACAAGTGCTTATGTACGCAGCTATGTCCATGACGCAGCATAAGTCAGCATGCGGTGTCAAATTCGCATTAATTTATGAAAATGCTTTTCTTTATTCCTGTCATTTTGGATATAATAATATACCTACTATCATTTTTTTGGAATACTATGCTTTTAGCATTTACTCAATTTACGTATGTTTTTACGATATCAAAACTGCTGCAGTTTGGTAACTTACCTTTAAATGACGCGCCACAAACTATAATATTGCGGTGTTGTCATGTTTATGAATTGCTAAAAAGCTCGGCTTTGTTTTAGTTATTTCTATTAACATAAGCAAGCTTTATACGTTTTGGAACAAGAAAAATGTTCATAGAATATTCGTTTATATTTCCTGAAAATTTTATCAAAATCTGTTTGTCAATTCCAACGTAAATAAATGATGGAGTGCGTCAAAATCACAGATTTCCATAAGACTCCATGCTAAGTGCAGCGAAATAAAATTATCAATATCTTTTTTCAAAGTCAACCAAAGATCACAAAAATTTAACTGAGTTATTTTTGAAAAGGTTTCGACATATTTGCAAATTTTCGTAATTTTCTGTTTGTTAATTCATTTATCGAGGGTACTTCCTTAAAGTTTGCGTATGTTCTATCTTAAAATCAAATTGGTCGATAATTTTATTATTTAAAATAATAAAATAAAAAGATTTAATTTGTTCAAAAACGAATGCCATTAAAAATATTGGTGAAATGCAACGTCTTTTGAGTTAACAATTTGAATAATTAATTATTAGAACATAATACTTTGATAGTTGCAAACGTCATTTTTGACAATTTTCTTACCATTCCGACACCACGGATGATCGGATTGAAACCCAATTTTGGGAGGATGTTTGAAATGCAAATATGAAGTGGTCTATTGTTTTTTTGGGAAATATCGGCGCATGCGCAAAAGAGTATATCTCTTATAATGTGGTTTTATATAATAATAATATAGTTTTTATAACGGTATATTATTCTATCTATTTTTATTAGAAATTTTTGTAAATTTTTTTGGGGATAATCGGCGCATGCGCAAAAGATATTATATGCTATGATGTTTTTTTAACTAATAATAGTATACTTTTCATAACGGTTTATTATTCTATATGTTTTACAAGAAAGTTTTGTAATTTATTTTTTGGGAAAATCGGCGCATGCGCAAAAGAGATATTATGTGCTGTAACGTTTTTTTATATTATAATGGTATACTCTTCATAATGGTTTATCATTTCATTTTACAAGAAAGTTTTGTAAAAAGTTTTCTGGAGAAATACGGTGCATGCGCAGGAGATATATATTATAACATCGTTTTTTATATAATAATGGTATTATTTTCATAATGGCTTATTATTCTATCTGTTTTACAAGAAAGTTTTGGATTTTATTTTGGGGAAATTCGGCGCATGCGCAACAGAGATATATTCGGAGAAAGATATACCTACCATTTAATGTTGTTTTCTATATAATTATGATATACATGTCATAACGGTTTATTAGCCTGTATATTTTTACAAGACAGTCATGAAAAAAATGTGTTTTTCTAAATTTGTAGTTTCAGCAATATTTTGAAAATAAAAAAATCTAATTATCGTTTGTTCTGTAGATGTTAGTTAGGTATTTGAAAAGCATGCTTTGTTTAATTTTAATCATAACGTGATAACATACAAAAAACCACGAAAACGAATAGCAAATTTTATAATGTTTAGTAGTAACTGTTACCCGCGTTACTGCACGCGTTAACGGAAATTTTATTTTCTTTGTTATTATATGTCAAATGTCAATATTATAACTTATTAGTTGGATATGCCCCGTAGTCCAACTGCTGCAATTTGTTCGACTAGATTAAATTAACTAAAGCTTTGAAATTTCACACACATGCATAAGTCTGGTGACAAATGACAATGTATATATCGAATATGGCGGATGCCCCTAGATGACGGAATACCTTTTCCTTCACAACCATCTTGAATAAAGTAATCAAATAAATTTTATAAATTAATGTTTCAATATTTTCAACTGTTATTTTTTTCTTGGATTAAGTTAATTAAATTATATTATTATGCTCAAAGTGTCGTTAAAAATATACACCAATTTTCGAACATAACGTCGGGGTATATTATGTAAAACTTCGCGCCTTGTAATTCTTGAATTACTTGTGTCTTCAGAGATTATTTTTTAATCTTATTATTTTTTTAAGATTATATTTTCAATTGCGGGGCGAGAAGAAGTGACACTGTCGGTTCTAAATGTATTTCGAAATGTTTTCATTATTATTATTGTTTATTTTTTCCTTAGACTGCATAAATAAATGAAGCAAATAAATCTATAAAACGATAACAATAGAAATAACATTAAAGTCCCAAAGTTATATAGAAACAAAAAATTAATTCAAGAATTATAATCCTCAAAATGCCTATAATATAGCTCTGTTCCAAGCTGTCTGAGAACGGTAACAAAACCGTCAAAGTCTTACGCATTAGCTGACACTCTTGCGCAGTAGCTTAAAAACCGATTCAAACAGTTTCGTTTTAGCGACTGCGCAAGACGGTGACGATTCTGTTACCGTTCTCAGACAGCTTGGAACAGAGCTAATATACATTTTGGTATTGGGTAATATCGAAATTTTGACATTCCTTTAACCCATATTTAGTTTTTTCTTTTTTTTACTGGCAAAAACCGATTTTTTAAAAATCATATACTTATTTAAAGAAAATGTTCCTTTTGTGTTGTCAATTTCATACTCGGTAGGCATTTTTAAGGATAAGTACTGTAGCCTAGTCTAGAACTGCGTTTTTTGAGAAAAATAGACCCAAGTCTTCAAAAAATTTGAGCAATAGTTTATTCGACTCGGAAAAATATTCCGAAAAAGACATTTTTTTTGTTTTTTTTGCCGACAAAAATTGAATTTGTTATTAACAAGAAACGAAAAAGACAAAAAAAGCCCCTCAGATTTTTGGAACTTACTCAAAAACTATAAGCGATAGCGGAAATTGAAAAAAAGATTCTTAAAGAGAAGAGAATTTCCAATAAAAAAGTCCCACCTCTCGCACTCTATCTCTATTATTTATATTGTTAATTTAACGTTGGAAATAGGGTTCCGCGCGGCCATTACAGCTCGTGCGCTCCGCCTGTATAAATAAACATAAAATATTCTTTTAATAGTATTAAATAACAATTAAACAATCTGTATAAATTATGGTGTCATCTTAACACTTGAGAGAAGAAAGTTCCGTTGAAAAAAAATTTTATTTTATTTTTAAAACAGTGGGGATATTGCTAACTAAATAATTAAAAAAAAGTCTCCATTGAAAACAATAAAAAATGTTTAAATAATTGGCCTATACATTTTTTCCTTCATGGAGTCCTTTTTACATATAAATAAAATTTTAATCTTTATTTTTTATGAAAATCGACAAAACAATTTTTCTTGTCTTGAAGACAAAGCCCTACGTTGCATGAAGAACAGTGCCATCTAGATCTGTGCGGTTCCTTTCTTGTACTGCATTTGGCATATCTAACTTTACTTCCATGAACTGGCATATGTGCAGCTTTATCGGTACGTAATTCTAAAGGAACATGTACTTTGAATTTATTTATAATTTCGGCATTGCTTCTTCTCCCTCTCTGAGGTACTTCAGGATCTGCACCTACGAGACCATTTGCAACTGCGAGTCTAAACTCTTTCAGTGACAAGGTTTTGCCGGACGTTGCCGCCCTTTCTTTGAAAATAAGAAAGGCATTTACAACAGTTAGGTCTACAAAATGCCAGAAAATCCGGTGCCACCATTTCTTAGACTTGCGGTCGATCTCGTAGCATGATTTATACATGTCATTTTTGTCTACATAACTCATATGTGCGTTATAGTCTTTGACTAATTTTATACAATTGAAATTTTGGCGAGTACCATCTTTTTGCTTTCTCGAAATTATCTCGTTTTCTTCTGGATTATGAAAATTGCTCAGGAAATGAACAATTTTATTGTCTTTCCATTTTAGGGCAACAATTCCGGTATCACTTATTCGCCAGTCACTATCACCTCTATTCATTTGTTTGTCCCCTAATAACTCTTTTGGAAAGCCTTTCCTAATTTTTCTTGCAGTTCCACAGGCATATATCCCATCTTTTTGCATTGATAATTGTAACACTACAGAATTGAAGAAATTGTCAATGTATAATTCGTGATTTTTTCCAACCAATTCCCTGGTTAGATCCGTAACGACTCGGTGTCCCAAGTTTTGTTCACTGCTGCCATCAGTAGCTTTCCCGGTATATATTTGAAATTGGGAAACAAATCCAGATTCGTTCGCTCGCACCCACATATCAAATGTGGGTGGCATATATTGTCGAAACGAAATGCGGCCTTTGAATCGAATCATAGATTCGTCTATTGACTGGCACTTTGAAGGCTTGTAGAATTTTGCAAAATTTTCAGACAATTTATCTAACATTGGTTGCAGCTTGTATAGCTTGTTATATCCAGTTTGACCTTTTTTGGGTTGTAATGAATTATCATTTACGTGAATACGTCCAAGAAGCCAGCTGAAGCGATTTCGTGACATGCAATTTGCAATAAAATTGTCTCGGAGGTCAGTACGGGCCGACCAATAGTCTTTATAGCTAGGCATCTTTTTGATTCCCATTAGTATGTTGAGCCCGATAAAACATTTAATTTCTTCAAGTGTTGTAGATGGGTGAGGATTTTTCCGTTTTTTTGAGTACAATACAGGTTTGTTTCAAATACAATTTTTTCTAAAAGTTCTTCAGAAAATAATGTAATGAAAAGATCCAAAGGGCTTTCAATGTTATCAGGTATATTAGGACCAGAAGATTCTGCAAAAGGCGTTTGCCTGACAACATAATTTATTGATTTTTTCCACCGAATATTTTGTACTGTCGGAAGTGATGGCGACAAAAACTCTGCCAAATGCAAATTATCTTCGGAATCCCAATCCGAATCATCTGCATTTATATCATTCCCTGTAGTATTATCAATCACCATATTTATCTCATTCTCCATCTCCGTTATGGTTTCAATCTCCATATTTCTTTCAATAATTTCTTCATCCTCGCTATCTTCGCCGGAAATGACGGATTCATTATCTGTCGGAATTTCATCTAAGAGGACAGCGAACTCACTTGATGGTAGATTTGATAAATCAGACAACTTCCAAACCAATTTATTCGATTTACCTATACCTAATAAAAAAAATTAAGTATAGTACTTGTGGCTCTAAATGGGATCACAATGAAAACATTGAAAAAATATTACTGAATTTTATCATTTCGCGGAAACGCATACAGATACAATTCAATTGAATGATAATAACATCATAATTAAGTATCACATACCTGCCATTTAGTCAAATATCAAACTTCAAAGGAAATTAAGGTTTTACCGATTTTAATAGCGGTATAACACAAAACTCCTTCCACGATTATGGAATTTCTCCTGTTAGGAAAATTTCGTTAAAAATATTTAGCAGTTTTGTTCTGGCAGAATATGGTAAGTGAAATAACATTGAATAGGTAATATGATCGAGTCCCGGAGACGAATTATTCTTATTTTTTAATGCGATGTTCAATTCATTCATTGAAAAAGGTAATAAATGTTCGTGATTGAAATCAATATCAAAATCTAGGTGCACAGGCTTATTTAAATAATGTGGGGCCAATTTATTTATGAATGAGTCAATCCAGGCATTGCTACCGTTATCAGGAAAGTCGGATGGAGTTTTATTTACATAAATCTTCATCCTTTTTATATTTTTCCAGATTTCTTGGGAAGGAGTACTTCTGTTAAGAGATTCGCAATATGCTCGAAAATTCTCGCGTTTTTTTATGTTTGAAGGTTTGTTTTATTTTTGCATCAATGTTTTTATATTTATTATAATTTTCAGAGTTAGGATTAAGTTTTTCCTATCTTTCAACAAGTTATTACATTCCGAATTCCGCCAAGCTATATTTCTGTAATTTTTAATTTTTATTTTTTTAAATTTTGGAATAGTGGTCTCAGCCGCTGAATTTATACAAGAAATAAAGACATCGTAATTAATATCTATCATTATATTTTTTAATCTCTTTTCCAATTACGTTTGAATATTCGGTTCAATGTTTCGTGTTCCATATATAAAAGGGATTGATGACTGTATTCTTGGATATGCTTTTTTGGTTTAGTTTTAAGACAATGGGAAAGTGATTAGATCCACAGGTTTCCTGCAGTCGTGACCAAGATAGTTTGCTTATTAAAAGACCAGAGCAAATGGAGTCATCAACTGCGGATTTACTACAATTAGGACGCTTTAACAAGGTTTGTGATCCATTATATTATAAAACAATCAAATCGTTATCGTCAATGGCTCTAATAAGATTCCCACCTGCTCTGTCCGCGTAGTCACACCCCCATGTAAAATAATGAGAGTTAAAGTCGCCCAAGAACAATATAAGGATTATAAAGGTATTTATCAGGTTATTCCAGAACTGATGTGATGTGTTATGCTTAAACTCATATTTTAACAAACCTGAAATTTTTTTATGTTATTCATAGTAATATTACAAACCTATATTTATGATGGCAGACATTTTCTCCACTAGTAACATCCCGGCAGACACAATAAAAAGTTCGCTGTATGTGCGCGATTGTATTATTATGCAAACATATGAGTAGGAGTGAGAGCATCCGATGGCTTTTTTTGACAGCTTCATAAAATTTATTTGTTCACACACACACACATGCACGCAGAGTTTAAGAGAGAAAAATTCCATGAAAACAAATAAACAACCTAAACATGAAGCTGTCAAAAACAAAAAAAAAGACATCACGCGGACTTATATGTTTGCATAATAATAGCATCACGCTCATACAGCGGACCTTTTATTGTGTGTGCTGTGATGTTACAACTAGAGGAAATGTCTGCCATCATAAATATAGGTTTATAATATTACTATAAATAACATAAAAAATCAGGTTTGTTAAAATATGTGTTATCATCCGGCTACTGGCTTTCAGCTATAAATATAATAACGAAACCTGAAACAAACATTTTAATTAGAAAATTCTTTCTTTGTGCATTTTTGCATGGTTACTTTGCGTTCAGGGACAACATCGCACGCTAAACTATTTTGGAAAATTAACAGGTAATGAAGGGACGGCTTTCTTAGTTAAGAATATAAACAGTGCATTGAAAATCAATATTCTTACAAGTGACAGATTAGTTTTATAATTATTGTTTAATGTAATAATAATTAAATCAGTTGAAAAATCCATCAATTTTACTCGAGTACGACTATTTTATGCTACACCAAAAACGTCAGTCTTTCTCTGACAAGCATGTTCTGAATTCTCAAAACTTTGCGTAGTTACAGATAATTTTTCGTCATAGAGCAGTAAAAAAATTCCAGCCAATTGGGCGACGGGACCATTCCAATTCGAAAAATATTGACATTTGATACAATATAATAAATACGCGGGTAAAAGCTAGTTTTAAATATTATGATATTTGTTATTCGTTGGCATGGTTACCTACATACAATAATATGCTCCCATAGAGATATAAGTAACTAGAGTACGCTAGCGGGTATGCTTGCCATAAATGAAAGTGTCTGAAGTTCAGAGAGAGAACGCTGCAAACGTTCCGTATCATTATATATGTTTACTCAAATCAACGTTGTTTTGTTTCATTAGTTACCATAGAGATAAGGAACTTTTCTCTGTCTGAATTGCAGACACTTTCCGGCTCACTCGCGTACTCTAGTATAATATCTCTATGTATGTTCCACGTCATGTCAAAATTAATTAAAGCATGCTTAATTTCTTTCTGACAGATCTACAAAACAAAAGAACAGCAACAATTTTATTTTCCAAATATTTCCGAAATAAAATGTTTGAGAAAACTTTCTTGAAAAAATAAATAGAATAATATACCGGTATGAAAAGTATACAATTATTATATAAAAAACAACGTTATAGCATATAATATTTCTTTTGCACATGAGCTGATTTTTCCTAAAAACAATGAGGCTCTTCATATTTGCGTATCAAACATCCACCCATTTGGTTTCAATCCGTTTGACTTGTATCGTACACACAGACTAACAAACAGACGCACAGAGTTTTTTTTTTCAAATATTTTTTTTGAATTCGAGGGATCTCAAAACAAAAAAATAATGTAAAATTTTGAAAAGTGAATTTTGAGTTAAACTAGTACCATTCCCTGTAGGTTGGAATGGTGAAATATGAATTAAACGAAAATAGGAGTATGACAAATAGACTACGTGAATTGTCGTTAGTGCAGCGTTACAGTAGCTTAGCTAGAAACTACATTTCGGGTTATAGCAGATAAAAAATTCTAGCCAATTGGGCGACGGGACCATTCCAACTTCAAAAATGTTGACATTTGATTATAATAAAGAAAATAAAATATCTGATATCGCTTGAGGTGATGCGGGTAATAGCTAGTATTCAATATGATATTTGCTATTCGTTGCCATGGTTACGTACACAATATGTTCCACTGTTGATTTTTTTTATTTTCAAAATATTTCTGAAACTATAAAGTTTAGAATAAATTTTTTTAACGAAACTTTCCTTAAAAAATAAATAGAATAATAGGCCGCTATGAAAAGTATACCATTATTATATAAAAACACTGTTATAGCATATATACCTTCTGCGCATGCGCCGATTTTCCCCAAAAACAATAGAGCTATTCGTATTTGCATACCAAACATCCTCCCAAAATTTGGTTTCAATCCGCTCATCCGTTTGACCTGTATCGTGTTCACAGACTAACAGACGCACAGAGTTTTTTTTTAAATATGTTTTTTTGGATTTGAGGGACCTCAAAACGTATAGGAAGCCAAAGCGTCGCATTCTATTAGTATAAGGTGCGAGGCACAATCTAAAAGGGCCGGATATTATGTTTTCCGCGGGGACAAAAATAGCGGGGGTTTTCAAAAAAATTTCGAACTATGAATCTGAACCTTTGCACATTTATACGCTAAGAAAGTATCTTTTGGCAAGCGACATTTGCCTCTCGTGTTTTTTTTTTTTTTTAATTCTGGTTCAGCCAAAACATTAGTATCATATGTTATACGTGCATTTTAATAAGGATTCATTGTTGAATAAAATGGGTAAAAAGCTATCAAATCGGAAGTGCTGTGTTGTTGATTGTAAAGATACACCAACTAAACATCCAGAATTACAATTCTAGCGTTTTCCTGTACTTTCTAAATTAAAGAGGAAAAAAATATATACTGCAGCAGTACGTCGTCAAGGGAAATTAAATTTTATTTTACGTCTGTAATCATTAAATTCATGAAAAATATCATACCTAATTGTTATTTTGTTAACAAAAATAAGATTTAAATAATTTTGAAATAAAAAATGGATATCATTTATGAAGTTTTTTTGCTGACATTGTGCGTAAATATTTGTTTATAATTAAGAATAACGCTGGTTTCCATAGGTTTGTAAGTTTTGAGTAAACCAGATTTAAAAAAATCAAACACGAGGTGGCGCAAAGATCGCATGTCAAAGATACTTTCCTAGTTTCCTAGCGTATAGTCAAGGACGTGAGGCGGAACCTAGCGTACCAGAATTTTCGATTTTCTTCTCCTTTTTTTTCTTGAAACAAAAACATACTACCAACAAACACTTAGTTTTTTAGTTTTGCCCTCGGCTTCACTCGCGCCAAGTTTGGTGTTGATAGATTAGTCATTCAGTTTTTTTTATATTATGTATATGTTACGGCTAAAGGTAGGAGTGAACATAAACTTAAGATTAGCCGGCTAAACTTAGGTTTATCTTTAGCTGCTTCTCGTAATAAACCTAAGTTTAGCCGGCTAATCTTAAGTTTATGTTCACACCTACCTTTAGCCGTAACATATATACAGATTATGACTGGAATTTTTTTGTTGTTCAAGTGTATTAAATTACAAAACTGATGACATTCACATAATAAACGTCCCGATAAACCTTGAAAATAACACTATTTACCTCTTTTTTACCTCTCAAGGGGTTGATTTTGAAAAAGTACGAAACACGTGTTTATTTATTTGCTGACAGGAGTAATTCTGCGCATTTTCGAATTAATTATTAATTAATCTTATATGATTTCTCCATGCAAATTTTGAACCCCCGTTACACCCTTTTAGGAGTTGAATTGTCAAAAATCTGTTTTTAGCGGATGCCTACGTCATAATAACTGTCTGTGTACCAAATTTCAGCCCAATGCGTCCAGTGGTTTGAGCTATGCGTCGATTCAAATTTTGAACCCACATAACACCCTTTTAGGGGTTTAATTTTCAAAAATTTGTTCTTAACGGATGCCTACGTCATAATAATCTGTGTGTCAAATTTCAGCCCAATCCGTGTAGTGGTTTGAGCTGTGCGTTGATAGAACAGTCAGTCAGTCGCGGTTTCCTTTTATATATTTAGAAGTACCTGGCGAAGACAGATTTATACTGTGCCGTAGTTGGATTCATCGATGCCCATAGTAAGAATCTGATTTGGCGCTCTCAAAATTTTGGTGGTACCTATTCAAATAAAACAATCATAATAGCTTTGCTGATTGCGCTATTTCGCGTTTTTGCCCCTGGCGCGAGTTCCGGTTGCTAGGCCCTAGTTACGGAGCTAACGGAGCTAAGTTTAAATACTATTAATTGGCAATAAAACTCAAATAAAATTAATTTTGATCTCAAAATGACACTCAGCAGCGCAGTATACGTGTACAAACTGAATATCAATTAAATCTGGCAAGACCCTCTGCTGTACCTTTGAATAGCAAACACACTTTCAAATGTTGAGTTTCGCATGGTTAATTTTGATATATTTATGGATATTTTATTATAATTATTGGGCACTACATCGCATTAATTACTATTTTCTTTTCGACTATCTCTTATAAAGTTTCAATACCTATCAATTTTATTATTTTGAAATAATTTCGTTTTGTTGGGCTTCATCCTGTCTAAATTTCTCTCAGGATTACTAGGGTAGATAACCTCTGAGTCATTCCACGTTGTGTACTATTCTTTACGTCCATTCAGTAGGTCAACAACGAAAGTTCTCTTTGAAACTCATCTTATGTTAAAATATGCTCAGCCTGAACAAGACAGGTTATTTTTTTGCAATAAATGTAAATTAGACTCTGCAGTACCCATAATCATATCTCCGAGTTGTTTACCTCAAAACATGTGTTTCAACGGTGCTACATCTACAGAAGGGTTAATAACAAGTTGTTGGGGCATTTCACGTGAAGCGGACAGGCAAAAAATGTTGATGTTTCCGATTTTAGTAATATTTGAGTATGTTATACCTATGTATGTCCTCGACCCAGATACAAAATATTTTTACAATCTAAAGTCTGGTTAACGAGTTAAGGAACTTTGAAATTTTGACTAATCGGCATGTATGCGCTACTTCAAATCTCATTACCCAGTTGAAAAAAGGTACAATAAAATAAACAAAGCATTGAGGTTTATACTACATTTAATGAGCTTATGGATATTCAAAAAAAAAATTGAAAAAAAAATAATTTTAATTTTTGAAAATTGAATTTTATAAAGTTGCAGTTTTTATTTTTTTTATTTTTTTTCTGAAAATAGCTAATAGTGTACAGATAATCCTTGCCAAGTTTCATCATGGGCGTGGAAGTCGTTTAGGAGCTCTAGATCGGTTAGTACCGAAGCGCGGCGGCCGGCGCTATAGGTCGCATCTGTCGTCAGCACACGCTTATAGAAAATTTCAATCAAATAGATTGCTTAGGTACCTAATTTTGTATATTTTTTTTTATTAGTATAAGACAAGATAATCATAATATGATAACTTTATTTACAAATTTTTACAATTCTACAAGCTTCACTGTTGCTTGTTCGTTTTATCGCAATACCTTCAGTAGTCGGAATGAAGGCATGGAATTTTTTTGTGCCTGGTATTCTTACGGAGGATTCAAATCTGCCTTTTAGAAATAATCTGTTTTCATCAATTTCTTCTTTCCGAGCATAATAAATATTAGTTTGAGGCTATGATGTTCTAGCCCATTCGTACAACCGCTCAGATGTCGTAATGGCTTTGTTTGGCACCGACTGTAAACTAACCCGTGCTGCCAGGGGTTTTAAGTTTCCATAATATGCTGGTGCAAAATTTTTTGAAAGGTATAGAAAGTAGCAGTGTCGTGTTTTAAATAGTCTGATATCATTACGATACTTCCGTGTTTTAAATTTTGCTCTTTTCTGTAATAATATACTGATGTCAAGAGAGTGGCTTGGTCGGTGTTCCAATGAAATTATTGGGCAGCATCTTGAACTATAAAGCTGTAGTTTTCAGCAAAATCACATTGGGTAATAATGTCTCCTTCTATGACTGACTCTATAATAATTTAAAATACTGTGCGTGCTGGTCTGCTATGTAGGCATGAGGTTTCAAAAGATCTAAAGCTAAGCAAAGGGTGTCGACGAATTCATCAGATGGAAGGACTTGAGCGGCGATGGTGAATCTATCTGTAACAATCCATGTATTGTTGATATAATTCATCAATGTTACACATTAAGAGCTGCTTTTGTAAATGCACTCTTTTTCCATCATCTGATTTTACAAACACAAAGTCTTTTTTGCCAGGCATTATCCGAGTATTATCTTCTCGTAGATAAAATGTTGATACTAGATGTATCACTTCCGATGTCAATTTTCGTCCCTCCCGTGGATTAGGTGATGATAAAATACCGTTCTTCTCTACCAGTTCCTTTGCCTTACTTGCTTGCCGTCTAGATGTATGAAACTCTTCAGCAAGCCTACTTTCACTCCACGATTTAGGCGCTAAAGTAAGAATCATAGTTTTCATAGAGACAGATGTGGAAGGGTCATTAAACTTCGCTTTCAACTGTAAAGTATTTCGTTATCATTGGATTTTATATCGTCTGTCTGTGTCGACTTCGTAAGCGTACTTTCTTCGGGAATATAACATGAACCTTGTGATTGTGAAAATTGTATTGATGATTCGGTCGATTGGCTACTTAGGGCCACACAGTCATTGATTATTGGTGGCACTTCACTTGCAAGTCGTTCTCTGCATTGTTTATACACGAATAAGTTTTTACTTATATATGACCACTTTTCTGCTAACACCTTTGACAACTTTCTTAGGTCTTTTGATTTTCTATGAACAGGCAATTGAAATGGATTAAAACAACGATCGTTATAAGGAGCCATGATATAAATATTCAAATGCTTTTAGCAGCGAAATAATCTCACAAAATTAGGCAAAATCTCTCGTCAACTGACAACAGCAAAATTTAAATACACACTTAACCTAACTTTCGTAGCTATGTCATTGACGTACAAATAAATTCTTTTTAGTGATCACAGATGACGACACTGCACACTTATTTTAGCACCGGCCGCCGCGCTTCGGCACTAACCGGTCTAGAGCTTCTAAACGACTTCCACGCCCATGATTACCTATCAAATAAGTAAAATTCCATTATTATTAATAAATTTGTAATTTTTGCAGTATTGTAATCATTTTGTAGTGATAATGGCCACAGCAGCCGATTCACTTGTTTTCTTTTTTTTGTTAAAATAAAAAAAAATGTTAGATACAGAGTGGATCATGATTCACTGTCTATTCAGTCTACTTGAACCACTGTGTACTGACCGGCTATTTTGATATCTCACGTCAAAAATTTTAACTTTAGTTTAGGTTTGGATTATAATTGTTACGTTAAAATGTACCTAAATATATGCAGTTTACAATGAAACAAAAACATGCAAATAAGTAGTACCCTCGATTGACTAAAGTACGATGAAGCTTATTTCGTAAAAAAAAGTTTTGATACATAAAAACAAACAATTAGATGTATCACTTGAACTGAAAAGCACACGAGGCTGACGTTTACTATAGACAACTTCACGTCAAATATACATTGTTATATTATGAAAAGAATGGCGTTATAGATCAATCTTATTTCGTTTTTAGAAATGATTCACTGTACCCGCCTGAGCCACTGTTGACAACTTGACCCTACACTATTAGCTATTTTCAGAAAAAAAATAAAAATGGTCCAACTTTATAAAATTCAATTTTCAAAAATTAAAATTCATTTTTTTGTCAATTTTTTTCTTAATATCCAAAAATGCATTTAAAAAGCTCATTAAATGTAGTATTAATCTCATTGCTTCATTTATTTTATTGTACCTTTTTTCAACTGGGTAATGGGATTTGAAGTAGCGCGCATACATGCCGATTAGTCAAAATTTCAAAGTCCCTTAACTCGTTAACCAGACTTTAGATTGTAAAAATATTTTGTATCTGGGTCGAGGACATACATAGGTATAGCATACTCAAATATTACTAAAATCGGAAACATCAACATTTTTTGCCTGTCCGCTTCACGTGAAATGCCCTTAGAAGTGCAGTTTTAATTATAATTTTTATAGAGATGAAATATTCCTATACAGTGTTACTTAGGTATATAAATTAGAGTTAAAAATTTATTTGAAGACAAAAAAATTGCAATAAATTCGACATAAGCGGTTTTGCCTTTTGGCTACAGTTATATATACAGTCGATATGATAATATTATACACGCAGAGAGCAACTTCGAACACTATTTTTATACCTACTGAGCAGGCAGGTAGATGTGGGCACTGGACATGGACGTACTCATTGACTCAAAGCATCGACTGTGCAGTAGTATGCATTTTGTATCTTAGCGACGTATTTGGAAAATGTTCACTATAAGAAAGAATAAATTACCTTCGGAAAAAATTTGATTGTATTTTAAAAGCAAATATAAAAATTATTCGAATATATTATTTTTTATTCCAATTATTATTCAATTATTGTTTGTCAATACTGAAGTGAGAAAAAATATCTGTATGTATTATCTAATATTTTCGTCGAGAGGCACGGTAAACTTGATTTAAATCTACCTATTAAAAATTAATAATTATTAAGCACAAAAAATATTAATTTCGAATGGAAAACATATATCCCCAAAATACGAATACTCACGTTATTATAGGTATAACAATGATAACAAAGTTGACAATTCATATAGACACATCATGACAGCCTGCACGTCTGTGTCAATAAAACAGTTAACTGTCGAATACTGTTTTTATCCTGTTAAGGAGATTGAGTGTCAGCTACGTGATTTGTTGAATGTTTAAATTTTTTTCTGTTATTCATACAAATAAAATTCTTAATTTAAACTAACATTTATGGTATGCGATTATGAATTTTCAGACAATTATATGAATTTTTTCTTTCTTTTTAGGTACTTACAAATATACAGGGTGTTTCATAAACATTGCGCCAAACTTATAGAGGTTTCAGAGGGCAGAAAAATAAGCAATTTTGTTCAATAAACCTCTGTCCGGAAATGTGCCGTTTTGGCGGTAGGTTAAATGATAAATTTAAGGTTCTATTAATTTATTAATGCAAACTACAACATCAACGGCTCAATATGGCGTCCATTTTGCTCCATGCACAGCTGGGCACGGTTGTTCATTGATGTCCGAACCCTCTGAAATATCCCAGGCATATCTTGAACATGTGCGCAAGCGGCCATCACCCTGCCCAGCAGTTCTTCAGCGTTGGGAATGGGTGTCTCATACACCAAACTTTTAACATAGCCACAGAGGAAAAAGTCAAGTGCGGTGAGGTCCGGAGACCTTGCGGGCCAATGTACAGGGCCTCCGCGCCCAATTTAGCGGTTGCGAAAGACTTCGTTCAAATACTGCCTCGCTTCCAGAGAAAAATGTGCCGGAGCCCCGTTGTGCTGAAACCACATACCTCTCCGAATGTTAAGTGGAACATCCTCCAAAAACTCGGGAAGAATTTGTTCTAAGAATTAAACATAAATGTGTCCATTCAAGCGTGGTGGAAGCAGGTACGGCCCAATAATTTTCTCTCCCACAATGCCGGCCCAAACATTTACAGAGAACTGGTGTTGATCTCGTCTGAGCGCGATTGCATGGGGATTTTCATCATCCCAAATGTGATTATTACGGCTATTGAAAAAACCATTCCGCATAAAACAAGCCTCATCCGTAAATAACACGTATCGGCCGAAGTCAGGTTGCCTCAAATTCTGCTGCAACCACCAACGGGAGAATCGTAGTCGATGAGGGTAATCTTCCGGGCCCATAGCTTGTACCTTCTGCAGGTGGTACGGGTAAAGTTGTTGGTCATGAAGAACACGCCAAACAGTGGGCGCTGCAGCCCCCATGGCGTAAGCAATAGCACGAACACTGGTATACGGGTTTTCCTCCACACGTTGCAGCACCTCTTCCTCAAACTCTACGCTGCGCACTGAAAATGGTTGACCAGAACCCCCTTGACGTTTTAAGCTGCCACTTTTGCAAAGACGAAGATGAATCCTGCTAAAGAAGTCACGATCAGGATGGCGACGTGCTGGAAATCTCGCGGCATACAACCGTTCGGCTCGTATTCCATTCCCCTCAGTTTTTCCGTAAATAAAATGCATATCGGCGAGTTCGGCATAAGAAAATTAGGCCATGTTGATAACAAATTAATTCACTATACTTAATTGTTAATGCAACTGACATCTTGTCAATTGTTTCAAGGCGCTCTTGATTGAAATACGCTACTTAACAAAATACAAACTCCGTTGATGTGTACATTTTCGGACAGGGGTTTATTGACCAAAATTGCTTATTTTGATGCCTTCTATAACCTCTATAAATTTGGCGCAATGTTTATGAAACACCCTGTATATCCATGACTACTTTATAAAAAATTGTTGGTTATTATTTTTTCATTAATATTTCGATATTAAAAAAAATTAATTTTGTCACTATAATAAATCTAAAAATTAATGGTCGATAATTTTATTTATAGAAGAGTACTAATCAGACGTTAATCAAAGATTTGTATACTCAATATTATCCATCTTTTTATTTCTTTATTGCTTCTCTCTCTTTCTCTTTCACTATAATATCGACATTTATCTATTCAAATTTCGCGGGTGTGCGACATTGTCACATCATGTACAGCATAATCATTATGCTGTACATGATGTGACAATGTCGCACACCCGCGAAATTTGAATAGATAAATGTCGATATTGACTGAGATACACAATTATTGTGTACCTCAGTCTATCTGCTACATCAGCCATTTTTAGATACACGAAAGGTATTTTCCACGTGAAATTTTTGTATTTTTTGGTTTATTTAACGGTTGCGTCCCTATTTGAATATATAAGTGCGTTCAGAATTGGTTGTCGAATCTCACAAGTATAATATATTATAATCTTGGGAATATTTAATGAAAAAATTCAAAAACTCTTGACGGCGTAGAGTTTTTTTATACGGTCAATGATAGTAAATGGAGAAAATAATTTTTTTAAAAATTAATTTCTCCGCAACCAGACCGCTGTAAGACTTTTCCTTAAAAAAACTGATGTATCATATACTTCTTTACTTATCTAAAAATCTTGGGAATGCTGTAATCACCCGACTACCTTAAGCCGTTGATAAAGTAATTAATAGATTACGCTAGATGTATTGGTGCATTTTGAAAAACAATTATTATTGCATTGAACAGTCAAAATAATATAAATTTTATGTATATAATAAAATGTTTTTACTTATGATGAAGATGAAGGAAGGTTTTTGGTTGAGGATCATAAAATAAGCTTTACCAATGTTTCGCTAGTGGCCAACGTTTCGAAAAATTTATTTTCATCTTCAGGGCCCCAAGCTGGTCAAGTGGTGGTTTTTACTTATAGAAAGTTGATTTAAAATATTGTAAAAAATAGGTTTAAAAAGCATAGATATTTTGCGTGTCAAGTCCTGCTCGACTGTAAACACTTATAATACGGTAAATCCTAAAACACCACCACTGTTGTCGCTGACAAGCGGGGCAAGATTGTAATGAAGTGGAGTCATAACGATAGGATTCCTCCGAGAACAGGTTTTCCAAATAAAAAAGTTATATAACGTTGTTTCATCTTAATCTGAGGGAAAACCACGGGTAGCGGCTAGTATTTAAATAGTTCCTGATTTCTGAATCTTATTTTGATGCCCATCTTTAGAAAAACTGAATATAATTAGTTTTGCAACGGTACCGATCTACAATTAATATAACGACAACAACAACACCGGTAACTATCGAGAAAGTACTTGTTCTTCCAGAAGGTCATAGTTCGAAATTGTAGAGCTATAAAAGTTTACACAATTACAGAATATACCTTTAGTCCTAACCTCATAAAAGGACGTGAAGAGTGCGGCCATTAGGTAGCACTTCTATTTTACAAGCTTTTATTCAACTTCAGATGTTTGTCAGTCAGTTTGAGTCAAATCTTGCAAGTCGATTTTGAACCACTTCCACTTGATCTATTACTCTGAAATTGTGCATACATAATGTGCAGTATTGACGACAATATATTAATCTGACTATGATGCTGTTGTCAAGATAGTCAGCCTATTAGGCGACTTTTGAACAGCCTCTGGTAGACGTGCCATGTTTGGGCTCATTTTGATCGGCAGACGGTTCTGATGATGCTGTGTGCTTATAGAGTAGATGACTAAAACGGAAATAATAAAATATTAGTAAAAAAACTTACCATTACAAACTTTTATTATTAAAATGTATTAAAACGAAAAAAAATAACAAACAGTCAAGCAAATAACAATTTTGTAATCTAACATAAAAGCTTGTCGCGAGCTATGGTCATATAAAAAAAACAAATTTAAACTTCTCGAGAAAATCTTTTAGGTCAGGTCAACAATGATAAAGTGACTTTATTAGTTTGGTTGTTTTTTCTTCGTTTTAGTACATTTTAATAATAATAAAAGCTTATTTTTAAAAGGCTTCTTTTACTAATAGTTTCATAGGTAACCGTTTTTCTAGCCAGTTGCGCAGTCCATTCTCTTGGTCAATGGATACTCTATAGTCTTATAGAGCCCAAACCTTCTTCAATTCAATGTATCGACTAGCCAGTGCTTATGTATACGAAGGCATGTACCAGTAAAGGGTATAAACATATCAATCAATCACATCTAAAGTCGATATCGGTAAAAACTATCTCTTCCTAATGTGTTGCCGTTATTAAACACCCATGTCAATAATCAATCAATTTCATTATGGACGTAATAAAACTAATTTGGTTTATTTTACATCACTGCTCACTGCTGAGATAATGACCTTAAAACATAAGTTGTGAGTGTCACACCTAGTTCACCCAATTTAAGCAAATATAAACACACTAAGAAATTCATATAAAAATACTTAACAATAAAATCATAACGTAACTATATCAAGATGCAGATCACCCCAATTAAAAATTGGTTGTCTGTAAAGTCGGTTTACGGACGATAGTTTTACGTGATAACGTATTCCGTAATACATAACCTAAACCTCCCAAAATTTGGTTTCAATCCGCTTATCCTTGGTGTCGGAATGATAAGAAATGTCAAAAGTGACGTTTGCAACTTACAAAGTATTATGTTCTAATAATAATTAGTTATTCCAATAGTTAACTTAGAAGGCTTTGCAAATCACAAAATACTAATGTCAAAAAATAAACATTAGAAATGCAGCCGTTTTCATGTTAAGACAAGACATACGTTATTTTCTAATTTCCATGTACGGCAAACAAAGACGACCGACCGCGTCGCGCGCGCGCCATGCAATAGACAACAATGCATTTATACAGCTATTTTTCTATATAAATTTGTATAAAATATTTTTCTATATAAATTTGTATAAAAAAACTGTTTAGGCAAATTCTGTTATACGAAATCTATGTAAAATGTTCTCCTCTTTCGTTTAAGACTGGTTTCAAACCGATCTGATTTAAATTGAGCGAGAAATTAGCAAAAAGCACGCACAGGGTCAGGCGGAACGTTACGCGTTATGCGTTATGCGTTACGCGTTACGAACGTTAGGAACGTTACGTTACACTTTTTCGTACATGCAGCCGGTGTTTTATCAATTTATAATATTGGTGATTCATCAATTTATAAGACGTTATCACGTCAAAAATAAAATTTCTAACCTTCTATTTTGCTTTTGTTGTGTCAACCCTACCTGCAAAAAAAATCTTAAAAAATAAGATAATCAAGTTTATTAAATTCGTAGTTGGCTTTAGGAGCAGTTAGACCACAAAATACCGTGGATATTGTCTTTCACTAAATATTTTGTTGGGTTTTTTGTTGTTCTGGTAATGTATTTTTTGTTGTTATATTTTATTTCGTTTTATTTTTATTGTTTGTTGTTAATTTTTAAGCATGCTACAAATTTTCTATCATTATTTGTACCTATTCGTAAGTTTAAAGGCGTAATTTAATTGGTTCTTATAATATGTTACCTAATTCTTCCACTTTTCTTCTGATAAATTTTGGCAAAAAATAATTCATTTATTATATTTTGTATTTATTATAAACTCTAATCTTATTGTATATCTGCCATTTTTGGTCTATCATTTTATTGTTTTGTTTAAATTACATTAATAATAATTAAACCGCACTTACCTCTTCGATTTGCGTCCAGAAAATTTTCACTTCTTTTTTATAACAATCTATCGCTTCCTCTACTATAACCAATTTCTGATTTTGCGCGTTTCGTCGTTCTGATTCAATATGGCATCCTATCGAATTTTCTTAAAGAATATTGTTCGTACGCGTTCCTTACTAAAATATGTTTGTCTTTAATTTCCCTCTAAATCTAAACATTGTCGAACAATACATGAGAAATGAGTAAATTGGTAAAAACAAAAAAATAGTATGCGGTACATATAAACAAGGCGAACTAGACGTTAAAACGGCATTTAGAAGAAAATTGTCGAGGGTGACTCTTTTACTAACTAAAAATCCTACCCTTCACCCCCTCTATTTTATTTTTAATGGAAAAGAAACTATACCCTCTAAAATGTATTTTTGCAAAAAAAAAAAAAACTAATGAACTATGTATTTTAGGACAAAAATGGTCATTATCAATCTCAAAACTGATGTATTAAAAAAATCTTTAACGGTTACTGGTCCACAGCTCGTGAAAAAATCAACTTGCGGCTTCGTCTTAGAAATACCTGGCTAAACGTAATGTTTTTTTCAATCGGCAAAATTTATTAAGTTCTACATCGAATTAAAATGAATTGCAAATTATAAACGCTCAACATTTAAGGTCATAAAAATAAATAAATAAAATTATTGTCCAATTTTTCAGACAAATATATTAATTTGTTAATATTATTTATTTTTGTTAATATATTTGTCTAAAAAATTGATCGATAATTTTATTTATTGAAGAGTTCTAATCAGACGTTAATCAAATATTTGAATATCATAAACATAAATAGACCTATTGTACAAAAGAAGATTCCATTTTTCCCGTTATTATATTACCAAAATCACATAAGAGGAACAATAACAACATAGATTATGAATTAAAAATGATCTTTTGCCATAGATACTGCCTGCCAAATCCCCAAGGTAAGAAAACCAATAATAATTAATTAAATGCTTTTTATAAAATTTTAGATTTTCCTTTTCAAAAATTCAGAGTTATTACAGCGTTTTCCCATTTCAACCCACAAGTGGGGAATGGTACTTGTTTAGGCCAAACGGATTAAAACCAACTTTTAGGAGGATGTTTGATATGTAAATATGACGTGGAACATATATATGTAGAGTGATATCTGTATAAGAATTTATTATTATTTTAATGCACACCCTTCTTATCCGCGTCAAGTATTTTCGTTTTTAGCCGAAAAGTACTATTTTGACAAAATTGTATGTGAGGGGGAGGGAGCAGTGAACTAATTTACCAAATTTAGTTAGCTAATTTATAGATCGATAATCCTAATTGAGAATGTACTATTTATTGAACACTCTTCTTACTAGAGTTCTTCGCGTCAAGTGTTTCCATCTTTGCAAAAATACTTCTGTAGGGTTGCCGTGAATAAATTTTCCACATTTTTCGACATTGTTGGTTTGCCTATTGATATAGTCTATAATCCATACATGAGAATTTACTATTTATGTAACTTATTAGAGTCCTTCGCGTCAAGTGTTTCCATTTTTAATTAAAAGGCACTATTTTGCTCAAATTTCTTTCGTAGAGTAGCCGCTTTGGATGTGATTTAGTATTTTTTGCAGGAAATTGTATGTAGGTACTTATTATAATTTTGTACATAAACTGTTTTTTACCAGAACACGTAGAATACTGAGAAAAATGACATATAAAATGACTGGAAGAAAGACGGTTGATTTAAGATTAAGATAAATTTTGAAATAGATGTTAAATATAAAAAACTCAAAGCTGTATAACATTTGTATAGTATAGACAATGTTTCTGGTAACGTTTGTTGTTATGTTAATATTATGAACTGAGTATGTTCATATTAAACCTAAACTGAAGGAATTAAAATAATTTGCGGATTTCCACTAACTAATTCCAAACCCCAGGGCCACGTAGTAATTGCATTTTTATTTTTGGCTCTTCATCTTCACCGAAAATTTTCTTAGGTTACCTCGGGATGATAGCCCAGTCGTTTCAAAATATAATATAAATCGACTCTATAAAATGTTTGTATAAAATATGTTATTCTCACCTTTTAACGACCATAAAACAAATAATGTTCAAAAACGAAGTTCAGTGTCGTATCTTTTTAATTAAATCTTTTATGTAAAGTGGGTTCGATTTAATTAAAGATGCAATTTTTATATTATATCCCTCTAGTAAAATGCACTACTACCATCCGACTGTATAACAACACTTTACGTGGGGAAGTTGGAATGCTAGTCCATAAAAATGCAATAACTTACACTCATAAATATACTTGAACAGTGTAATTTAATTTACTTTTGTCTTTTTTATAGGTGACTAAATTCGAGTGCTCGTTTACATACACTTACATACACATGCAGGTAGTAATATATGCACATAATATGAATGCTGCACAAGAAACATACATATGACGTAAGTGTTCATAAAATCGTATAAAATATTATACACATAAATGTATGACCATTAAAGTATGACAAAGGCAGTTAAAAATACTCTTAAAAGTGCCAGTGTTCATTGACTGTAAATGTATTTTTAATTTTGTCAAAAAATCGGCATTTAGAAAAATCACTTATTTAATTAAGTTTAAGATTTTTTAGTCATCTTAAAGATTCATTAATTATTAGTCTCTATATTTTGTATCACTTATACATAGTACCTATTTATATTGAGAATAGATGTATAGGTACCTACTATTGAACGTTTCTGAATATTTTGAACTTTGCGTTCATTTCCAATGTGTCTCAGACATAACTGCTCTGGCCTGCGTCTTGCTATTTTTATCTGACTGTGCAATAAGGAGGGTAATGTTTTTCGAGTGTATGTATATTGTATATAATATGTATTATGCATGTGTGTATTTGTGCATGTAGGTACGTATGTTATGCTATTTTTTTGGTACGCTCTGCAGCCAAAACGATTTGATGAATTGTAAGATATAAGATGTCGTTAGCTTCGTCTTAATTGTGGGAGTGACATAAGTTATAATATTTAAATATGGAGTCAGTGAATAAAAAAAGAGGAAATATAAAAAAAATAATTTGTTATTATATTAATATGTGTAGTAAATAACCAATTCCAAATTTATGTATCTTATACCATTTTTATGCTATCATTTTGACTCAAACTATAAATAAATTTAAAAAAACCGAATGCGGAAAATGACTAGCTGAACGGAAGAAAACAAAAATTAATTATGTAAAAAAACAAGAAAACCAAATACAAGAAAATGATATTAATAACATGCTAAAAAGTGGATAACGAGTCAGGAAATTAAGTGGAGACTCATTAAAAACCATAAAAAAGAAAGGGACAACCACCTGCTGCATGTTGATATTTCCCGACTTGTCTTTCTTTTATTAGATATCAATTTCATTTTCTTTTTTTTTTAAATAATTAATTGTTTTTATTATCGTAAGCGGTATGTTCCTCCGTTAAAAGTGCGCTATTGTTGCGGATACAAAATTGAAGTCAATAAAATATTTCTTTAACATTTTATTTGAAAATTATTTAATTTAACAGAATATACCTAGATATTGGAATACAAAAATAGATTTTAGAATTTTCTTTATGGGATTACCATCCTAATGGATAATCGACCAGCAAATATTGACGAATTACAGGGCAAAATTCGTGCCGAGAAATATATTTGCCAGGAGCATCTCACTTCATTATTTTTCCTAATTTATCTTGTATCAGTTGTTTTTTTTTAACATTTTAACATTGCCATACTCCTTCCGAATTAGTCAAAGAAAGGAAATACTATTTAAAAAAGTAGACGATGACGTCATATCTCAAAAATAAAACACGATGAGAAAGTGAAATTTTGCAGAAAATAACGCGTTCTAAGAAACAAAAATTACTTGTCCAAGCATTTTTCTCAGGAAGATTCAGAAAAAATATAATTGTTACATAGCGCAAGATTACGTGCTAACTACAATTTAATGGGTGTCCTTGACATAACTCCCCTGGTCAGTATCTCGACCAATTTTGAGGATAACGCCAGCTAGCTAGTTATATCAGTTAGTCTGTAACATAATTAATTTAATTATTATTAATTATGCTACGTTTCCAAACAGTACGCCAATGTTTGAATTTCGTCTGCACTCGCTCAATGCCGTAATATAGTAATTATGAAATCTAATTTCTATAAAAAATTCCAATCGTTAAAATTTTTAAACTCATTTTTAGGGTGACATGACACTTTCCCCGAACCATTATCTCGACGACAATATCCCCGATTTTAATCCCCGAACGACATGATCCCCGACGACAATATTCCCGATTTTAATCCCCGAACGACATTATCCCCGATGACAATATCCCCGATTTTATAATTATTCGTACGACTACTGTATGAAAACACCGCTTTTTTGATAAAGGGGTATGCGAATTGTCTTGCAGTGAAACGGGAAGGGGCAAACGTGGAGTTTTTAAAAAAAAACAATCCCGGGGTGAACGATAAACGGGTATGCGAATTGTAATTCCGGGGTGAACGATAACGGGGTATGCGAATTAGATAGTTAATTGTTTGAATAGAACTGAAATAGGGTTATTTCTTTCAATTCGGGGATATTGTCGTGGGGGATATTGTCGTCGGGGATATTGTCGTCGGGATATTGTCGTCGGGGATATTGTCGTTCGAGGATAATGACGCGGAGATAATGTCGTTGGGGAAAAAGACATGGAACTCATTTTTAGCAGTCAGTTTATCATTATTGTCCACGACGTCGAATTAAAACTTGTTTTTTATTTAAATTCTTAAAACCAAAAAACTTCTCTTCATAATGCTTTGAATGTGGCGAGGCTTAATGTGCCCAGTATACTACAAACAATTATTTCCCGCAAGAAAACAGTATTAATTTATTTTAATTTCAAAAATAATCAAAAGTACGGCTGCGAGCTAGATATCGGACGAATTGCGGACTCACGAACTTATTAAATACTCAATAAACATAACATTTTTTCGAATTGAAGTGTATATTTTTTTTACCCAAAAATAAAGTAACGAATAGGTATAACATCACGTTACAAGTTATTGTTACGCATTCGAGTTTTTTTTACTTTGTTTTGTAATTTATGTTTAAATGGTAGCAAAAAAGTGTTATTATCAAAAGAAAAAAATAATTTGTTTTTATAATAATATGGCAGCAAATAAAAACTAGTAAATAGCCAATTCCAAATTTATAGTTAATCATTTTTACGCATTCGAGTTTTTTTTACTTTTTTTTAGTTTTTGTTATTATAACACTTTTATCTATTAACGGCAGCTCATATGCTAAAATCCATCAAGCCGTTTAGGCTGTAGAGCATACCAAAGCAATAAACATATATTATATACCTACATTCGAGAAACATTACCTTCCTTCTGGCGCAGTCGGGTAAAAATTAAAATCAAGCAAACAAGTATTTGTTTTCGGTTTGACCTCTAGTTCTGATCTTTCAGCGTAGGTGACCTTGTTGAGTTTTGGTTTTCCGTCCCCTATCGGCATAGTAGGTCATCGCATTCGGGCCAGAGACGCAAAGATCCTTCCACTGGGGTAAGGTCCTACAGTCGATATGGAAGGGTTCTTCAAAATATTTGATTATTATTTATTATTGACACATTCGGATCACATTAGGATAGAGTGCAGTAGACTTCCGTAAAAGAGTTCCAAAGACGGAACCAACATGAAACTTTTAGAGTGTCCGCGGATTACAGACCGATTTCGTTTCATAGTTCTAAATATGCTTCGTAGTAGAAAATTCCGAAACTACATGAACATGCCAAATACTCTTGTTCGGGAACGAACGTATATACACATTGTGGCCGTTATTGGACTTGATGAATAGCGACAGATCTCATTATGAGATTGGAATATATGCCGGAGTATTGGCATGCTAACATCTTAGGAAAACCAGGAAATATCTCTAATAGAGGACATGTTTCCTGGAGCTATGCATGTCCGGAACAAACCAAGTCTAGTAGATAATTCCATAGGCGCATTTTTAAGGTGTCGTATCGTAGGTACTTATCTCAAGTTTACAAGCCCTCGTTGTGAGCCATGTGATTGCATGTGCATCCCGTATTAATAAACGCTTGTTGGCTGACACATTCGTGTTATTTATGATCAAGTAACGCCGCATGACACCGCCGCATGCATACCGTTTTAACAAATGTTTAATTACTGTCAAAACTCTATTACACTCGCTTTTATATTTATATAAAGTATTCATAGTTATTACTGTTATACTACTTAATATAGTATACCTACATACTATAACATAACACGTTAACATTTAACCAAAAGGCAAAATCAATTATTCGGAATTTTTCGCGTCTTGAGATTTTTAACTCAGTCCTGTAACAATGTTTCAATGTAGGTAGACAGACGAGCGTAGGATAACTATTCTTATATAGTTATAGGATGAAGTATTAAAAAATTAGTTTCAACACAATATGCAAAGCAAGATTAGACTTAAATATTAAAATAGATAAGAGTGTTCCTAGCTGACCCAAACGTGTACATCTTTAAAGGATTTTTGTGCTTCCCCTTTTTATGCTGAATCTAGTCGGCATCTTTTTATGAGCTCCAGAAGATTTGTCACTAGATTATCCTGGGAATTATCCTCTTCAATATAAGCAATGATGGCTGTCCTGTAGGTTAGAGCCTGACATTCGAACACGATATGGGTGTCTGTTTTATTCTCCATTTCGCAAAATCTACCTAATGTTGATTCCTGAATCTGATGTATCCCCATCATAATATGTAGATGTTTCTCAGGGAAGTGTGACCGGCTAAAAGTTCAATCACCTTTCTGAGTGTCAGCTATACGAAGCAAACGAATCGATTTGCTTCGCGCCCCGCGAAAAGTAAAAAGGGTTGTTTCCGGTATGATTTTATGATTTTCATCGAGTGTAAGCCTAAATGTACTGGAAGATTAAAAAGGAAGAATCCTGGTGGCATAGGATCGATGAAACAAAGCAAATACTGAAGGTTTTAATTGCATTTTATCGTCTGACGTTTCGGCAATCTTTATGCCATCTTCGGAGAATCTAGAAGATTTATATATGAAAAGTTTTAAATTATTGTTGTTACAGTTGTTATTGTTAAAGTTAATTATTCTTAAAGTTGTTATTGTTAAAATTATTGTTGTTAAAATTAAAGTTAAAAAATTGGAAGTAAAAATAAATAAACTTACCAATGCTGTCTGTTTTCTCAGTAGGTATTGTTGTTATGTATAAAATAAATTAAATTTTGAAATGTCATCAAAAGGTATTAAAATTACTATTTTTCTTGAAAAACGACTTGATTTTTACTAAAAACTGTATAAATGTGTCAATGTTAAAAATTGCCTTCAAAAACTGTAACTCCATATATAAAAACTTTTTTTCTAAATTAAAAGAAAAAAACTGCCAAATTACAAAGTTCAAATGTAGTTTACAAAATTGATTGTAAAGATTGTGATGCTGTATATATTGGTCAGAGTTCTCAATATTTGTCCCAGCGTTTAAAACAACATAACTATATGACATACAAAAATATAAAAAATATTTCCATCCCAATACTGATTTCACATCTTTAGTCCAACATTGTTACAACAATAATCATGAATTTGATTATAATAACGCTAATATTATAACACAAGAATGTAATTATTCTAAACGTTTATTTTTGGAAATGCTTTTCATTAAAAAATTTAACACAACTGTCAACAAAAGAATAGATATTGAGAGTATGTCCTCTATATATAGCAAACTAATTGAAAAATAATAAAACTAATTTATAACAAGCATAAACTTATCAATGTTCTGATTTTCGTACTTTAAAATCTAAAACATTTTTTCAATCAGTATAATTTTTAACATAGACACATTTATACAGTTTTTAGTAAAAATCAAGTCGTTTTTCAATAAAAATAGTAATTTTAATACCTTTTGATGACATTTTAAATTTTAATTTATTTTATACATAACAACAATACTGAGAAAACAGACAGCATTGGTAAGTTTATTTATTTTTACTTCCAATTTTTTAACTTTAATTTTAACAACAATAATTTTAACAATAACAACTTTAAGAACAATTAACTTTAACAATAACAACTGTAACAACAATAATTTAAAACTTTTCATATATGAATCTTCTAGATTCTCCGAAGATGGCATAAAGATTGCCGAAACGTCAGACAATAAAATGCAATAAAAACCTTCAGTATTTGCTTTGTTTCATCGATCCTATGCCACCATCTGCCTTTTTAATCTTCCAACATTGAAACAGGATCATCATCACTCTAAATTATTAGAGTTATTTTTTCACAACCTAAAAGTACTGTTAAGGTTCGTGCATCCGTTCCGGTCTTCCATAGTTGGTGACCACCCATTTATAAATAATTATTTTTTGGTCGTGAACTATGCTCATCCAGTGTAAACATTTATTTGCCACGAAATGAAAGGTCTAATTTGGCTCTAACCATATAAAAACTCGGGTCGCAGTGCCAAACCCTGCCGACAACATACAGTGTATTTGCTATTATAGACAGTGGGGCTTTATTATGTAAACTTAAATTTGTTTTTAATCAAAATTAAAACATTAACACCTTAATACAGCCCTTAAAATCAATTTTTTGTCAATCCAACATCTGCACCAAATTAAATACATCCATCAGTAAATAAATGTATGTCCGCAAACTAGTGTTCTTATTTAAAATATAGTCCGGTCTTGTTGCGTCGATTTTATTAAAATTTTAGCAGTACATTTTAATCTGTACCGAAAGGTTAAATTTCAGTTTTGAAATGATTGTGAGAATTTTTCGTTTTTTGGGGTCCCAAATTTTTTTCAAACCCGTAAAAATAACCCGATTAGGCCCATTTTAAATAAGCTTCGTGCGGATATGAAATCTTGAACCAAAATTCGCTAAAATCAATTAAGTCCTTCGAAAGTTAGTACATGTAAACATTTTTAAAAATTATGTTAAATTGTTCAGGAAGCTGACCCCTAGGTCTCGTTATCCGACCGACGTCGAAATAGATAGATTGTGAATTATAGACGCTCAACAGCTAAGGTCATCAGCGTCTATATAATTAAAAAAAAAAACGACCGACGTCAATAGTGTATGTGCTATATGGCAAATACACTAATAAAGGTATCCGGCCTTTATTTTTCATAGCATAAATTATTAATAATAAATAAATTATTAATAATAATTATTTCTGTGAATTTAATTAATAAATTGATAACGTTTTTCTCGTATATTTTCTAATGTAACATTATGAATATTTTATATGAATTTATAGAGAAAAAAATTGAGGTTTTGAAAAACTAAAAAAATCTATGTTGCCATTTGAAAAAAAAAATGCATGTACTTTTCCGGTTGAGTTTGAAGTACAAAAAAATATACCTCAGCAGTTCTCGATAGTAAATTTCGAGTTGAACAAAAAAGTCTTTAAACTTTTTTTTATTTAGTAGGACACACGAATTATTCACTGTTACCACTTTCGGTGAACACTGTAAGTATACTCTTCTATATAATAATAAAACTGTAAACTTGACGCCTGTTCATTCGAAATATTTGGAAAATAAATAATTGAAGGGATGGAGGATAAGTGTTAATATGCATTAAGATCATTTTTGAAATTTTTTTCTGTTTGGCTAAAAGTATTGTGGAAAATTTTCATTTATTTGAGTTCGGAAATTATATATAGCTTTCTACTGTCTTCTTCAACCATAAGATTACTAAATGCACCACTCGATTCTATTTTAGCCTGATCAAAGACTTAGATTGGTGACCCATAATTATTTTCTGATTTTAGTAAAATACAGCGTTGGCTCCAGTTATACGTTTTATCTATGCCAATTTTAACCGTTTGGCTCTGGAAACTTGTGACAGATAGATGGACGAACGGACGGACAGACAACGGAGGCTGTAACTGTTCGGTTTTCCAATTTTGGCTCGGAACAGTAAAAATATGTTTTGGCCACACCTTAATTTTTCTGAAGGAATTTTTTTTTATTTTTGAAATAGGTTGAATGATGTTTGCTAATAATGCATGTATAGTAGAGTAGGTAGATGTTCTTTTTATTGTGCTTAAGAATTTAAACATCATATAAGTACTATACCATTAATGTTAATAATATAAGTAATACTATATTTTCTTCTCTTTTTGGCAGACCGAACATTATTATGTAGCTAGTGAATGTATTTTATATATTTTGTAAATATCTTTTTTATGTCACCGATCGATACATCCGATACATCTTTTGTGTGCTTGTGACAGTCATATAAATATACTTATATTTGGGAAACCATTAAAATAGTTTGTGTAACAATTTTATTGGGCCCTAAATCTTACCTACAATAGTATGTGGGCGGTTTTGGTAGAACATTGTTTGAAGTGTAACTGGAAATATAAAGACGGGTATTTGATGTTTGGGTAATAGACGCAAGTTTGTCGACCATAATACTGGTAATGGTACGGTTCATACATGCTGATGCATATTATTATACCCAATACAATAAAACATTCTTTTGTGTATTTACTTCTAGCATATAGCATAGCAAATACGGTGTTGCCGTTGATCAGATGCTGGAACCTAGGGGTCGGACCATAAAATCTTGACGTTTCACATTGTTTCGAATAAGTTGATACATTTTGTATGAATTATTGGATTAATGAAATTATTATTATTATCATGTTTATTATTATTACTTAAAATACAGTTGGGTAGGTTTACTTATAATTTCGTTAGTATCAAATGATTTGAAAATTGAAAAGTATATGTAATATTAAGTAGCTTTTACCGCCGTTTCAAACAGTTTACATGTAGTCCAGTAAATAAGCCGGAAAATCTGGAAAAGTGGTGGAACAACTCCGATTTCAAAAATTCTTTTTTCCTTGATTCCTTAGACCCTCAGGAACATTCATCACCACTAACCTCCGCCTCACTCCGAAAATTGAAAAAAGTAGGGTGGTTTTAACCCTCTCAAAAGCACCCGCCAGTGAAACAGTGGAAAAACATTTTGAAAAATAAAAATTTTGTCTTAAGAATCGGCTCTCGGAGGTTTTCGAGGTCGTTGATTACGAATCCGAAGTCTGTAATCAAGTGAGGGTAGTTCCAACCCCTCAAAACTACCCCCAGTCGTCACTGTTTTTTCCATTACAGTGATGACTGGGAGTGGTTTTGAGGGGTTGGAACTATCCTAACTTGATTACAGACCTCGGATTCGTAATCAGCGACCTCGAAAACCCCCGAAAGACGATTTTTAAGACAAAATATTATTTTTTACTGTTTTTTTTCATTACAGTGACGACAGGTCAAGCGGATTGGGAGCATGTTTATATGCAAATACGAAAAGCTCTATTGTTTTTGGGGAAAATCAGCACATGTGCAAAAGAGTATGCTGGGTCATTCCATGTCAAACCGACCAATAGTCGGAATCGACCCCTTCCGATTTAAAAGAAATTTGGTCAGACGTCTTCTTTCATCCTATACCGAAGTTTTACCAGCGGAAAAGAATTAAAAAAATGTTCAAGAGTTACAAAATTCAAAAATGTATTATTTTTTTAAATCTTCCAAGTTAATTTTTTTAATAGAACGAAAACTATTATACTTACAGAAATCAACCTTGAATAGTTTTAAAGAGGATACTTGGGGCTACAAAAAAATATTTGAAAAAAAAATTGAAGTATAAACAAATTGCAAAATTTTCAATTTTAATATATAAGACAAAGTCGGGTTAAGTTACACCATTTATAACTCAAGAACGGCTTAATTTTTTTGTTCGATTCGTCTCTAGGTAGGTTAAACCCTACGGTCGTTCGATTTTTGAATTTGGTCCCAGAGGAGAGCAATAAAGAAAAAACGCTTATTACTCGCTCAATTTAAATCAGATCGGTTCGAAACCTGTCTTACGAAAAGGAAAAAAAATTATTTAGATTTCGTACAACAGAATCTGCCCAAACAGTGTTTTTATACTCATTTATATAAAAAAATAGCTGTATAAATTCAATTTTCTTTAATACATCGCGCACCGTGGATCGGTCGTCTTTGTCTGCCGCAAAAGTGATATGAAAATTAGAAAATTGCGTATGTCCAATCTTAAAATGAAAACGGCGGCTATTTCTAACATAGTAATTTTTGGCATTAGTATTTCATGAAATGCAATGCCTTGTAAGTTAACAATTATTAGAACATGATACTTTGACAGATGCAAATGTCATTTTTGACATTTTTTTACAATTCCAACACAACGGATGAGCGCATTGAAACCAAATTTTGGGAGGATGTTTGATATGCGAATACAAAGAGCTCTATTGTTTTTGGGGAAAATTAGCGCATGCGTAGAAGATATATATAGGTACTATAAGGTTGTTTTTATATAATAATGGTAACCGTTTTATTATACTACCTATACTTTTACGAGTTTTGTAATTTTTTTGGAAAAAATTGGCGCATGCGCAGAAGATATATTTGCCATCGTGGGTTTTTTATGTAATAATGGTGTACTTTTAATATTTTATTATTCTATTTTACAAGAAAGTTGTGTAAAATGTTTTTTGAGGGAAAGTCGGCGCATGCGCAGAAGCGGCATAAGTTATAAAGTTGCTTTTATATAATAATGGTATACTTTTCATAACGGTTTGTTGTTCTATTTTTACAAATTTTTTTAATTTTTTTGGGGAACATCGGCACATGCGGCCATCGGCCATCGCTGTTTTTTATATAATAATGGTGTATTTTTTAAAATGGTTTATTATTCTATTTTACAAGAAAGTTTTCTAAAAAGTTTTTTGGGGAAAAGTCGACGCATACGCAGAAGAGACATTTGATAAAGTTGTTTGTATATAATAATGGTATACTTTTCATAACGGTTTATTATTCTATCTACTTTTACAAAAGTTTTGTAAATTTTTTGGGGAAAATCTGCGCATGCGCGAAAGGGATTTATGTCATCGTTGCTTTTTATATAGTAATGAGTACTTTTTATAATGATTTATTATTCTATTTTAAAAGAAAGTTTTTTAGGTGTTCTTATGTAATAAATTTGATAACATTTTACTGAATTAACGCTTCCAATTTTGGCGTTTCGGGGGACTTTCTTATAACGGGATGGTGTTGATACGATAGCGTTTTTTTGCGCAGTGAAAAGGGGAGGGCGTTTCGGGGGAGTTCCTTAAAACAACGATGACCGGGTGACTT
This sequence comes from Xanthostigma xanthostigma, assembly GCA_963575645.1. Taxonomy (NCBI): domain Eukaryota; kingdom Metazoa; phylum Arthropoda; class Insecta; order Raphidioptera; family Raphidiidae; genus Xanthostigma; species Xanthostigma xanthostigma. Next base: position 36,857,911 of record OY754464.1, read on the forward strand.
TTGCGTTTTAAAATTCGCCAAAATTGGAAGCGTTAATTTAGCAAACTGTTACCATAAATTTTGGAGAATTTTCCAATAACACAAAATATATCGATCGCATCCGGGTGAAATTAATAAATAATTTGAACTTAATACATTTTTTTTATTCATTTTATTATGTTAATAAAATCCTAAAGTAAATTTAGCTAAAAATTAACATGACATTCATTGACTGTTAGGCGGTGCGAAGTTCGCCGGGTTAGCTAGTATTGAATAAATCAAATTTTTTTTAGACTACCTCTATCAATTTTTAAAAGACCCTGAAATTTTCAGAGGTCTTTTTCTTTTTTTCGATATGAGTTTTTGAATTTTGAAAACAAAAATATTTGTAAACAAATATTTAATTTCATAATTTTGAGCAATAAGTATGTATTTTTTTTCAAAATTCAAAAATGCATATCTTCGAAAAAACAAATTACGAAAAATAAAAATTTATAGGTATATCTTCCCAGAAAAGAAAATCCAATTTATTAAGTGGAGCATCTATTTCACTTTTACCCTAATTGAGAGCTTTTTAAATTCTTATTTTTCCATTATAGTCCAGCAGCCACCGCCTGTTTTTTTCAGTGATTAATAACAGGCTGAATTTTCGTAAGTTCGTTCGGTTTGACGAGACGCCCAAGTTTTTCCTCTGTGCACATTCTTAAAGAGGTAGGTAATGTAGTGCGCATGTAGTGCACATGTCGATATAGTAGGGTGTCGAAATTGTCAGACTAACAGTAAATTTTTTATTTAAATTTTAATATAATATGATAATAAACTCGGAAAAACAATTGTCCTACAAAATCGATGGTTTGAGTTGGAGCGTCCTCCATGCTGAATATGTCGAAATAACGAGGTCATACAAATTATTAATAACTAACTGATTTTCTGTATGCAGCTTAGTTAATATTAGTATAATTGAATGGCCACAAAGTCCTACAAATGTAGTGGTACGTTTTCCTAGTCCTACGCTTGGGAGTTGTCGATTCCACGGTATCACTTTTTTCATTAATAACCGTAGGACAAAAAAAACACATGTTCAGTTGCCTAAATCAAACAGTGTCCTACTAAAAAATGGGTATGTATCGCTAGTCCTACAGGAATATTGAAAATAATAATTTTTCGTAGTTGTAGTTTTGGTAACTTGGGACAAATATATTTGTAAGCAGAATCAATATTTTTTTTGAAATAGTACAACTCGAGTTGTATGAACTGTAGTTATATATGATCTGCCAAAGTGAAACTAAAAAATACAACAATAGTCCAGTCGGTGGAAACAATTTTAAACCAAAAGCTCCAGAAATTCGCAAACAGACTCAAATTTTTTTATGAGTGGTTTAAAGTGTACTGATTGAAATAGAAAAAAGTTCATTCGTCTATCGATTTCCTAAAGTCAAAAAAAATTTTGAAAAAAATTTTTATTTCCAAAATCCTTGAATATTTTAAGCTGGGATAAAGATAGAGATAAATAAAAAACACTGCCTTGTAGAGGACATTTTTTTCTATAAAAAATATATCTTGTACTTTTTTCGTCAGAGCTATAGTTTACCTGGAAAAAATTCGGAAAGTTAGTAAGCCATCTTGCGTCGGCAAACAAGCAAATAAATCCCTTTGCAGAAGCAAGAATCATTAAATTTTACTAAAATGTTTATAACACTATTTGTCTAGAAATAGTACAGTCAATCTGGCAAAAACCTCAACAAAACCACCCAAAAAGGTGAAACTTGGTGAGTCGTTAGAGAATGATGAAAAAAAAGGTTACCTGGCAATGGCCACCTGGTACCTGTTCAAATACCTGTTTAAATAGTCAAAAAAAACTCAAAAATATTTTGAAATGGATTTTTCTCGAAAACTATCCATTTTACAGAAAAATTTATTGAACAAAAAATGTAGAGCGCATCGTTATCTACAATTAATGTCATTGGTGCTATGTTGTACAACAAAAAATGTGCGCAGTAGGTGGCGCTTAAGTGCCAAAAAAAGTGTTTTTCCACTTTTTTGCCCTGAAATTTTCATTTTTCAGTTACGATTCAAATGGAAAAATTGTTCCATTTTATTTTATAAACAACTTTTATTTCAACATTTTTTTCATACAACTTACCGTTTCAGAGCTGCAGCTTGTTGAAGTGAAAATAAGTTGTATGAAAAGTAAGTTGTATGAAAAAAATGTTGAAATAAAAGTTGTTTATAAAATAAAAAGGAACAATTTTTCCATTTGAATCGTAACTGAAAAATGAAAATTTCAGGGCAAAAAAGTGGAAAAACACTTTTTTTGGCACTTAAGCGCCACCTACTGCGCACATTTTTTGTTGTACAACATAGCACCAATGACATTAATTGTAGATAACGATGCCCTCTACATTTTTTGTTCAATAAATTTTTCTGTAAAATGCATAGTTTTTGAGAAAAATGCATTTCAAAATATTTTTGAGTTTTTTTTGACTATTTGAACAGGTACCAGGTGGCCATTGCCAGGTAACCTTTTTTTCATCATTCTCTAACGACTCACCAAGTTTCACCTTTTTGGGTGGTTTTGATACGAAATGATTTTTTTTTCGCCAGATTGATTGTACTAAAATGCATATTCTAAATATTCCAAATAAAAAATTTTAAAAAAAACAAAATTTTCAAAAAAAACTTCAAAATTTGCAAAAAATTTTCGGAAAATAAAATTTTTTTTTTTTGGCGTCGGAACCAATTTTTTTAGGTTTTTTGGACAATTCTAAAGAAAAAAGGTCTCTAATGATTTTCCTATAAAATGCACCATTTTTGAGAGATTAATTCTAATTAGCTTTTTATAAAATCTTTCAAAATTAGTAATGATTATCAAAATAATGAAAAAATAATAACAAACAATTTTTTTTTAAGTAGTCATGGAAAAATTGGTCGATAATTTTATTTATTGAAGAGTTCTAATCAGACGTTAATCAAAGATTTGTTTATCTGTTTTCATTTCCATTGTATTTTTTACCTAGATACTTTCTTACCTAGGCACATATCACATTTTATTCCTTGAGTATTTATCTTCGTAATGTAGTAGTATGAAAAATTTCGTCAAGGCCCCCACTCGGCTACTTCCTATAGCGTGAACATTTATACTTCCTAACTCTGTATCGAAATATAAAGTTAAATATGTGGAAAAAATATATCAATTCCTGGAAATACATACCACTTTTGGTGTAGGACAGTGGTAAAATTGTGTTCTACACTTATTCCCGATAGGACAAAATCAAACCTAGGTTGTTATTAATGAAAAAAGTGATACCGTGGAATCGACAACTCCCAAGCGTAGGACTAGGAAAACGTACCACTACATTTGTAGGACTTTGTGGCCATTCAATTATACTAATATTAACTAAGCTGCATACAGAAAATCAGTTAGTTATTAATAATTTGTATGACCTCGTTATTTCGACATATTCAGCATGGAGGACGCTCCAACTCAAACCATCGATTTTGTAGGACAATTGTTTTTCCGAGTTTATTATCATATTATATTAAAATTTAAATAAAAAATTTACTGTTAGTCTGACAATTTCGACACCCTACTATATCGACATGTGCACTACATGCGCACTACATTACCTACCTCTTTAAGAATGTGCACAGAGGAAAAACTTGGGCGTCTCGTCAAACCGAACGAACTTACGAAGATTCAGCCTGTTATTAATCACTGAAAAAAACAGGCGGTGGCTGCTGGACTATTAGAAAGTAATAAAAGAAATAATCAAGACAAAAAAAATCCAACCAATTAGGCTTTTGAAAAAAAAATAATTATCGATTTTTTTTATTGTATTTTAAAACTTTATTATAAATAATATTGATAATCGATGCGAAAAACTTTCAAAAAACTTTTTTTAAATTAATTATAAGCAATTTAAAATTGATAAAATATTAAAAAAAATCACGTGACCGTAAACGCACTAAAATTGTTTTTGACAGTTGTGACGTCATATTGTTAAAATGTATATAAGCAGGCTATCAATGGCTTCTACATATTGTGTATTGACTAAAACTATTCTAAATTTAGTATAAAAAAATATTGTTGACAAGTAATTCTATTTAATAATGTGTGACAAAGCTTTTATAAAAGCCAATTCTGCTAATATACTTACTGTAGATATTATTTATGATTACAGATTTTCTAAAAAATGATACATTTTCGGTTCAATTCAGCTGAGACTAAGTTTTTTTTTTAAATATTAATGTGACTGTAATATTTTATGAGAAACTAAATATTTTTCATTAAATATAATTAGTTAATTTATTATTTATTATTATTATTTGTAGGGTGTCACTCGAAAGATATACCTATATAAAGATTATATTTCTAGTTGAAACATACCTTTTCACTACATTATTAAAACACACAGCGGCTTTTAAGTATGAAAATCGGTTTATATTTTTAATGACGCTCTGTTCTGAACTTACAGTCTTTACCACCTGGCAAATACTTAATCGTATGTACCACACACCATTTTTGTCATGTGTATGCGAGTTATGGTTCAAAAAATTCTGGCACATCATAATCTAACTGAAATGCACTATTTTATTTCATTGTTTGAAAATTTTTATTGTTGTCACATTGTTACTAATTTTTTCAATTGTTATCTTAATATGAGAAAAAACACAGCTCATACTAGTCTATTATTAAAAGATATTAAGTATTATTATGTATGTAGGTACTACATTTCCTTGAATATCGATTTTTGTGAGTTTTTTGTGACCTATGCAAAGCAAATATTATTGATTGAAATATTATACAAGACATTGCTAAGAAAAATACATCGATAAAATTGATATACCATATTATTCTTAAAAATGAGTGCCGAGAAATGACAATGGGTGAGTAAAATTACATCCGAAACGACAATTTTTAAAGGATCTAAAATAACGGCGGCAGATTTCAAAATGACGACCTACATAAATAATATTTACAAAGGGAACGACTGTTATTATAGAGAAAAATAGTTGGTAAAGTTGAATCTTGGATTTCTCGTTTAAAAAATACATAACATTGAAATTAATTCGTTTCGTAAAAAAAAAATAGTACAAAATCAACAAATCACAGCAAATTAATAATATGTTTATTGAACTATTCCAAGCAAAGTTCGGTCACCCAGATATTTAAATTTATACGTTGATATAAATTATTATTAATTACAGTATTATATTAAAATACTTACATCAAAATGATCCTTGCAACACAAAAAAATGGATGTTTCATGATGTTGACACCATTGTTTTTGACGTGTAACATCTTGTGGCACATTTAAAAACATTTTGTGGGGAGTTTTTTATGTAATATTCGTACACCTTTGTACAAAGCAAGCACGATAACATTTAAGATTCGACATTTTTGATAAATTTATTAATATATTGACTGTATTCAATCAATGAGAGGTTAAAACACTGTGTCAATTGCATGTGATGATAATAGAAATTTACATTATGACGTCACATTACGCTCGGGAAATGTCGGGTCGTTCTCGGAACTGGGTACAAAAATTTATTTTTAATTTGATATAACTTTTGAATTATAACGAAAATAAAAAAAAGAAAAATAGTTTTGTTATAAAACTTATATACGATCTTTCCATTTATGACAAAAAAAAATTTCATTCAAAAGCCCAATTGGGTGACGGGTCCATTCCAGCTTCAAAAATTATTAACCTACTAGTAGCTAAGCCTCTAAGCCTGTCTCTATCAGGCGTAATCAAAGTTCAAATATTCAAAATAACGTTCTTATTTTACATATAACATAGAAGTTAACATATATTTTAGAAGAAGACCTCCCCCCTGTTTCTGTCCCTGGGGAGAAAATCTATAATCCCGCTCAACATAAGATTCAGCGCCGTGTCCTTTACTATCAGTCTTTCAATTTCCTAGGACCTAGGTCAAATGAGACCTTCTGGAGTGTCTGGAAAAACAGACAGACAGATAAACAGATAGTTCGACGGACAGATAGACAAACAGACAGACGGATGGACACAACATCCGGACACACATTAGGAAGTTATATATAGATGGGTTAAATTCAAATTTGCGGGCTCTTGGGTTGGATCACCACGTTACGCGAGTAACCTTTTTTCAATGGTTTTCTTATTTGTAAATTGAAACAATCAATTTATTATTTCAATTGTATGAAATGAACATTTGTTTTTTTTATTGATTTCTATATCTTATAAGTTAACCAGTGGGATTGTGCAAGTAATTCAGGAATTACAATGCGCGAAATTTAACATAGTTCATCCCAACGTTAAAGTTTGGAAAGAAATAAACTACAGTAGAACCTATGTAAGGCGCCAAAAAATTCGAGTTATATAGTTTTCGACCTACGAAGGATTTCGACTTTGTAAAGAAATATTGGATATGTAGGAGTTAAAACATTCATTATAACTAATTTTGAGTTGCTATGGTCGAGATACAGAGGCCCAATTTATTTTTTCGAGTTATGGAGGGAAAGTATGTACCGAAATGACTTATAGGGACTCACTGATTATTTCGACCTAAGAGGGCTGAGATTTCGAGTAATGGAGGTTTTGGGGCTTGAAGAGAAGGAAACAAAACATTTTTCCGAGTTTGGAGGTTTTCGACTTATCGAGGGTCTACTCAGAGCTTTCCAGTATTCCTAGATAGTAAAAAAATGTTATTGAAATGCGTTGAAAGGACAAAGTAATTTTTAACCGACGAAAAACAAAAACGGAGGAGGTTCTCAAGTCGACGCGTATATTTTTTTTTTTTTTTATGTATGACCACGCATAACTTTTTACAGAGTAGTCCGATTTTGATAAATATTTTTTTGTTTGAAAGGGTATACCCCGAAGTTGGTCCCATATAAATTTGGTAAAAAAATTCCAACCCTAAGGGTAGGAAAACAGGGGATGATTGATTGTTCACTCACTGATTGTAATGTATGACCACACATAACTTTTTACAGAGTAGTACGATTTTGATAATTATTTTTTTATTGAATAGGGTATACCTCGAGGTTGGTCTCATATAAATTTGGAAAAAAAATTCTTACCCTAAGGGTGGGAAAATAGGGGTGATTTATTGTTCACTCATAGATTTTCATGCTGAGTTGTGTATTACAATTATAAATTATATAGCCACAAAAAATTATAAAATAAAAACTTTTTAACAAAAAAATTAAACCGCCGAAAAACTGAAAAGCAAAAAATAATAAATCTTTTTATTTAACTAAGTTCTATTTAAGTCGTTGAACGTATGTGACAGTCTAGTATATCTAAGTAATTTTGAGTCGGCGTCAAACAATCAATGAACAAAGATCACTAAAAGAAATAACCAAATCAAATTAGAGAACTCTCGTGAACTCTCAGAGATTTCCGGCGAAGGATTGTTGACGCCGACTCAAAATTACTTAGATATACTAGACTGTCACGTACGTTCAACTACTTAAATAGAACTTAGTTAAATAAAAAGATTTATTATTTTTTGCTTTTCAGTTTTTCGGCGGTTTAATTTTTTTGTTAAAAAGTTTTTAGGTGGGAAGATATGGGCCTGAAACTAATTCAGCGGAAATGCTTATAAGTAGTTCCGAAAGTAATTGAGCTAGAGGGTCCTACAAGGGCTCATTTTCTTCGTTTTTCTATGAGCTAAAAGGTAGGAATGGCGAAAAAAATTATTTTTTGCAAATGCGCAAACACGGCATGCAGCTCCTGATTATTTAATTATTATTTACATCTGTCCATTCTAGATTTGGTAGCAGGTTACTCCGGTTACACGCATTATTGAATCGCCTCTCTCCGAAAATAATCGTGAGATAAAAATTGGCATCTTTTTGTTTTGCGCGCCAAGCGCGCATTTGCAAAAAATAAATTTTTTCGCCATTCCCACCTTTTAGCTCATAGAAAAACTATAAGCGTTTCCGCTGAATTAGTTTAAGGCCCATATCTTCCCTCCTAATTGTCCCACCACCCCCTTCCTCCAGCCCATTAAAGTGCTCCCTGATACCCTTCGCTTAAAAAAAATTTGAGGCCCCAACTCCACCCCCTTCCGAAAAAAACCTGATTGAATTTTCGTTTATTCGCAATTTCAAATCACGATATTTCGCAAATGGATTGAGATATCGGGCTCAGCTTTGAATAAGCTTACGTGTTTTTTCAAGCTCTTCAATTTCGCCATTTACATTTTTTTTGTAGGATCAGATCCGGCTGAGATATGCTCGAAAAACCGTTTACAGGTAAATTTAATACGCCCCCCACCCCCCATACAACCGCCGATCACCTGAAATATTTTGAGGGAATAAGGGGGAGATCGAACTTCATCGGTTGGAAAAAAAAATAAATCAATTTCTTTTGTTGGTTTTCGAAAACTGAAGTGACCGCGCTATAAAAGCTTATCTATAGAAAATTTTTTTACTAATATTTTATTTTGTTCTTTTTGATTTTTCAAACTTTTTATTATTAACACATTAATTTTGTAAAATGGATTGATTATTATTTAATTCTAAAAACGATTGAATCATGTATTGTTACCGGGAATACATATGTGTAGGGGTGGGAGGGGGAATGGCGCTCACTGGGTAATGGCGCTCACCTCTGTAACTCTGTCAAAAAGGAAAGTAGCAACACGTCACGTCGCGTGAAGCGCGAGGGGAGGGGGCCTCTAATAGACAGCGATGCAAACGGACAGTCAGCTCGCGTCATGCGACCGTGAAGAGCGTTTCTTTGTTTGTGGCCGCGCTGATCTAATTTTTAATTAGGTGCTGAACAAGTTAAGTTGTTGGGCTCGCTATACTATGGACTCAGTGTTGCAGATTTGCGTTAACTTGTTTATAAATTTGCTGAGCGCAACAATATCAAAAACAATTATGATCAAACAGCCGGATTGGATTGGGGACACTACTTTATGCCTTGAGCGGCATTACCCAAAGTCAGGGGCAATGCCGCTCAAACATGTTTTTTTAATAATGTTTTCCTACTACTAGTAGGTGAAAGATATATGCTTTTGTTGTTAAATTGTCGATTACTCAATAATTAAAGACTTTGTTCTTAATTTTGATTTATAATAAATAATTTAAAAAATACACCATGTTTTCCTTAAGTGAACGCCATTCCCCCGTCCTACCCTACATAAATTCAAATCGGTAGGATATGTGGCGTCCGCCATATTGGGTTATAATGACGTCCCATAGTTCATTGTATTCCACTCGTCAAACTCTTCCATTTGATACCCATGTCAAGAGGGTTGTGAAGGAAAATGTAATCCGCCATTTTGGGGCGTCCGCCATAATAGGTTTACAATGAAATCACATACTTCATCATATACCACTCACAAATTCTTTATTTAATACCTATGTCAATATGAATGAGAAGAAAATGGTAATCCGACATTTTGGGGCGTTCGCCATATTGGGTTTAAAATGCCATCACATACCTTATTGTACCCCACTCGTCAAACTCTTTCGTTTGATATCCATGTCAAGAGGGTTGTGAAGAAAAAGTTAATATGCCATCTTGGGGCGTCCGTCATATTGGATTTATGCATTTTTACCGAACTTATAAACGTATACAAAATTTCAAAGCTCTAGCTTAATTAGATCTTGACAGAAAACATTTCTAAAATAACGTTAGCCATCTGTCAAAATTCATAATAATAATTAGTTATTGAAATCGTTAACTCAGAAGGCGTTGCATTTCACAAAATAATAATGTCAAAAAATTGAAAAACTCTATTAGAAATAGTATTTGTTTTTATTTAAGACAGAGCACATACGCAATTTTCAATTGTCCACATCACATGCACAACCGACTGGAGTGCGTGATTCATTAGGAAAAATCGAATTTATACAGTGTTTATTCTCTTTTTATATTTTTATATATAAAAAAACTATTTGCGCGAATTCTGTTACACGAAATCTATGTAAAATCTTCTCCTCTTTCGTTTAAGACAGGTTTCGAATCTGATTTAAATTGATCGAATTATAAGCAAAAAACTTTTTTGTTTCCGATTTGCTCCCCTCTGGGAACAAAATTCAAAAATCCGGCTCCGTTAAGATCTGTCCCATGCCCCATATTATAAGTGTGCCAAATTTCAACTTTCTATGTCTACTGGGGCCTTCTGGAGGCTCTGGAAAGAAAAACATCCGGACACACAAAACGTAATTATATATGTAGATTTTTATTCACGTTTGTTCAGCCATAACTTTTCGAGGAGTTAACCGATTTGGAAAATGTCGAGATCATTTTGTTCATAATGTTTACAGATTGGGATGATACAATTTATTTAAATCGATTCAGTTGTTTTTAACCGAATTAAAAAAATGGGTGCTTTTATATATCTTACTTTATATCTCCAACATTTGTGAACCGATTTTGACGATTTTTTCTATTTTATAGGATATACCTTCAGGGTGCTCTCACATACATTTTACTTTTATAAACCCAGCAGTTTAAAAATAAAATATTAAGGAAAAAGGGGGGTAATAACGTGCAAACTACGCATTTCCAAAGTCTTAAAAAGTACATAGTAAAGAAACTCCAAAAGATTTGAACTGCCTTCAAAAAAGACTACTAATAAGCCTAAAATAATTAAGCTTTGAGGTCGATACCAATTTAATACCTATAAAACTTTGTTATTTTTTGCTTTTTAGTGGCCTTTTTTGAAGAAGGTTCAATTTTTTTAAACTTATTTTTATTTACAAATTATTTTTAATGTTTTGTTTGTCTCGTATATTATGTATTAGTGATGTGCCGGATATCCGTATCCGTATCCGCGGATATCCGAGGGAAAAAAAAGATCCGTATCCGCATCCGTCAGTTTTTGGCGGATCTTTTACCTTATTAATTTTCAATTCATAGATGAAATTTTAAATATGTAGGTGATTAGGTAATAATGAAAAACTGTTAAATTCCATTCAGATTATTTTTTATTTTTTATCGTAGTGAGTACATACCAATAGTACATAACTCAAAGGTACTAAAAACTATCTTTATAATGAGATATTGCACATCGATCTTTGGAAAGAGACAATCTGTTATGAGAGTTAACTCTTAAAGAGGTCAATAACTTTTTCCCATAACAGATAGTCTCTTTCCAAAGGTCGATGTGCAACATTTACCGTTGCGTACTCTAAGAAAGTTAAGATCCGTATCCGCGGATCTTGAAACCAAATATCCGTATTTAGATCCGTATCCGCGGATATACATTTTTAACGATCCGGCACATCACTAGTATGTATGCATCTTTCTTTAACGTAACCTGTCGTAAAACTTAATATGTACACCATTTTGTGTTGAGAGTTTTTGAGTTTCTTATTTTAATTAAGATCGAATTCTTTAGTCTTTGCATCACCACTCTTTCTCTCAGATAGACTCTTTGTATACAATAAATGTCTATATAATATGCAATGCTACTAATCAATGTAGTACATGTTAGTGACATACCAATATACTTGCGTAGTTTGTGTTACACTTAATATATTATACTACTCCGTATCTTTTAGTATTTTAAATTCCAATTGGACATTTTCTTTGTTATTATTCTTATGTAGGAGGTCCTACTTTATGGACATACATAATAATATTATGTACTTCCATAAAGAACTTAACAGCTCTTGAATATTTATGAACCGGCGTACAGATCAGTGCTTGTGTATTAACTCATCAATTTTCTCAATTTGTTCGTCATAACATGTTGTGGACTAACATCGAAATCGCTCATTAAGCGAAAAAAACAGATCAGAACGCGTTCTGAGCAATATGTCAAAAATCCAAACGCGAAATTTCATACCCTGATTAATTTTTGAACAACCGCAACACGTTCTGAACTATTAAAAACTATCAGAACAGGAAATTCGTTTCGGTATTGCCCAAAAACATTTGATAGCATACGCACACAATTTTGATAAGTTTTAGTTTTTAACCGACTTCAACAAAAAGGAGGAGGTTCTGTGTTCGTCTGTATATTTTTTTTTTTATGTATGTTCACCGATTTCTCCGTCAATTATGGACCGATTTTCAAATTTTTTTTTATTCGAAAGAGTGCACCTCAGAGGTGGTCCCATCGGAACCAAGTCAGGATCTGATGGTGGAATCCGGAGAAATCGAGGGAAACTCTCAAATTTCAAAGAAACGCATAATGACCGATTTTTAGTGTTAGATTAACACTAAAAAGAGAAAAATAAAATATTTTTAACAAAAAAATTGAACCGACTTCACACTAAAAAGTAAAAAATAATTGCGTATTGAAATGTTTTGGAGTCGGTTTTGGCTGACACCGACTCCAAAACATTTCAATACGCAATTATTTTTTACTTTTTAGTGTGAATCGGTTCAATTTTTTTGTTAAAAATATTTTATTGTCTAGTGTCCGCCATATTGTATTTCACATAACGTCATTTATCTACTATCATTCATGATATGACAAATCTATCGTCATCCGTTCAGTCACTTGAGTGCTACATTGGCACAAATAGGTATATCCATAAAATTCAGTTGGTTAAAAATAAAGTTTTTTTTATAACTGATTGGTGAATGGTAACATGCTAACGTAATAACGTAAGAGTCACAAACGGAAAGTAATGTCTGTATCGCGTTACTTCCAATCGTTGGGTCTAATTATTTCAAACTGCAAATGACAGAAAAATAATACGACTTTCGTTTTAACTGTCATTTTTTTTGTAATATTTCTCCTCATCAAAGTCAACCATTAAATTGGATGGACTTCATAATCAACCAGGTTTTTATTAATATGTCAATAAAAGATAAAAATCTCTGTTTTCATCTATGTATATCTTGTTTTACAGTAGTGCATAAGTCTGGTTTTTACAATTACGAGTTGTATATACTAATAAGTGTCAACTTTTAAGTTTGTGTAACTAAAATGTCCCTGAATTATTTCTGTGGTTCACTGACAAAATCGCTTATGTCATTTTTTTCACATTTTTGTATATTTTAAATGAGTTTTTTAAATTATGCTGTATATAATATTGCGTAAAAACGCTTTACTAACAAATTTTCCGTTAAAAAAATTTTCTTATTTTTTTAACGCTTTTTTTCTGAAACCGATGTTTTTAAAAGATAATGGGTAATAGGTATATTATGTTACAGTGTGAACGTTTAGTGTGGAATAATCCATGTAACTATAATACAATTCCAAATCATTTCTCCCCAAAGTCCTCGGAGAGGTGAACTTTATTTTTTAACGGACATCTTTTTGAGATTCGTCTTTTTTACTCCCACCCCTTTTTAAAATGACGTCATCTCCTTTTTTATGGTCTCCTCTCAATTTCAGCAAATTATAACTGCCAGTTTCCGAGATATTAATTATTAAAAGTGGAACCAAAAATCGAGATAGCTACGAAATGCTCTGCAGTTTTTTTTTTAAGAAATTAATAATGGGTTGGGGGTAAAGAGCATAGAGATATTAGACTAGAGTACGCAAGTGAGCCGTGAAAGTGTCTGCAATTCAGACAGAGAACAGCTTCTTATTTCTATGGTGACTAATGATACAAAACAATGCTGATTTGAGTAAACAAATATCTGGTTTTCTGGAATTTCTGCAGCGTTCTCTCTCAACTGAGGACACTTTCAGTTACGGCAAGCATACGAACTAGGGTACTCTAGTTACTCAGATCTCTATGGTAAAAATTCGACTATGGAAAGAGACACCCATTAACAAAGTAAAGTTGACCTGTCTGAGGATTTCGGTCGCAGATGATCTGGAAATTTTTTATATGATTTTTTCACATTCAAAGTACGCAGTGTATATGATTGCAATGGAGCTTCTGCGTTTACACCATTTTTTCATTACTCGAAAACAGCCGAACCGATTTGATAAAACTTAGTTACACTAATGATTAATATCTAAAGTAATAACAGCGTGCTGTTTAAGTTAGAACTCTCGTCAAAGCCGACGCTTATATGCGTGAGTTTGTAGAAAAAATTGAAGTTCACGGGTCGAATCCGTGGACAAAAACTTGTATATTACCCAAAAAACACGGTTGCTTTGACATTATATTAAAGGCGACTTTGATAGGTTTTGATATTATTTCGACTTAACACTAAAGTTGATGTACAGTACCTTCCCAGGTAACTGCTATTGTATACTGAACGTTAGCACGTCGCTGGAAAATGAAGAAAAGAAAGGAAAAGTGGTAAAGAATAACATTCTCATTTAAGAAAGTTTTGTCGATGAAATACCATTAGCTGCGAGGACATCATGCTCAAAAAACGAAAAGCAAAAAAAGAAAATGTGGTTTTTGTTAAATTATCCATCCATACTAATATAAATGCGAAAGTAACTCTGTCTGTCTTTTATCTTTTCACGCCTAAGCCACTGAGTAGATTTTGATAAAATGTGGCAAGGAGATAGATTTCATCCTGAGTAAGGACATAGGCTTTTGTCTCAAAAAAAAAAACCTGAAGGGTGTGAAATAGAGGATGAAAGTTTGTATAGAGAATTCACTATTTTTCAAGTTAGGGATACGAAAATTCATATTTAAGTTTTTGGTAAGAAATATTGAATTACGTACTTCAACGTTTTTGGAAAGTTATTCCTCAAGGGGGTAAAATAGGGGATGAAATTTTGTACGGGAAACCCATCATTTCTGAAGCTAGGGATATAAAAATTCATATTTAGCCTTTTGGTAAGAAATAAACAATTACGTGTTTCAGCGTTTTTGCAAGTGCTCCTAGTCAGAAACTTTTTTTGATTATTTATCTACAAATTAATAATTTATCTACAAATTATTTTGTTTTCTTGTAAAATAGAATAATAAAACATCATAAAAAGAAATTACCATCTCAATTTGCATTGGGGCCTTGATGATGAAAATATATTTTTCGAAACGTTGGCCACGATTATATAAAAAAACAACAATGGCATGTATCTCCAATTTTTTCAAAAAAAAATACAAAACTCTTGTAAAAATAGGTAGAATAATAAACCGATATGAAAAGTATACCATTATTATATAAAAAAACTACATTATATAGATATATATCTTCTACGCATGCGCGAAGTTTCCCCAAAAACAATAGGGCTCTTCATATTTGCATATCAAATATCCTTCCAAAATTTGGTTTCAATCCGCTCATCCGTGGTGTCGGAATGGTAAAAAATGTCAAAACACGTTTGCATCTGTCAAAGTTTTATGTTCTAATAATAATTAGTTATTCAAATTGTTAACTCAGAAGGCGTTGCATTTCACAAATATTTGAAATGGCATCCGTTTTTGAACAAATGCAAACTCTTTATTTTATTATTTTAATAAATAAAATTATCGACCAATTTTATTTTAAGACTGAACATACGCAATCTTTTTACCATATTACACTGTACAACAGACAAAGATAACCGAAAGAAGTTTGCTATCGGTTATATCAAATTGAATTTCTTTCTATATAAATCTGTATAAAAAACTGTTTGGGCAAACTCTGTTGTACGAAATTTATGTAAAATGTTTCCTCTTTCGTTTTAGACTAGTTTCGAACCGATCTGACTTAAATTGAGCAAATTATTAGCAAAACACCTTTTTTTCTCAATTCTCTCTCCTCTGGGATCAAAATTAAAAGTCGGTGGACGTTAGGATCTAAGTTACCAATAGATAAATCGAACAAAAAAAGTTATTTAAAATCGATTAAGGTATTTGGGCTGTACGCGCGACAAAAAAAGTGGGACGTACAGACAAAGCGAGGGCATATAGGCAGAGATATAGGCGCTTTAGCTTACGCTATTCGCGTCTAAAAAGTGTGTTTCGATGATATCGAAGGCTAGAATAAATTTACTACATACACATAAATAAAGACATCAATGCGAAAATGATCTTGAACGATTCCTATGGTATCAAAACGTAAAAACCTATGAAAATGAAAAAAAAGTTCACACTGATTCCAATTTTTACTGAAGTATGGAAGTGAAATTATTTCGCAAATAACTAATAGATATTTTAAATTGGAAAACTACATCACAAAAAAAATGTAAATACACATTTTATTGAAATAGCTTAAACTTTTGAGCGAAGAAACAATAATAATTAATTAATTTGTTAGTATAATACATATTATGCTAAAAAGATTAAATGGAAATCGAGCTAAATAATTTTATAAATAATAGAGATTTAAATTGTAGGTATAATATTATCACCTATTATCAGATATTACTTCGGTCATTATTGATTTAATAATCTGAATCTTTCAAGGAATTGAACAAAAACAGTTTTTAAAAATCAGTTCAAGCGTTTGGGCTATATGCTCAATAAAAAAATTGCGAAATGTAAAATATTAATATGAATTTTTTGGTCACTAATAATTATTATAGATAAAAAAAATTTGAAGAGTCTTCGTTAACATATTTCTTCATCATATTAACGCAATGATACTAACATTGCACTTTCAACAATAGACAATACCAATCTATAGTGTAACATGAATCTACAACATTATTACAATATTCAAAATTTTAATTGGTTATGAGTTTAAATCCAACAGTTTATGTATGTGTCCGAGAGAGATAGATATACATTATGCTGTTATTTATAAATTTGACAAGTGTTTTGTGCTTAAATACTGTAAGCTATAAATGTTCAGATGGTATTTATTTTTAAGGTCACTAACAGTCAAGGTTATTTTGACCTAGTATTGATTCGTATTTTCAATATTATTATTAGTGTTCCGTACTCAAAGGGTCCAAACGAAACCCTATGGTTGAGGCAATTCTATCTGTTCGTCTGTCAGAGGCTTCTAATTCTAGAGTTCTATTGCTCGTAAGCGAGATATGATAGGAGATTGAAATTTTCTCAATTTATTTATTGATTTCATCTAAAATTAAAAAAACGGGTTTACATTTTTTTAGAATTGTATTCCAAATTAAAACGGCAACCGGAATTTTACCTTTCCAACACTACTAATTTAGGTCTAAATTCACTTTTCAAAAGTTTAGTTTTGATGCAAGTGTACTATGCTCAGATACATTCAAACATCAAATATGGGATTCTCTTTTGGGGAAACTCAATTGAAGTAGAAAAAATTTTAAAAGCACAGAAAAGATGCCTAAGAATCATGAAGAATCTTAAACAAACAGAACATGCCAAACCAATTTTTAAGGAGTTAAAAATATTAACTGTGATCGATATCTACATAATGGAATGTGCAGTCTACGTCAAAAGTAACATAAATTTATTTGAAAACCATCAGTTTGAACACAAATATAATACCAAGAATACAGAAAAGCTAATCACAGTGCAAACGACAAAATCATATATAGATAAAGGAGTACTAAATATGTGCATAAGAATATATAACAAAATACCCAGCCATATACAAAACTTAAAAATGCCGTCCTTCAAAAAACATTTAAAAAATTTTTTATTAACAAAAAACTACTATAATCTGAAAGAATTTGTTGACTGGTAGTCTTTCATACTTTATTTTTTAATGTAACTTTTAAATTTTAATGTAACTTTTAATACCTATGTATTGTATGACGTCTTGCATACCTTACGGTTTAACTGCAAATAAAAATTTATTATTATTATTATTATTTACAATATTTTTTTCATTTTGAGGCTCCCCGAATCCATAAAATATATTTTTGGAAAAGTCTGTGCGTTTGTTAGCCTGTTTGTCTGTGAAACCGATTCAGGTCAAACGAATGAGCGGATTAAAACCAAATTTTGGGAGGATGTTTGATATGCAAACGTTTTTTTGGGGAAAATGGGCGCATACGCAAAAGAGATATATGATATAACGTTGTTTGTTATTTAATAATATGGTATTATTGTATACTTTTCGACGGTTTATTATTCTATTTTTACAAGAAAGTTTTGTAAATTTTTGTGGCATAAATCGGCGCATGTGCAACACACATATATGCTACCTATACTGTTTTTTATATAATAGTGGTATGCTTTTCATAACGGTTTATTATTCTACCCAGCGGGTTGACACTCAATGCTTTTAGATAGAACCCTTATTTGACTATAGGTATTCCATCCTAAAGTATTACCACCTGATTTGAGTTGAATAAAAAATAACTAACCAAAAGTAACTAAATATCAGTAAGCGGTGGTAGCGCCTTTTTCCAGCAGAGTTTATTTTGATTCATTTTAGTGCACAATCGCTTTTCATAATAGTTTATAACAATTTCTTTTATCATAATCACTATTTTTCAATGTTATGTTCAGGACGTAGTCTTGAATTATTTTTGAGGTTAAATTTTCCACCATAATTTTAATCAATGATACCCCTCTTACCACTTGATTTCATTCTCAAACATTAGTTTTGTTGTTATGGTATGACAATATATTAGAGTCAAATAAGAAAGTGGAAGGGGAGACTTGTGTCAACCCGCTGATTCTACCTATGTTTACAAGAAACTTTTGGGAAAAAAAATAAAAAAAATCAGCGCATGCGCAAAAGAATTATATGCTATATCAGTGTTTTTATATAACAATGGTATACTTTTCATTACCGTTTAATATTCTATTTATTTTTAAAAAACAGTTCTAAACTTTATAGTTTCGGAAATATTTTGAAAAATAAAAAAAATCTATTTGTTCTGTTAGTTATAATATAGTTGACAAGCATGCTTTAATTAATTTTTAAATGGGCGTGATAACATATTATATAGATAACCATGAAAACGGATAAAAAAAATATCATAATATTTAATATTAGCCATTACCTGCGTCCCCACACGCGTTAATCGAAATTTTATTTTCTTTATTATTATTATATGTTACGGTCTATACCCGAATTCGGTCAATGACCGAAATAAATGCGTAAAACTAGTTTTGACCAACGAATATTTCCCAAACCCGAAATCTTACAGTTAAACGGGTATTGAGTGTTATAAAATCAGCAAAACTAGTTTTGCGCATTTTCAATTGGACAAAACTAGTTCTGTCCATTTCTGAACAGACAGTACTAGTATGGCATCGGAATCTTCTTTGCGTTTTTTAATTAATTTTTCCACATCAATGATACTTATTATATCAAAGCGATTTATTCTTCTGTATTGTTTAGCAGACAGAGGTTTTAATTCAGCTTTCAATAAATTTGATTTCTTAACCTCACTTAAGTGTAGTAAGGTAATTATGTTTCGTCATAAAATTATGTTTCAGAAGCCTCTAACAGGCGAACTAGTTGAGCCTCGAATTCATATTGCATTTTTACTTAATTGTTACACTGAATATCCCACAATTATATTAATTATAACACTCAGGAGAATAATTCAATAGATAGATACATAAACAAGAACATAACCCTACTTTTGTTCGGGTTCGGACGTTGATTGAATGAAACAAGCAGAATTAGTACTGTCCGTTCAAAAATGGACAGAACTAGTTTAGTCCGACTGAAAATGCGCAAAACTAGTTTTGCTCATTTTGTAACACTCAATACCCGTTTAAATGTAAGATTTCGGGTTTGGGAAATATTCGTTGGTCAAATCTAGTTTTGCGCGTTTATTTCGGGCATTGACCGAATTCGGGTATAGACCGTAAAATATATATGTCAAATGTCAATATTTCTGGAGTTGGAATGGTCCCGTCGCCCAGTTGGATTTCTATCTTCGCGGTCGTATAAGCTAAGAAAATCTCTGGAGCTGTTTCGTTTTTAAATATACAGTGCGCGTCCAAGGCGTCTCTTCTCCCATCTGAAATTTTAGAGTATAGAAACATAATCAAGGAAAAGCATGTCACATAAACTGTCTTTTGAAGATTTTGTTTTTGTAAACTTAACAAAGGTGCTAGGAATATTATCAACTAAACATTCTTAGATAGTATAGGGAGCATGTTGCATATCATTTGAAAGATATTTAATCGTTAAGAAAAAATGAAAGGCACAATTGTCCGTTTTGTAGTTATGAATAAATTTAAAACAGAATAAAATGCTAAAACTCAAAATTTTAAGAAAACAAAATTTTTCTTTTGGAAATTTGGAAAATAAGCTTTCAGCATGAAAAGCAGCTATCGGTACTCGTATAAACATTTAAGTGTTATCTCACGATTAGTATACTGTAACTTTAATTTGTTTTACCCGGCTACTTTTCATATTGGAATCTAGTTTTACAATTAAAAAAAATAATAATAATAATTATTGTTTATACTTAACATACTCGGTTTTTGCATTTTATTCTGTTTTAAATTTAGTAAGAACTTTCCAGAATTGTCAATTGAATTTTCAGTATTTATAAACAAGTGTGTGAAGAATTGAAAAAACTTTCAAGTGAGTTGCAGCATGATCCCTGTTGCTATCTAAAAATTTTAAGCTGATAGTGCCCCTGGCGCTATCTTTGAATTTCCAAAGCGAATTTAGGTTCAAAAGATAGTTTGTGTAATAAAATTTCACCTTGATTTTGCCTTATCCCTTTAACTCAATTCGTTTAAAAATTAACATGCGGGGGACACTCTATGGTAATTATTCAGCTTTGGTCTCAGATATTCCGAAACCACGATACTTTTTTGCAATAATTTACAATAATTATATTTGTCTTGCAAAAAGAAATAGGAATATTAAACGTCAGTGACATTCCAGATGATTAAAAAAGATATAATTTTTATTTTCTGTTCAGTTCATGTTATAAATTGCACTGTTTTCCTACCACACGCAATGTCTTGTCTGCAGTTTTTTTGAACTGCGCTGGAATAACGTTCCATTTGGACCGAAGACCAGACTTTGTACAAGAATAATTGTACGAGTGAGTCTGAGTGTTCAGAAATATTGTGTGTATCAACACAGGTATGTAGATATCTCTACCTTTATTGAGGTATGTGTGTGTGTGTATTTGTATATGTATACGTGTGTTGTTATAAAGTCGAGAGTGCGGCGGTCGGAGGCCCGCGGGGGTCCCGAACCCCGACCTCCCGCTGACTTCCACTTAACACCGCGGCCGTCACTGTCCGTCTCCCGTCGCCCTCCATTCCCCCCACACCCTGGACATCGCGCTTCTCGTCGCTCGTTCGCCTCTGTTTCTCTCGCACAGAAAACAGCCGGCAAACGATCACAAACGAAACATCGATATGAATAAATTTTAATGTTGTTGAGATAATTATTTTTGAAATCAATGATGTGGGAGATAGAATATTATATAAATGTTAATGTACACAGCTACGTATATTGTACCTATATCTACATATATCAAAAAGATTTTGTTAATTATTTTGTACGATTTATTTTTTGTATGCCTCAATACGTATACCTATAACACACATACTCATTTACACGTAAATAGAATAATATACTCACAGATGATAATATTATATTATTCAGTAGGAGCATTTTATGTATTTGTGTGGACATAATGTTTTATAATATATAATAATAATAATATTATGTGTATTGTGTATAACTGTGTGCATGTGATTCCCAGAATTGCAATTACGCTGTTTTGAATACAAATTAAAGTTCTTAGTAAGTGCATTTTTTCAGTATTAAAAGTATTAAATACATCATGATTGTATATCAGAAAATGCAATCTTGCGTGATATAAAATGCAGATAATTTATAGCTCAGATATGTGTAATGGGAAACAATAGTATAAAATCATATTATATAAATACGGGAAGGGAAAAAGTTGTGGTACCGATCTGAGTGTATTAATTTGCACACATTGTGATGAAACATACATCGTTCTCAGTGTATGTTTCATCACGGCGTGTACGATTTAACACAGGTAAAATCGATTCAGGAGAAATCCATATAATAGCAAAAGAACCTCAGTAACGCTCAAATTTAAAAATTTAATGAATTATCCTCGAATTTCGACCACTAGTTATATATAAATACGGTAAGGACAAAACTTGTGATATCGATTTGAGTGTGTCAATTCGCACAATTTTATTGAAACATACATCGTTCTCTTCGTTTTAATGTAATGACTAATGAGTACTTATAAATAAGAGTGTGTGCGAGGGTGTGTATGTGTGGTTTTTTTTCATTAGTGTGCAGTGTAAAATACAGTCTCAATATTTCAATAAACCTTCTAGTTTTGAAAACATTTTCAAAATAAGCTACTGCTGTTGTCTTGTTCCGAAATAATTAATTCGTAAAAAAATGAGTTAACTGAAAGCATGGTTTGGTCAATTTTTATATGTGAATTAACCATACTAAATACTAATATGTAACTTTTGATCGAAACTAATATAAACGAATGTCGTAGTATAGAATATATTCTACTAGGGGACCAGCCCAGTTTCACCCGGGTGCAAAAGAACGAATGGGGGGAAGAGGTACATGAGTACGCACATTCAACTTAGTTTACCGAGATGAATGTTATGTCCAAATTTTATGATGATCGGAGTTACCTTTCAAAAGTTTTTGTCGGACGGACACATTTTGAGTTATATTTTCAGTATTTTAATAGAACGCATAGTTTTTGAGTTATGCGTGAAATAGCGCTCGAAAATGTTCATAATTCAATGAAAAATCGAGATTTTCAATAACTGGATAACTGGATAAATATCGATCCAAATAAATCTATATATATAAAAATCAATGCCACTTTTCGTTGTAATTTTATAACTCAAGAACGGGCTCACCTATCCAAACCAAATTTTTAGGCTTTGTTCGGACTATTTAGTAGATAGTTTATGTGAAGTTTGCACAAAATCGGTCGAGCGGTTCTTCATTTATCTCATTTTTTGTAACAAATATCTATAAAAATCAATGCCAAGATATAAAAAAATGTGATAAATGAAGAACCGCTCGACCGATTTTGTGCAAACTTCACACAAACCATCTACTAAATAGTCCGAACAAAGCCTAAAAATTTGGTTTGGATAGGTGGGCCCGTTCTTGAGTTATAAAATTACAACGAAAAGTGGCATTGATTTTTAGAGATATTTGTTACAAAAAATGTGATAAATGAAGAACCGCTCAACCGATTTTGTGCAAACTTCACATAAACCATCTACTAAATAGTCCGAACAAAGCCTAAAAATTTGGTTTGGATAGGTGAGCCCGTTCTTGAGTTATAAAATTACAACGAAAAGTGGCATTTTGATTTTTATAGATATAGATGCCATTTTTCGTTGTAATTTTATAACTCAAGAACGGGCTCGCCTATCCAAACCAAATTTTTAGGCTTTGTTCGGACTATTTAGTAGATGGTTTATGTGAAGTTTGCACAAAATCGGTCGAGCGGTTCTTCATTTATCACATTTTTTGTAACAAATATCTATAAAAATCAATGCCAAGATATAAAAAAATGTGATAAATGAAGAACCGCTCGACCGATTTTGTGCAAACTTCACACAAACCATCTACTAAATAGTCCGAACAAAGCCTAAAAATTTGGTTTGGATAAGTGAGCCTGTTCTTGAGTTATAAAATTACAGCGAAAGTGGCATTTTTTAAAAATCAATTTTTTGATATATGAAAATACTTAAATATTGTAAGTAGGTTTTGGAATTTTATACAAACAATGAAACAATTGTTTTCAAAATATTATGACAGTTAATCTTTAATTACTATCCAAGTGAGACTTAAAATAAATACGTATTTGAAAGAAAGTTAAAAACAATTATTATTATAGGTGAGTAATTTTAATAAATAAATTATTAACCTAAATTTGAAGCGAAAGATGCAATATCATAGATCAAGATGACGGCGAATCAGTTTTACAAGTACCGGCAAGTGTTTTAAAGACCAGTTATCCACGGATACTTTACGCTATTTTTTTTCGAGCACGACGGCGCAGCCGGAGTGAACCCTCGAAATAGAGCAAGTGTTTTAAAGACCAGTTATCCACGAATACTTTACGCTATGTTTTTCGAGCACGACGGCGCAGCCGGAGTGAACCCTCGAAATAGAGCAAGTGTTTTAAAGACCAGTTATCCACGAATACTTTACGCTATTTTTTTTTCGAGCGCGACGGCGCAGCCGGAGTGAACCCTCGAAATAGAGCAAGCGTTTTAAAGACCAGTTATCCACGAATACTTTACGCTATTTTTTTCGAGCACGACGGCGCAGCCGGAGGGAACCCTCGAAATAGAGCAAGTGTTTTAAAGACCAGTTATCCACGAATACTTAACGCTATTTTTTTATTGACGTATGCAGTCATATATATTTCCATACACACATATACGCACATGTATATTTTAAAATAGCTAGCAATTAATAAAATAGATAGATAGATAGATGTTCCAATTAATTTTTTTTATTATTTCACTTTATACGTAGTGAAGCACGTACAGGGCCGCTAGTAACTTCATAAAATTCAATGATGTATCGATCCCTGGGGTTACTTTTTCCAAAAAAATTATCGACATAAGTCAAAAGCGGCAATAGTAAATGGGTAAACATTTTAGTATTTAGTGTTAAAAACACATTCCAAAAGGTTTTACAAAAATCCGTTCAGTTTACCCGGGTTCCGAGATAATTAACCTTGCGACACTCCACTATATAGATACATTTATAATAATAAAAAAATATAATAAAGTTTAAAAAGGTAGTCAAAATTTTTGCAAAATCATTTTTTTTAATCTCTTTAGTTGCTATCTCTATCCTAAAAAAATATAATCAATTGAACGACGGAATCAAGGTGATTTTTTATTTTAAAAATATTTACGAATTACGATACTACCTATAACAAATTGAAATAAAATTGTACAAAACTGTTCTTTAAAAATTAATAAAACCGGTCAAGTGTGAGTCGGACTCGCACACGAAGTGTTCCGTACACTATGTACTTTTTAAATACTTTTGTAAAAGAAACAAGAGAGGCGCTATAACAATATGTAACCAGTGGGAGTATGCAAGTAGTTCAAGAATTTCAAGGCGTGAAATTTTACATAATACACCCCGGCGTTTTTATATTATAAACACTTTTTTTACAAAAATTTCTTGTAGAATAAAATAATATAAAGTTTTGATAAATATACCATTATATCAAATAATAACGTTATGGCAAATATCTCTGTTGCGCATACGCCGATTTCCCCCAAAAAAAAAAATACAAAACTTTAGAATATTAAACCATTATGAAAAATATACCATTATTATATAAAAACAATGTTATAGCACATATCTCTTCTGCGCATGCGCCGCCTTTCCCCCTAAAACTTTTTACAAAACTTTCTTTTAAACCATTATGAAATATATACTATTATTATATAAAACAACTTTATTGCACATATTTCTTTTGCGCATGCGCTAATTTTTCCCAAAAAATTTACAAAACTTTTGTAAACATAGATAGAATAATAAACCGTTATGAAAAGTATGCCGTTATTATATAAAAACCAGTCTTATAGTATATATTTCTTCTACGCATGCGCCGATTTTTTTCAAAAATTTATTTTACAAAACTCCTGTAAAACAAAATAATAAGCCGTTATGAAAAGTATACTATTATCTTATAAAAACAACATTATAATATATATTTCTTTTGCGCTTGCGCCGACGTCTCTCAAAAACAATAGGCCTCTTCATATTTGCATATCAAATATCCTCCCAAAATTTGGTTTCATTCCGCTCATCCATGGTGTTGGAATGGTAAAAAATGTCAAAAATGACGTTTGCATCTGTCAAAGCAATATGTTCTAATAATTAAAATTAGTTATTGAAATCGTTAACTCAGAAGGCGTTGCATTTCACAAAATACTAATGTCAAAAGATTTGAAATGACATTCGTTTTTGAACAAATACAATCTTTTTTTTTAAGACAAAACATACATTTAAATTCCCATAGTACAGTATGCAACAAACGAAGACAGACGATCCCCGTGTATGCTATGGATTAGACAAAATTGAATTTATACATTTTATTTCTATATAAAGCTGTATAAAAAAAGTGTTTCGATGAATTCTGTTATACAAAATCTATGTAAAATTTTCTGCTCTTTCGTTTAAGACAGGTCTCGAAACGATCTGATTTAAATTGAGCGACTTATAAGCAAAAAACTGAATTTGCTCCTCTTTGGGGAGTTTTGGGGGTTTTTTAATTATTTGTTGTTCTAGCGGCAATAGAAATACATACTCTGTGAAAATTTCAACTCTCTACCTATTACGGTTCTTGAGATACAGCCCGCTGACAGACAGACAGACGGACAGACAGACGGACAGCGGAGGCTTAGTAATAGGGTCCCGTTTGACCTTCGGGTACGGAACCCTAAAAATGAATAAAATAATAAACCCTTGTGTAAACTATACCATGGTAATTGAAAAAAGCACCTATTGTTTTTTGTATAATTTCCCTGCGAATTCCGTAGTGACGAAGTGCTTACACTATGTATACAGAGTATTTGATTTCAATTCTCATATTGTGGTCTAAGATCCCTATTAGGTTCGATCTTCACCCATCGAGTTTTCTAATGAATTTAGAATTTGATTTAACAAACAAATCAATTTTTCTTTATTAATACATTATATTATCAAATTCCAAATTTCATTAGAAAACTCGAAAGGTGAAGATCGAGCCTAAACGAGATCTTGTACTATTGGTTTTGCATGTAAAGTATCTCTATTTAATTTCAAATTAGGTCAGAGCGCTAACAATGCGCTCTGATCTAATTTGCAATTAATTAGGTTCGATCTTCACCCATCGAGTTTTCTAATGAAATTAAGAATTTGATTTAACAAACAAATCAATTTTTCTTTATTAATACATTATATTATCAAATTCCAAATTTCATTAGAAAACTCGAAAGGTGAAGATCGAGCCTAAACGAAATCTTGTACTATTGGTTTTGCATGTAAAGTATCTCTATTTAATTTCAAATTAGGTCAGAGCGCTAACAATGCGCTCTGATCTAATTTGAAATTAAATAGAGATACTTTACATGCAAAACCAATAGTACAAGATCTCGTTTAGGCTCGATCTTCACCTTTCGAGTTTTCTAATGAAATTTGATAATATTTTAAGAACTATTAAGTTCTTACTTTGAAAAATAAAACGCTTTAGTTGATTTATGAACAATTCGTAAACTGATGATTTCTCAAGAGAGGTAATCAATCAATTGAATTTTTTCCAAATTATAACAACATTCATTTTTCCAGCGTGCAACCCCATGTAAAGTATCTTTATTTAATTTCAAATTAGGTCAGAGCGCATTGTTAGAAACTATGTTTTTTACAATCACCTTAGATTGTGATCATATAATCACATTTTATAATTTTGTTAGTGGTGGGTTGTTGATTTTTCCAATAAACAATTTTAAAACCGTTAAAATACTTTTGAATAGATTTCAGATTTATCCTACTCTTTGAATACTTGAATTCAATGTAAATTAAATGGAGTTAGTTAATAATTAATATCTATGTTGAAATCAAACGCACTGTATTTATTTTACCATTCCAACCCACATGTGGGGAATGCTACAGTAGTCTAGGTCAAAAATCACTTTTCAAAATTTTACAATATTTTTTCGTTTTGATGTCCCCCGAATCCAAAAAACATCATTTTGGAAAAAACTGCGTCTATTAGTCTGTTAGTTTGTAAGTCTGTGAGCACGATAGAGGTCAAATGGATGAGCCGATTGAAAACAAATTTTGAAAGGATGTTTAGTATGCAAATATGAGGAGCCCTATTGTTTTTAGAGAAAATCGACGCATGCGCAGAAAAGATATACGCTATAACGTTGTTTTTTCATATAATAATGGTATACTTTTCATAACGGCGTATTATACTACTTATTTTTTCAAGAAAGTTTTGTTAAACATTTTTTTTTAACTGTATGGTTTTGAAAATTAAAAAAATCAGTTGTTCCTTTGTTTTGTAGATCTGTCAGAAATAAACTAGTTAAGCATGCTGTGATTCATTTTTACATGACGTGGAACATACTGTCTAGGTAACCATGGTAACGAATAGCAAATGTCATATTGAATACTAGCCTTTCCCGCGTCACCTCACGCGATATCAAAAATTGTATATTCATTATTATACTCTATCAAAATATGTCAGCATTTTGAAGTTGGAATGGTACCGTCGCCCAATTGACTGGAGTTTTTTTAATACATAACAATATCCTACCGATTTCAGAAGTTTCTCAGTTCCGATTTTCTAGAATAGACATTTATATAAAACCGTTGAATATTTCTCCTTATTTACATATTATATATTGTTATTCGTGCACATATGTATATGTTTTATAGATATATTATAAGTTTACTAAGCCGATATTACAGTTAATGATCCATTACATACAATACAGCGTATAGCTTAGTACTTATTAGAAACAGATTATAGAAAAGAATAATGCTTTTATCGTTCCATCGTGTGCAATTTGTAACGTTGTTGTTATTTTAAATTAACGGTAAAACAACGTAATTTCACATACATGTTTTTTTAATAATTACAATATTGGTAATTTTATCTAACGGTACATTATAGTGAATCATCGATTCAACACCTATGTTATGTTATATCCAATTTTCTGCTATAGAATATTGATTAGGCCTGCTTCATTGAAAGTTTGCATTTTCCTATTGTAATATTCACACACATTATGTATTTTACGTCATACCTACATGTATAACGTACATTATTTTTAGAACTCTAGCTGTGGACTGCGGCTTCATTCGCGTAGATTTTCTGATTTGACTGAAATAGTTCTCCCTCAGTACTCCACTAAGATCAATAATTCTTTGCAAAATTAATAACTAATATTAAGATTAAAATCCCAGGTATGTGGACAAAAGTATTAGACTTATTTATTGTACGATGTTTTGTCTATAGTTTTATACTTTTAAAAAAGACAAAACGATGTACAATAAATAAATATAAAATTTTTATCCACATATACCTATACCTGCGATTTTTTCGAAATATTGTTATCACGATGGACAAGGTATCTAATATAAATTTGAGTTAAAATTTGCTTCGAAACACGAATGACGTTACCTGAAAATATACAAACTCGCTGAAAAACTGAGTTTAATTAATTTACCCCAATGCATCTTTATTAAATTGTGTATGGATAGGTAGAATGTACATGTGTAACGTTTAATAATTGATCTGTAGGTACTTATTGTTTTTGTGACAACTGACAATCTTCTTTTCTCTTTGCACTTATTCTAAAGAAATACTACTTAATTAGCTAGTTCAATATACCTGCTTTATTTCTAATGTTAAATATTGAAAGCGAGTTAATTTTTGCTCCATATTATTAGGCTTCAGCACATAGTGCGAGGTCAATAACTGACTTACTGAATAATTATTTTGAAGGAAAATGAATAGGACGATGCGGATCCATTAAGTGGCCAATTAAATCATACTTATGCACTTTGGCATTGACAAACTATTAATTGCCAAAAAATATTCATTTAAAATCAACTTGGAAACTAAATTTGAGGTATTCAATGTTAATATTTTATACGTGTAAAAGCGAAACACTTTTTAGAACCTCTGGTACTTATCTATGATACATTCTCTGAAGGCGTCCATTCGGTCCAAATCTGTGAATTGATTAGTTTAGTTAGAGCTCTGTGTTTAGTTGTCAAGTTTATAAAAAAAGTTGAAGAAAATTTTAGAAATTATTTAAATTTATAATTAAAATTGTTAAGTCCAAAAATTGACAATTAAAATCGATTTTCTTTAAGGTAAGCTTAATTTTTATAGTTTTAAGGTTATTATTGTACTTAATTTAATAATTAAATGTTTCTTTAAGGAGAAAAAACGATTAGTTGTTATTCAGAATCCTACCCCAAAATTTCGACATTACATACGTATATAGTATGTATACGTCAGCGTGGGACATACTGTATAAACTACGTAATTAATTGTTCTTAAGATTCTAATAAATTATGGCATAGTGAAATTGATTATTATAAGCAAATCACTAATAAAATATGTTCTTAAAAGATTAGAAATATCAATTTCCTTCATGGTAGGTATACTTTTCATAGCATCTTATTATTCTGTCTGTTTTACAAGAAATTTTTGTATTTTATTTCGGGGAAAATCGGCGCATGTGCATCAGAGATATATGTTAAAACGTAGTTTTTTTATTTAATGATGGTATAGGAACTTATCAAAATGGTTTATTATTCTATTTTACAAGTTTTGTAAAAACAATTTTTGGAGAAAATCAGCGCATGCGGAGAAAAAATATACCTACCATTTAATGTTGTTTTTTATATCATAACGGTTTATTAGTGTGTATATTTTTACAAGATAGTTATGAAAAAAAATGTGTTTTTCTAAATTTGTAGTTTCAGAAATATTTTGAAAATAAAAAAATCTATTGTTCTTTTGTTCTGTAGATGTTAGTTAGGTATTTGACAGGCATGCTTTGTTTAATTTTAATATAACGTGATAACATATAGACAACCATGAAAATGAATAGCAAATTTGATAATGTTTAGTGGTAACCGTTACCCGCGTTACTGCACGCGTTAATGGAAATTTTATTTTCTTTGTTATTATATGTCAAATGTCAATATTATTATTTATTGGTTGGAAAGGCCCCGTCATCCAATTTGCTGCAATTTTTTCGATTAGATCTAATTACTAAAACTTTGAAATTTCACACACATGTATATGTTACGGTTAATACAAGAAAGTAGTTTATTCGCGAATTAACCGGCTAATACCCGAATTAACCAACGTCAAGGATTGGTTAATTCGGGTAATTAGCCGATTAATTCGCGAATTAACTACTTTCTTGTATTAACCGTAACATATATAAGTCTGGTGACAATGCTTATATCCAGTATGGCGGATGTACGGAAGCCGGGTTGGCTCATTGGTGACTAGTGGAGTAGTGGCACCGCACACTGCCACTTTCAACATGTTAACGCGTGCACGCGTTAACATGTGTCCGTGTGCGGGATAAATGCAGATTTCTACCTTATCCTGGAACGGTAATCGAGCTATCTCTGTCTTTTAACTGTCAAATTCTGTGAGCAGCGTTACTTTTTGCATTGAGGTTAGGCGTAGCTGAAGTTTTGTTTATAGTGAAATAAAGTAATAAAGAATTTCAAAGTAAACATTAGAAATGAGTTTCGTTAAAATTAAAAATGAAAATGTTACCGTAAAATTACCTGTGATGAACAATAAACTCATTTCTAATGTTTACTTTGAAAATCTTTATTACTTTATTTCACTATAAACAAAACTTCAGCTACGCCTAACCTCAATGCAAAAAGTAACGCTGCTCACAGAATTTGACAGTTAAAAGACAGAGATAGCTCGATTACCGTTCCAGGATAAGGTAGAAATCTGCATTTATCCCGCACACGGATAAGGCAGAAATCTGCATTTATCCCGCACACGGACACATGTTAACGCGTGCACGCGTTAACATGTTGGAAGTGGCCGTGTGCGGTACCACTACTCCACTAGTCACTAATGAGCCAACCCGGCTTCCGTATCCGCCCTAAGAAGACGGAATACATTTTCCTTGACAACCATCTTAAATAAAATAATAAAATAATTTTTACAAATTATAATGTCATAATATTTAGTTAAAATTTTGAAAGACTAAAAACAAGAAAAATGAAATACTAATAAAAAGATAGTTTTTATTGAAATGTATACCAAAAAGGAAATATAATTATTTTAATAATTTAGGATAATAATTATAAAAAAGTTGGTTGTGACTAGTAAACGATCATAGAGTTTATATTTATGAACCTAAATTATTAAAATTATTTTTTCCTTTCTGTATTTCAATATTTTCAACTGTTATTTTTTTCTTAGATTAAGTTAATTAAATTATATTATTAAGCTCAAAGTGTCGTTAAAAATATACACCAATTTTCAAACATAACGCCGGGGTATATCATAAAATTTCGCGCCTTGTAATTCTTGAATTACTTGTGTCTTCAAACAATATTTTTGTAGTCTGTTCTCAATATCAATGAATTATAGTAATCAAGGTTGCAATAGGACGAACATTTTGAGAATTGTTATTAATGGTGCTACTGAGTTTGTCTGTACATTTTTTAGTTCGTCCTAAGTACTTATATTTAAACTGTATAGAATTTGTTGAAACCGTTTTGGTGACTTTTTTCGCGTCTCCAAAACACAAACCTACAATCCTATATTTCTTTTACGTATAATTAATCAATCCTTGGTTGTTGAATAAGTGTCTAAATACATTTTGTTTTTTTTGTATCTTTCCATCCCTGACAATACTGATTACAGCACACAGATGAACGCATGGTGGTGGTTAAAGGAGAGCGCATATGCAATGCATACAGCACCAGCATACTGGTACTCATTGTCAGTGATAAGTACAGTGACTTTGCACAATATTGCAGTCAAACAAAACTCGACTTATTCCAATGACCAAAGTAAATATTGTGTTATATTCTTCGCCTCCGATCCATTCTTTTCATACGTCTTCTTTCTATATAATATTATCTTTGACGATCGGGTCGAATAATCTCGACAGAACAATCTGACATTAAGATACCAACACAATTATACCCACGATACAGATTAATGTGCTTATATCGAATTTATACACTATGTGACTATACAGTTTGTTTTCCATATAAATCTACATAAAAAACTGTTTGGAAATGTTCTAATTTTAACAAAAAAAAAACACACACATTTATGAATTTTCTCCACCTGGAATCAAAATTTAAAACTCGAGCGTTGTTAGAATCAATTAGATCCTAAACAATCGAAAAAAATATGTATTTTCACAATCGGTTAAGGCTGATACAAAAAAGCGTGACACAGACAAAACGCTATTCGCACCTAAAAATTTCGAGCGTACAAATAATTTAGTAATTACAAGGCGCAAAATTCATGTAATATAAAATATGATGTTGAATAAAATCAAAATTTTGACGAGCCTTTGGCTAGGGTTGCCAACTTTTTTTAAGAAAAATAATAACAATATTAATAATAATGCGCTTAATTAGCGCCAATACTATTTTACATCTATTACACTTCCCGTTATTTTCTACATTTCTCAACTTCAACTAATTAATAGCAATGAGCAAATGAAGGAATTTTTTTCTAGGAAATTAGGATAAGGTAAGTTTTGAGCATAGGAGTTTGACAGGTAAACGGCCATGACTTTAATAAAGAACCATATGGATATTTATCTGCAATTATTAAGGGGAAATCATGGAAAACCTCAGCAAGATGGCCGGTACAGGTATTACCGATTCTCGGCGAAAGGCAACAGAAAAAAGTCCTAGCCACATCTGCCGGGATTCGAACCCGGTACCTTCCGAATGCGAGTCTAGTGCTCTAACCACTACACCGCTCGATCGGTAAAAAAATAATATTAATATAATAATAATGTCTTTATAAGAGGAAAATTTAAAGTTTGAAAACTAAAGTGCTAGCAGTGAATAATTCGTGTAATCCTACTAGATACGAAAAAAGTTTTTTTGTCCAACTCAAAATTTACTATCCGAAAGTGCTGAAGTATATTTTTTAATACTTCAAACTCAAACGAAACTGTACATGCATTTTTTTTCCAATAGCAACATATACAATTCCAACCCACTGGTGGGGAAAGGTATTAGTTTAGGTCAAAATTCACTTTACAAAAATAATATTTTTTCGTTTTGAGTTCCCCCGAACCAAAAAAACATATTTTTGGAAAAAGTCTGAGCGTCTGTCTGTGAGCACAATACAATGAACGGATTGATACCAAATTTTGGGAGGATGTTTGGTAAGCAAATATGAAGAGTCCTATTGTTTTTGAAGGAAATCGGCGCATGCGCAGAAGAGATATATGCTTAAACGATGTTTTTTGTCTAATAATGATATACTTTTCATAACGCATTTTTATTCTATTTATTTTTTCAAGAAAGTTAATTTTTGACGTGATAACGTCTTATAAATTGATGAAACACCGGCTGCACGCACGTTCCGCCTGAGCCTGAGCGTGCAAGCGAGAGCGCGGTATAAGCGATAGAGAGGCACGATCGGCCCAAGCGTCGCGTCGGCTTCTACGCATTTCTCTCTCTTCTCGCGTGACGTCAGAGAGTTCATCAATGTTTCTTTATGACGTTATCACGTAAAACTATCGTCCGTAAACCGACTTTACAGACAACCAATTTTTTTTTAAACTTTATAGTTTCGGAAATTAAAAAAACTCGGGTCGCAGTGCGAAACCCTGCCGACAATATAGTGTATTTGCTTTTATAAGCAGTGTGGCTCTATTGTATGAACTTAACTTTGTTTTTGGACAAAATAAAAAAAATTACCCCTTAATACACCCCTTCAAACAACATTTTTTTATTTAATTTGAATACTATATACCAATTTAACATCTGTACCAAATTATATACACCCTTCAGTATGTAAATCCATATCAATAAACTTGCGTTTTCATAAAATTTGTAAGTCCGGTTCTGTCGGGCCGATTTTATTAAAATTTTAGCAGCACATTTCAATAATTATGAAAGGGTTAAATTTCAAATTTGAAACGATTCTGAGAATTTTTTCGATATTTTTGGGCCCAAAAACATTTTTCAACCCCTAAATACCCCCCTTAAAATGGCCCATTTTAAATAGGCTTCTTGCGATGATGGATTCCAACATGTGGACCAAATTTCATTTAAATCGATTAAGTCTGTCGAGAGTTATCGTGGTCACACATATATATATATATATAAACATTTCCAAAAATGGTCCAAACTTCTTAGAAACTTATGAAACGTCGAGAAATTTTGGTCCGACCCCTAGGTCCCGCCATCCGACCGACGCCAATAGTGTAAGTGCCTTATGGCAAATACACTAAAAAATCAGCTTTACATGACGTGGAAAGTATTATGTAGGTAACCATGGCATTGAATAGTAAATAACATATTAAATACTAGCGCGATATCAGATATTTTATTTTCATTATTATTGCTGAGTAGCCAGCGTTGCCATGAAAAGGATACTCAATAAGAAAAAAACAAAAATTCAATAAGTCAGAAAAAATATGTGAAAAAAGTGATTAGCCATTATCTCACTTAACCAGGTATAATTTTTAAAGTTTACGCTACATTTGTTAAAGTTCACGCTACATTTGGTCCTTCGAGTCGGATAAGTGAGAAGTGAGAGAGTTACGTAATTGATACAGATACCTTCATTATTTATAAAAACTGGTTTATATAAAAGTTCTATTTTATCAAATAAAAAAATGTCAATCAAGTATTTTCGTTCAAAGCGGAGTACTGAAATGTATTATAATTAAATACTGAAAAACTTTATGCACATGCGTTTATACTGTGTGTCCAACCAAAGAACGTCTGTGCGGCAGAGGAGTGAAATTGCTGCACAACCATAAGCGAAGGTGCATTATTTATTGCCTCTTCGTCCCACACTGCAGTCCAAGGAGCTATAATTTGGTTTACTTAAAATCGTGCAAAGCTCTATAATAACTACAATGTCTGTTCCGCCACCGTCCCCTCCTGTCAAATAAAAGCTTGAACAACGGCTTCAGCCCCAGGAGATTCGCTCCACTGCGGTAAGAAATATCGCTGCTGAAGGTAAAGCTGGTTCGTTCGCTCCTCTCAGCCGCTCAGCACTCGCCTTCAAGATGGTAGCGCTCGACACGGTCTCTGAATGCTTTCAGCTCTCTTCACCTTTCCTTATTTGAAGGAAAATTCGACGGACTTCTAGACACAGCCTACGTGAGAAATACATGTACAACTTAACGTTTAAACATTATAATGAGGCCAAGGTCGCTCTGTTGGAACGCAAGAAGGAACTAGAAGGTACTCGTGACATAACCACTTGTGCCACCCTGCTCGAGACTTCATTCGCTCAACTAGGAGGCTAGTTGCTACAGAAAAAAAGACCAAGAACGAATTTCTGATCCGACCGTTTGACATAGTTAGCCATGGTTTGGAGAGCGTCGTCAGTGGAGCGACCCGGGACAAAACCGAATTGGGAAGGATGCTCAAGGTAAAGCTTCTCAAGTCTAAGCACTAGAATTCGTTCGAGGACCTTACCCAAAACTGGGAAGAGACAGATGTATGAGCGAGGGTTGGAGCGCACTTTGTCCGGAGACTTAAGCAGAATTTTTACGTTAGATATCTTCCAAACGTCAGGGAAGACACCTGACAGGATGCAGTCTACGTAAAGAAGGTGAAGAAACTCAGGAATCGCTTTCCATATTTTTCTAACCATCGCGCCGGTAATGCCATCAGGACCAGGAGCACCTTTGTTCTTGGTGAGGTAGAACGCTTGAACCTTCTCCGTCCATGACAAATCTTCGGCAGGAAGAGGGGGGACAAGTCTGGGTCTATTCTGTTCGGAGAAGGGGAAGAACTCGTTAAGGAGAACTGAAACACTTTCCGACCAAGTGCTGGTAGGTCCATTTGGAGTGATGATAGAAGAGACATCATCTGAGCCCTTCTTGCTCCTACAGAATCCCATGGGGGGCCCATGGATCTTCATTGCCTACCCTCTTGACGAAGTTTTTCCAGTGGCCATTTTTAGCAGTCTTGATTTTGTTGAGATAGTCCTTCCTTGCTCTTACGTAATTTTCTAAATTGGGGGAGTCAATGGATCTTCTACGGTCACGCTGGGTAAGTTTTCTTAACCTACGGACATTGGAACGCAGGCGGGAGAGATCCCTACTCCACCAACGTAAATTAAGGCGTTGAGGGCAAGGAGAAGCTGTTTTGAGCCAAGAGTTATTGGCGTCGGAAATCCAACTTTGGAGAGTAAGGACCTTGCTAGAGATAGGAAGCCCTATTGAAATAAAATATAATCATTGGATAATATGTTATAGCTCTATGGTTTTATGTTAAGGTTGGTACCACTAAAATGAACTATGATATAAAATGAAAGTTGTAAGATTGAAGTTGGTTAGTTTTTAATGTGAACGAAAGTAAAAATATAATTCGTGTCAATCTTATTATTTTACTGTGCAAGTTTATCATTATTTTTAATTAAATAAATAGATAAGAATTTCTCAATTATTCATTTGTATATTTAATAGGTTATGAGCCCAGAAATACTGAAAAATTGTGAATAAAAGAAAACAGTAATTTTAATAAATAATGGACACCACGCGGTCAATGCAAATTGAAAAATTCGGAGGAAACAACTTTAGACAATGGAAATTTCAAATAAATTGTGCTTTAAGGGCGAAAGGAATTGATATTTCTATACCTAGACCAGAAACAGAAGACAGTGAATGGTTAAAAAGTGATGGCTTAGCC
Organism: Xanthostigma xanthostigma; assembly: GCA_963575645.1. Lineage (NCBI taxonomy): Eukaryota > Metazoa > Arthropoda > Insecta > Raphidioptera > Raphidiidae > Xanthostigma > Xanthostigma xanthostigma. The sequence goes on from OY754464.1 coordinate 36,894,975, forward strand.
ATGTTTATAATAACTTCTTCGATGGAATTTAAACAAATTACTTTAATAGAAAACTGTGAAAGTGCAAAAGAAATAATGTCGAAACTAGAATCAGTTTATGAACAGAAAAGTGAATTAAATAAAATGTTGATTCATGAAAGATTTTATCAGTACAAAATGTCGCCAAGTGACAGTGTTGCACAACACATTTCAAAGGTGGAAAACTTAGCTAAACAGTTAAAAGAAAGTGGTGAGAATATTAGTGAGATGGCGGTAATAACAAAAATAATTGGAACATTACCTTCTAAGTATAGATCACTACGTCAAGCATGGATGTCGCTAGATCCAAAACAACAGAATATCAGTAATTTAACTGCGCGTCTATTAGATGAAGAAGCCAGCATAACATGTCAAGAAGAAGAAGAAACAGCTTTTCTTGTTGCAAATGCGAAAAGGAACAATCTGTCAAAACAAAATGAACCGAGTTCGAGTGATAGTAGTTCAAATAATAAACCTGCTAAACACCGTTTTGAATGCTACAATTGTGGAAAGAGGGGTCATTTTTCAAGAGAATGTCGTCTTCCAAAGAAATCTAGAAAACCTCGACAAGAAGGTGCAAATTTGTTAGCATTTAATGTAGAAGTGAACTCTTGTGAAACTGAAGAGAACATTTGGATTCTTGACAGTGGTGCTTCGGCACACATGACATTTAGAAAAGATTTTTTTGTAGAACTTATAGAATCTAATCATAAGTCATTAACTTTAGGAAATAAACAATCAGTAGAAGTATCCGGCATTGGAAAAATATTAATAAAAAGGTGTGTTGATGGACAGTGGGAGAATAGTGTACTAAATGATGTGTTATATGTTCCAAGTCTGCGAAGAAATTTGTTCTCAGAAGGCGTAATAATGCGTAAAGGTTTCACCATTATAAAGAAAGACAGAAGTGCTTTAATTTATAATAATAATAAAGTAGTAATGATAGCTCAAATCAAAGAAAACAATTTATATGAACTGAAAATAAAAACAGTGGTTCCAAACACATGTAATGTAGTTCAAAATAATCAAAGTGATATTAGAAAATGGCATGAAAGATTAGGACATATAAATTTGAAACAAATAAAGAATATGAGTGTAAATAATGTAGTTGAAGGACTAAAAGTCAATTACAAAAATGAAAATGATTTTGTTTGTGAAGCATGTACGTATGGGAAACAATGTAGGTTCCCATTTCAAAAATCTGAGCGAGGAGAATTACAACCTGGAGACTTAGTATACAGTGATGTGTGTGGACCTATGAATCATCCGTCAATTCAAGGTTCGAAATACTTTGTAATATTCAAGGATGCTGCTACAAGTTATAGGCATGTATATTTTATTAAAAACAAAAGTGACGTTTTAGAACTATTTAAGAAATATAATGCTCTTATCAAAAATAAATACCTGCACAATGTTAGAATTCTTCACACAGATAATGGGAGAGAGTACGTAAATAAAGCTTTCAAAGAATATTTAGATAAAGAAGGTATCATTCATGAATGTACTGCACCATACACACCAGAGCAAAATGGACGTGCTGAGAGGGAAATTCGCACAATAGTGGAGAGTGCTCGCTCAATGTTGTATGCATGAGATGTGGCACTGAATTTATGGGCTGAAGCTGTAAATTGTGCTGTTTACATATTGAATAGAACTTCCTCTAGTCAGACTCCAAATAAAACAGCTTTCGAATTATGGATTGGTATAAAACCTCAATTAGGTCATATTAAAGTGTTTGGTAGCACTGGTTATGTTCACATTTCCGATCAGTTAAGAAAGAAATGGGATAAGAAGAGTGAGAAAATGATATTAGTTGGGTACGATAACACCAATTACAGAATGTATAATATGAATACAAAGCAAATAAAAGTATCAAGAAATGTAATTTTTGAAGAAAATCTGGTTCCAGAGATAAGGAAAAATATATCACAAATACACATCGTAGACGAAGAAAAGAAAGAAAATGAAAACGTGGAAACAGAAACTTCAACTGAAGAAAATGAGACGACAACAACAGATAATGATGACAGCATATTAAGTGTTCACAGTGATGACACAGCCTATGAACCATCTCAAGAAATAGAAAATACAGAACGTCACACTATGAACCTACGACCAAGAAGAAATAATCCTGTCGAAGCAAATATTGTCGAATTCTCATTACCTCAAACATACGAAGAAGCGATGAAAAGTTCATCGAAGAAAGAATGGGTAAAAGCCATTGAAGAAGAATTATCGGCACTGGAAGAAAATGAGACTTGGACCGCGATTAAAAAGTCTGATCAGAGAACACTTAGTACAAAATGGGTTTTTGCAATCAAGAAAGATGTAAAAGGAAAAATCAATCGGTACAAAGCTCGCTTATGTGCACGTGGGTATAATCAAATAAAAGATGTTGACTATCGAGAAATATTTTCTCCAACAACAAGGTATGATTCAATTAGAATTATTTTGTCAATTGCAGCTAAGCATAATTTAGAAATTCAACAATTTGATGTAAAAGCGGCATTTCTAAATGGATATCTTAATGAAGATATTTATATAGAAATACCTGAAGGTGTATTAATAAATAATAATTATGTTTTAAAATTGAACAAATCTCTATACGGTTTGAAACAATCATCTCGATGCTGGAATAAAAGGTTTACTGAATTTTTAAAGAAATACGGTTTTGTACAATCTCAAGGCGATAATTGCATATACATAGGAATTTTTAATAAAATTAAAGTATTTTTAATAATTTATGTAGATGATGCACTAGTGGTATCTTCAAGTAAACAAATTATTAAAGAAATAATTGAATATTTAAAAATGGCATTTAAATTTAAAGAACTAAATTTAGAATATTTTGTTGGTATGGAAATAGAAAGAATGAATGATTGTATTTATATACATCAAAGAAATTATATTGAAGAAATTATTAAGAAATTTTATATGAACAATGCAAATCCAGCTAGTACTCCAGCAGATGTGAATGTAATTATTTCAAAGAATGTAAATGAAAATGTTGTAAAATTTCCTTACAGAGAAGCTATAGGATCACTATTATTTTTATGCTCTGTTTCAAGACCTGATATATCATTTGCTGTAAATGTATTAAGTAGATATGTAAATAATCCTAGTGAACAACATGTAAATGCTGTTAAACGTGTAATAAGATATCTAATTAATACTAAAAATTTGTTTATAAAGTATGGAGAAAGCAGTGATCTTATTGGTTATTCAGATTCTGATTTTGCAGGCGATGTAGATACTCGTAGATCTACTACAGGTTATATATTTCAAATGAATGGGGGACCGATAACATGGTCCAGTCAAAAACAGAAAACCATTGCTCTCTCTACTACTGAGGCAGAATTTGTAGCTGCATGTGAATCAGCAAAGGAGATACTATGGTTACAACAATTATTATTGGAATTAGGTGAAAATTATGAATATGTATCACTATGTGTTGATAATCAAAGTGCAATTAGATTAATTAATAATCCTGTTTATCACAAAAGAACAAAACACATAGATGTCAAATACAATTTTGTGAGGGAAAAGGTTGAATTGGGCCTATTAAAAATTAAATATGTTGCAAGTAAAAATCAATTAGCAGACATATTAACCAAAGCGTTACCAATTCAAACTTTTGCTTATCTGAGAGATCAGATTTTATATTTTAATTAAATTTTAATTTGAAGTATTAAATTTTAGTGGGAGTATTGAAATAAAATATAATCATTGGATAATATGTTATAGCTCTATGGTTTTATGTTAAGGTTGGTACCACTAAAATGAACTATGATATAAAATGAAAGTTGTAAGATTGAAGTTGGTTAGTTTTTAATGTGAACGAAAGTAAAAATATAATTCGTGTCAATCTTATTATTTTACTGTGCAAGTTTATCATTATTTTTAATTAAATAAATAGATAAGAATTTCTCAATTATTCATTTGTATATTTAATAAGCCCCAACCATTTGGAAGCACCGAAAGATTCGGCTTCCAGGCGAATGAATCGAGAGTAGCCATCCCAGTCAATGTCTACAGGTACGGTCCATCTAGTGGACGGGGTCACGAAAGGGGGAGGTTGGGCTGCTTTTGAAGACACCTCGAGAAAAATAGGGTTATGATCACTGACACCGAGATCAGCGCGGACGTCCCATAAAAAGGAGATGTCACGTGCTTTACGACAAACTAGAGGGACATCAATATCACTATTTCCATTAGGACCGGAGAAAGTAAGAATTGTGTAGGACGTTTAGGATATCAAGATCCTTTCGGATTATCCATTCCTCCAAAATGAGACCCTGGGAGGCATTTAAGAAGTTCCGGGCTATAGTCTTACTGAACCGGGCGGTGGAAACCGCATTGGTGACCAATCCGAAAAAAATTGTTGAATTCGGAAATGCATCCAGGATTATATCCATTTTGGCGAGAAAAGGATCTAAAGGGAAGGAGAACCGACAGTAGGTGGATACTACGACCAGGGGGAAGAACCACGAGATGGAAATAGCACCCACAAATTCATTGAGCAGCTCAGCTAAGTAAACAGCTTCAAGGGAGTGTCGTGCAACGACTATGGCCGCCTTAGGGTTTTGACCCGATGAGTAAACTCTGTAGCTGTTTGGAAGACCTCGTACAGAGCCTCCTGTGGTGTAAGGTTCCTGGAACAGTGCCACATCAATGTTTTCAGAGGCAATAATCTGGGCGGTATCAATCATTACTCCAAGTGACCTTTGGCAGTTGAGCTGAAAGATTCTTAACACTGACATTGGAGAGAAGCTAGCCATTATTGATTCGTTATCGTAGTCTCGATACAAGGCCAAGATAGATTTTACAACTTGGGTCAGTGACAGGGTGGTCGTGCATGAGATTACGTTCTCGGCAGTTGCCGCAGGATAGCTTATTAACGCAGTCCGTGCTCAAGTGACCCTCTTGGCTGCATTTTTTGCAAAAAGTTCTAGTTTTCTGACATTTCCCGATCTTGTGGCCAAAACCGTGACACCGGAAACACCTTAAAATGTCGTCTATGGGTCGGTGACTGTAGAAGGAGCATAAAATGAAAATGCGGGGTAGCTTGGAGAGAATGTCTCCGATGCGTGAGTTGGGTAATTCCACGATCACGTTTGAGACCACGTTGGGCCGTCTAGACCTTATATTATGTAAACTAGATTTAAGGGATTCGTCTAAGGGATCGTTAAGGAGCATTTGATATTTTTGTCCCAGAGTTCGTCAATTAGTTCAAGGTCCAAGACATCTGGAGGGACACCGTAAATGAGAATCTTTGAACCAATAGGTTTAGGCGTAACAGCAGTGAGACCAAGTGTAGGTACGTTACTGTAGGAAAGCAGTTTCTTCTTATCCTCTGCAGACGGGAGGTCAATGGCTACACCGTTTTTAATATCCCGGACACGGAGGACCCGAATGTTCAAGGCAGGGTCCCTAGATGCCTTGCAGAGCACCACTACGAAGCTAAGAGTCATTTACAACGGTTCCAGTAACACTTCTTCCGGGGTTTCGCTCAACGACATCCTCCATCCTAGACCCAAGATCCAGATCAATCTGTCCGATGTACTTCTCTGGGCTCGCCGTCACCGATTCGTCTTCGCCACGGACATCACTAAGATGTTTCCGCTAGACTGGGACAGGTCGTCCCATATCAGTTCACTACGGTGACCTATGGAACTCAATGTGCTCCGTTTCTAACTGTTCGCACTCTTCTTCCCGCTCGCCGTTGAACCTCTCACTAAGGGTCGATATGTCGATGACATTTACGGGGGAGCTGATTCTCTTCAGGACGCTGAACAGCTCACCGACATGTGTTCCGCTGGAGATTTTCCACTCGCTAAGTGGGCCAATAAATCCTCAGACCTCTTCGCTCAAGTGTCACCAGCTGCTAGTACTACCGACGACCCCATCAGCTTCGAGGAATCTACCAATAAGGTGCTTGGTCTGACCTGGCATCCACCTCAAGATAAGTTCAAGTTTACTTATTCTTTATCTACTGAGAAGACAGTCACCAAACGATCTATTCTTTCCGAAACAGGTCGCTTGTTCGATCCGCTGGGATTCCTCGCTTCACTTGTGATACGAGCCAAGCTCCAGGAACCATGCCTAAAAAAACTCGGCTGGGATGAGCCAATTTCACCGATTCTCATTCATAAATGGCTCCTCTTCCGGGATGATCTACGGAACATTGAATTGATTGAGATACCTCGCTGGCTCCACTTATCTTACGATGCTACAGTAGAGATACATGGATTCGCTGACGCATCGCAACTCAATATGGCTGCCGTAATTTTTCTCAAGGTCACCGCTACTGATGGCAGCTCTACGACTTCGTTTGTGTGTGCTAAAACACAAGTTGCTCCACTTAAACATCTCACGATCCCGAGGCTAGAGCTCAACGCTGCTGTGATCGTCTCTCAACTTACTCGCTACGTCCAGACTACGCTTGAGCTTGGTGACGTTTCCATCGTTCTCTGCGCTGTCGCACTTACATGGATCAGAAGTCATCCCTCTCGTTGGAAAGAGTACGTTTGCAATCGAGTACAGGAAATTCAAGACCTTCAACCCTCAGCTAAGTAGTGTTTCATTGCTGGGAAGCAAAATCCCGCTGATTGTACTTCTCGAGGACTTTGTACTCTGAAACTGAAGCAGCATTTGCTTTGGTGGCCACCATGGCTAATACAACCTTGTGAAGAATAGTCTACATTCGATCCTCCCGCTCCAAAAACCGCTCACCTTGAAGAAAAACCAGGTTTCTTCTTCAATGTCGCTATAGACGCAGATCCACATTCCCTCTGGGAACTAATTACTCACTACCCTTCGCTGTCACGTCTAATACGAATCACAGCGATCTGCTTACGCTCCATTGCTCGGTTACAAAAGTTACCACACTCTTCGCTGACGACACCGCCGACCTGGAAACCGCTGGAGTATTGTTCGTCAAGATAATCCAACAATATTTTTTCGCTGAGGAGTTGAGGACGTTAGCCAAAGGCAATCAGCTCGCTAAATCGAGATATTTAACTAAGTTGACACCATTTCTCGATCATCAAGGTGTACTACGAGTTGGCGGACGCTTGAAACATTCGCTGCTTGATACTGACCAGAAGCACCCGCTATTGTGCCTCGAGGATCTACTCTCCTAATAGCAGACGCCCATCACCGCACTCTACATGGTGGTACTCAACTGACACTCGCTTATCTACGACGTTCGTACTGGATTATTGGTGGTAGCGCGCCAGTGCAATCTTTCTGTTGTGTTTAGTTTGAAATTGTTAGAAATAATTATGGTCACTCTCTTTTACCATTCCAACCCACAAGTGGGTAATGGTACTAGTTTAGGTCTAAAATCACTTTTCAAAAATTTTACAATATCTTTCCGTTTTGAGGTTCTCCGAATCCAAAAAACATATTTTTGGAAAATCTCTGTGTGTCTGTTAGTCTGTGAACACGATACAGGTCAAACAGATGAGCGGATTGAAAGTAAATTTTGGCAGGATGTTTGGTATGCAAATATGAAGAACCCTATTGTTTTTGGGGAAAATCGGCGCATGCGCAGAAGCGATATATGCTAAAACGGTATTTTTGTATAATAATGGTATACTTTTCATAACGGCTTATTATTCTATTTATTTTTTCAAGAAAGTTTTGTTAAACATTTTTTTTTAACTTTATAGTTCCGGAAATATTTTGAAAATAAAAAAAAATCATCCGCTTTTTTGTATTATGGATCTGTCAGAAATAAAGTTAGAAATAGTTAGGCATGCTTTGATTAATTTTTACATGACGTGGAACATACGCTGTAGGTAACCATGGCAACGAATAGTTACTATCATATTGAATACTAGCCATTACCCGCGTCACCTCACGCGATATCAGAAATTTTATTTTCTTTATTATAATCAAATGTCAACATTTTTGAAGTTGGAATGGTCCCGTCGCCCAATTGGCTGGAATTTTTTATAATAAAGTACAAAATATTGGAACAAACTGAACAATTTTATTTAATTTTAAATCTCTTTTTGTTTTTTACATCTTTTTGAGAAAATCTTTTTTTTTATATTATTCTTATAAACAAGATCTTTTTTATTAACTACCATTATTTTTTTTAGGTTATAAGTAACTAGATCTTTACATCCTCCCACATTGAGTTAATTCTAACTCAAAAAATTATGTATACATAATTAAATACCTACACCAAAACGAAAAATTAATATTTTACTTCATCTTGATTTTCCTTTTTTATTTTGTTGTACAACCTCCTCTAGAAGGAAGATCAGCTGGATTTAAAATTCCTGGTACATATCTCCAACCTTCGACATTTGTTATTTTACGAATGTCTTGAACACGATTCCATACAAATGTTGCCCATTGACTTTCTTGTTGTATCCACGTTAATACTGTAGTTGAATCACTCCAAAAATATACTTCTTGCTGGTTATAATGCATAGTTTCAAGTACAGTTTTCATAAGTCTTGCACTAATTGTTGCTGCAAGAAGTTCTAGTCGAGGAATAGTTATCTTTTTATAAGGAAATACTCTTTACTTAGCAGCAATTAATTATAATTTTGTATCCATCAAGGTCTGCGTTCTCATATAAATCACTGCAGCATAGGCTACTTGACTAGCATCTACGAATACATGAAAAGAAATCCTTTTTTCTGTTTTGCTATTGCTCGAAAACCAACGTGGAATTTTTACTTCTTTCAATAATTTTAATTGATGATACCATTTATTAAAATTTTCTTCAATTTCTTGAGGAACTTCAACTTCCCACTTTAAATTATTAATTGTCTGCAATAGTAACTTAGGTGTAGTTTCTCTTATTTAGCACCATCTTTGTATAATAGCCTACCCAATCTAGTCAAAAACTTGGGTATTCATTCATTTAAAGTAAAAATAAAAAACCTCTATAAATAAAATTATCTAATCTAAATTATGCGCTAGAATATATTTTTCAATTATCACAATAAGTTATTGTTATTATTACTATTATTTTTATATATTTGTATCTTTTTGTTATATTTGTATCTTTTTGTTTGGTTTGGATTGTAAACCAGCTTTAAGCTGAATTCACGCCTTTTGATAATACTTTTTTTTTCATCAATAAAGACATTATTATTATTATTATTATTATTATTATTATTATTATTATATAACAGCACTGGACAAGCAAAACCGATTGGATCAAATATTTTATGACTGATTGATAAAATAACTCTCTTGGTTATTTTTCTATTAATGTTTCAGATAAATTTGAATATTTTAACATTAATACATCTTGTCTTTTATCCCATGCAAGGCCAAGAACTGATGTCAACTGATGAGGCTCTTCACAATGAGTGTACTCCCACTCTCGTAAATTAAAACCACCTTCTGCCTTAAAACCGTTGATTCTTCTTTAAATTGGTGTAACTCCTCTACAGAATCTACACTAGCTACACAATTATCAACATAAAAAGATGAAATTAATTTGTTGATTGATGTCAACATGACTTTAAATCCATCTTCTTGTGCCAATCGCTCTAAATGTAGTCTGATAGTCGCAGCTAATGTAAATGGACTACTAGTTACTCCAAATACTACTCTTGAATGTCGTAAAACTTCAATAACATCATTCTTCTACCACAAAAAACGTAAGACATTCCGATCTTTTGGAGTAACACTGATCTGTAAGAATGCCTTTGCAATGTCAGAAATCACTCCTTTTTCTTTCTCTCTGAAACGTAAAAGCATTAAAGGAATTAATTCTATTAAATTAGGTCTTGTTTCCAAACATTGATTTAAAGATACTGCATCTTTAGATTTTGCTGACGCATCAAATACTGGTCTCAATCTTGTAGTACCTACTATTTTCTTTTAATACGTGATGATGAGGAAGATAATGACCCCGTGTGTTTTCTTCTTCAGCTGAAACTTTTTCAATTATACCTTCGTTGAGCCATTTCATTAATACTTGATCATATTCTTCATAAAGTCCTTGTTTCTTTAATTTTTCCGTCGTGATTTGTAATCTTCTTTGAGCGATTTCTTTATTTGATTCAAGATCAGGATGATTTTCTTTCCATGGAAGACATATTTCATATCTTTTATCTTCATTGATGATTACCGTTTTATAAAATCTTTCACACATTTCTTCCTGTGTTCTTTTCTTCGACTTTGTTTCAATCGGATCAGTAATTCCTATAACATCTAAACTCCATAACTTTGAAATATCAGCTTCTTGAATAAACATTGATGTTACAATTAATGCCGCATCATTTTTTCGATATTCAGTAGTTGGTTTCTTGCCAGAGTCCAACCTAACCTTGTTTCAATTGGTGTCATTCCACACTTTAAATTATGTAAATTTCCAGTCATTAATTTTCCGAGTACGTCCGCACCGATTAATATTTCAATAGGATCAGAACTTTGACCCACATCAGTTAATATGATATTTTTATTTAAAAATTCTTGAATCCATGGTCCATTATTGATGCTGAAGACCTCATGACAAATTATATCTTGATCAAATGCCATAAAATTACAAGCATACTCATTATTTAAGCCTTTTAGATGAATTAAATAACCTTTATGATCTTGCGGTTTCGTTCTCGTTCCTCCAAATAATAAACGTACAACCGAGGAGTGATTTTTCAAAAGGGTTTATTTCCATGTTCAACAAATTTTCAAGAACCGCAAAAAACTGTGGTAATTACGTTTATCAAATTATTATTTTATTTTTTTTAATATTTCAAATGCATTTTATTTTTAAATCTGATAGATTTACCGTTTTTAGTTTAGCGACATTATATTTTGTTTTATTTTAAAAAAACATTTGGAAATATGCCCTTTTGGTAGAAATTTGAAAAAATACGCCCTTTTGTATGAAACCATTTGGAAATAAGCCTTTTTGTTTTAAAAATGTTTGGATTAAAGTCCTTTTTGTAATGAATATAATAAATATTGAATGCTATGATTATGAACGTCAAGTAAACAAAACGATGGTCACCGCCACGTCCCTCTTTTGGCACATTTCCTCCACCAAGAGTTTTATTCAAATTTCTGAGCCTTTTTTCTGAATTACTAAAAGCAATGAATAGTGGCTTACATACATAGCAGAAAATAGATAATAACTACAGCTAAGTGAACGGTTTTTTGTGCCCTTTAGCGGAACTTTATTTCGCCGCATAGGTTCATAAGTTGCTAATAAGCGTGAAATAAACAAATCTTGGTCTACTTTCTTAGTGAAAGAATAGAACTTGCGACGGTTTGCTTTTATAATATCATTGGTCACAGATGAAAACGAAACCTAGAAGAAATGAAATATCAACTACATTGTGAAAATCAAGTAACTTTATTTTCACAATGTAGTTGATATTTCATTTCTTCCGCTGCTCGATTTGATATATATGATCGCTGTGATCTGCTATCCATTATTGCTCGTACTACTCGTTCTTTACTTCAATTTTTTAATATTACAAGTACGTTTTGAAGACAAGCATCTGGTATCAACGATGAATTAGCTAAGTTAGCTTCTTTATTATATTTATTCAAATTTTCTCTAATTATTTCTCTTGGTGGTTTTTCTTGATTCAATATTTCTTGACATAACAATATCGAATGTTTCCTTCCACACCATTGACATTTTGAATTAAATTTACATGTTTGAGTATTGTGACCTGGAATCAAACAGTTGAAACAACAATTCCTTTCTTTAACGATGTTCCATTTCTCGTCCAATGTCATCTGTTTAGCTTTACCACATCTTGAACTACGATGATCTTCACCGCAAAATATACATGGATAAGTTTTAATGCTTTGGTTAACACTCTTACTTTCTCTTGTCAATAATCCAGTAGCTGTTGGAATGTCAATGTCATTTTTCTTCTTTGCAAATTTATTATTATTCGTCTTACTTGTTTGTTTGTTGCTATTTAAATTAAATCCACTGACAGCAGCTATTCGGAGTCTTTCTTCATTTTCTACTTCAGCTTGTAAAAACTCAATCAACTTGTTTAACCTCTCTTTGATGTTGTCACTTTTAATTTTTTTTTTTTATATATATATATTATGAGGCTTCGCCAGCAAGGCCTTTAGCTCTAAGTATGAAGTAGGTTGCTGAAAGTAACTCACTTTTAATTGCTGTTGCTTTTCTTTGCCATGTTTGTATCAATTCTTTTGGTAAAGATGATTCAACTAATGGATATAACATAGCTGCACATTTATCTTTAGTAACACCAAGTAATTCCAGAGCACGTAATTGCGTTTCTAACTTATCGTAAATTTTTGCCAATGAAGTTTGTTCAGCATTACTAATTACTAGTGTTAACAATTCTCTTACATACACTTTAACTAGTAACTCATCTTTACCAAAACGACTTTTTAAACTGTCGATAACTTTATTATAATTTTGACAGGTAGGTTGAAAACTGTTGACTAAATCTGCTGCTCTTGAGTTCGTTACCATGGCTTGAATTAAATACTGGAACTTATATTCTTCTTTACTAATATTTTTTTCTTCATGAATGTTTATAAATTGACTCCAAAATTCCAACCAATCGTGTGTTCGACATTTTATTTCTATATATAAACCTAATCTTCAATTAAAAAATCAATAAGTCCTGTCACGGTCGCCACAATGTTGTGTTTAGTTTGAAATTGTTAGAAATAATTATGGTCACTCTCTTTTTTATAATAAAATACAAAATATTGGAACAAATTGAACAATTTTATTTAATTTTAAATCTCTTTTTGTTTTTTACATTTTTTCGAGAAAATCTTTTATTTATATTATTCTTATAAACAAAAACCTTTTTATTAACTACCATTCTTTTTTTTTAGGCTTCCGTACCCGAAGGGTGCTCAAACGGGACCCTATTACTAAGCCTCCGCTGTCCGTCCGTCTGTCTGTCAGCGGGCTGTATCTCAAGAACCGTAATAGGTAGAGAGTTGAAATTTTCACAGAGTATGTATTTCTATTGCCGCTAGAACAACAAATAATTAAAAAACCCCCAAAACTCCCCAAAGAGGAGCAAATTAAGTTTTTTGCTTATAATTCGCTCAATTTAAATCAGATCGTTTCGAGACCTGTCTTAAACGAAAGAGCAGAAAATTTTACATAGATTTTGTATAACAGAATTCGTCGAAACACTTATACAGCTTTATATAGAAATAAAATGTATAAATTCAATTTTGTCTAATCCACAGCATACACGGGGATCGTCTGTCTTCGTTTGTTGCATACTGTACTATGGGAATTTAAAAATTGCGTATGTTTTGTCTTAAAAAAAAATTTGAAAAGAAGTTTGATCTCTGTAACTTCCCGCTATTTTCGAGTTCAAAACGCTCAAAAATATATAAAATATAGCAAGAAGTTTATTTTTTAGCTCTTCGAGCTCAAAAAAAAAACACTTTGTTACGAAATTTTCGTTAACGATATCTCATGAACAAATGAACCGATTTTGATGCGATTTGCGGCAGTCGACGCAATTTTTTAACCTAAAAAAGTAATTTAATACGGAAAAATCGATCTCGTAGGAATTTTACAAGCAATTTAAAAAAACACTTTTTTAAAAATTTTTCGTTCACGATATCTCGTGAACAAATGAGCCGATTTTGATGCGGTTTGCTGCAATCGACGCAGTTTTTTTAACCTAAGAAAGTAAATTATTACAAAAAAATCGATTTGATAAGAATTTTACGAGTAATTTTAAAAAATTACTTTTTTCCTAATTTTTAGTTCACGTTATCTCATGAACAAATGAACCAATTTTGATATGGTTTGCGGCGATCGACGCAGTTTTTTTAGCCTAAGAAAGTAATTTATTATAAAAAAATCAATCTGATAACAATTTTAAGAGTCATTTTAAAAAAACACTTTTTTACGATTTTTTCGTTCACGGTATCTCGTGAACAAATGAACCGATTTTTATGCGGTTTGCGGAAATCGACGCAGTTTGTTAAGGAGAAGAGCTGATTAGTTTTTGGAATTAATCGGTTTAGTAGTTTAGAAAAATTTTTACAAAAACTAATTTTTAAAAATTTTTGAAACTTGTTTTTTTAAGATTTCTCAAAATTTTTTGGGCCGAATCGTTTCAAATTTTCAGTCAGACACTCCGTTCAAAAGATATAAAAGGTTTACATACATACATACATACACACACACACACACACACACACACACACACACACACACATACATACAGCCCTACGGACATCATAGCCAAAATAGTTTCCATAGCTTCCTAGGACCTCAAAACGTCGAGATCTGGCGAAAACTCGATTTTAGAAAATCGGGGTGAAACCAATAACTTCCCGATTTTTGAAAAAAAAATTTTTTTTTCTTTTTTAAAGCGGGAAGTTAAAAAGATTGCATTTGTTCAAAAACGAATGTCATTTCAAATCTTTTGACATTAGTATTTTGTGAAATGCAACGCCTTCTGAGTTAACGATTTGAATAACTAATTTTAATTATTAGAACATATTGCTTTGACAGATGCAAACGTCATTTTTGACATTTTTTACCATTCCAACACCATGGATGAGCGGAATGAAACCAAATTTTGGGAGGATATTTGATATGCAAATATGAAGAGGCCTATTGTTTTTGAGAGACGTCGGCGCAAGCGCAAAAGAAATATATATTATAATGTTGTTTTTATAAGATAATAGTATACTTTTCATAACGGCTTATTATTTTGTTTTACAGGAGTTTACTAAATAAATTTTTGTAAAAATCGGCGCATGCGTAGAAGAAATATATACTATGTATAAGGCTGTTTTTTATATAATAACGGCATACTTTTCATAACGGTTTATTATTCTATTTATGTTTACAAACATTTTGTAAATTTTTTGGGAATAATTGGCGCATGCGCAAAAGAAATATATGCAATAAAGTTGTTTTATATAATAATAGTATATATTTCATAATGGTTTAAAAGAAAGTTTTGTAAAAAGTTTTAGGGGGAAAGGCGGCGCATGCGCAGAAGAGATATGTGCTATAACATTGTTTTTATATAATAATGGTATATTTTTCATAATGGTTTAATATTCTAAAGTTTTGTATTTTTTTTTTTTGGGGAAATCGGCGTATGCGCAACAGAGATATTTGCCATAACGTTGTTATTTGATATAATGGTATATTTATCAAAACTTTATATTATTTTATTCTACAAGAAATTTTTGTAAAAAAAGTGTTTATAATATAAAAACGCCGGGGTGTATTATGTAAAATTTCACGCCTTGAAATTCTTGAACTACTTGCATACTCCCACTGGTTACATATTGTTATAGCGCCTCTCTTGTTTCTTTTACAAAAGTATTTAAAAAGTACACTGTGTACGGAACCCTTCGTGTGCGAGTCCGACTCACACTTGACCGGTTTTTTTTAGTTTATAAGTAACTAGATCTTAACACCTTCATTCTTCCACTTGCACTCACCATCGAGGGCTACGAGCTCAACAGTTGATGGGACAACTGCCCACTGCGAGAATAACGCCTTCACGTGCCTTTCTTCATACCGGTATAGACTATGCCGGTCCAATTACTTTAAAAACTTGGAAAGGATGTGGTTCCAAAGCCCACAAGGGTTGGATTGCAGTTTTTGTGTGCGTTGCTACATCAGCTGTTCATTTAGAAGTCGTCACCGACTATTCTTCAGACGCTTTCATCGCTGCCTACAGAAGATTCGCCACTCTAAAAAGTCTTTTCAAGGTAGGATCAAAAGAACTGAGACAACTCGCAACGCTGCTATCAAATGACGGCACCAACTGGGTCTTCAACCCACCTGGAGCACCCCACTTCGGTGGTAAATGGGAAGCCGCGGTAAAATCACTGAAGTTCCATCTACAACGCGTCATTGGTGAAACCCTTTTAACTTACGAGGAGATGACTACTTTTCTGGACCAGGTCGAGGCCGTATTAAACTCTCGGCCTTTGGCACTGCTTTCTGAGGATCCTGCAGACCTGGAGCTCTTACCCCAGGTCATTTTCTTATCGGTGAGCCGCTAACTTCTGTTCCTTCACCTTAGCTGAGTGAGATCGCTGAGACGAGACTCTCTAAGTAGCAACTTATACAACAGAGAACCGAACAGATAGTCCGCTAAGTGCCTGCATCGCTACCAGTCTCAAAATGGCATCATGAGATTAAAGTCGGCTCCATGGTATTTCTAACAGATGAACAACTAAGTGGCCTATCGCTCGAGTACTTTCACTGCATCCTGGCAAGGACGGACTTACAGAGTTGTCACTATCAAGACCGCA
Source organism: Xanthostigma xanthostigma (assembly GCA_963575645.1). NCBI lineage: Eukaryota > Metazoa > Arthropoda > Insecta > Raphidioptera > Raphidiidae > Xanthostigma > Xanthostigma xanthostigma. The sequence goes on from OY754464.1 coordinate 36,911,235, forward strand.
ACATCTACGCTGACGAGGCCAATCGCTAAACTCTGTGTGCTACCAGTCTCCGCTTTTCAAGAACCATAGGTCAACGCTGTTGCCAAAGGGGTGGAGAATGTTGAGTAACCAGCGTTGCCATGAAAAGGATACTCAATAATAAAAAAACAAAAATTCAATAAGTGAAAAAAAAATGCTTAGCCATTATCTCACTTAATCAGGTATAATTTTTAAAGTTTACGCTACATTTGTTAAAGTTTACGCTACAATTATGCTATATCAAATGTCAACATTTTGAAGTTGGAATGGTCCCGTCGCCCAATTGGCTAAAGTTTTTCTTATTCAATTAAATTATTTCTTTAAAAAGTCAGAAGAGCAGGCATTTGCTTATTTATGATTTTACATGTTAAATTCTCATGTGCCAAATACCATGCAACTATCTATCTACATTACATTACGGATCAGACTTTTTCTTGTACAATTTGGCACAAAAAGTTTGATCCGACCCCTGGCTCTGATCCCGCCTTCCAACCGACGCTGATATAGTCAGAGTGCCCGTCGGCAAAAATTTTATTGATACATACTCTCCCCAAACTTTGTATATGGCTTCATTAGGCCTAGTCTGACACCTATTTCCTCTATGACTTTTCTTGATTTTGGGGCGTTTTCCCTATAAAGTTTCCTAAACATGTCGTTTTGACGACATGTAAAAATTTATACATACTGTTTGATTTTTTAATTGGATAGCTTAAAAACTTCAACCAAAACGCTAAAATAATGTTCTCTGACAAATAACATGAGCCATTTAAAATGTCTGACACCTCGAATATGTCGAAAAAACGACTATAAGAAAATTTATGAATAACCAGCTAATTTTCTCAGTATCTTATATTTGAACACTACAAAATCAAATTTTCATATTGTCTGACGGGGATAGTTTTCCTATTTTCCAGTCTGACGCGTCAAAGTTGTCGATTTCATGACTATAAAAAAATTTATGAATAACCAGCTGATTTTCTCAGTATCTTATATTTGAAAATCAAATTTTCATATTCAATTTGATTTTGCAGTGTTCAAATATAAGATAGGTACTGAGAAAATCAGCTGGTTATTGATATTTTTTTAAAAGAGTCATGAAATCGACAATTTTGTCGCGTCAGACTGGAAAATAGGAAAACTATCCCCGTCAGACAATATAAAAATTTGATTTTGCAGTGTTCAAATATAAGATACTGAGAAAATCAGCTGGTTATTGATATCTTTTTTTTACAGTCATGAAATCGACAACTTTGACGCGTCAGACTGGAAAATAGGAAAATTATCCCCGTCAGACAATATGAAAATTTGATTTTGTAGTGTTCAAATATAATATACTGAGAAGATTAGCTGGTTATTCATAAATTTTTTTATAGTCGTTTTTTCGACATATTCGAGGTGTCAGACATTTTAAACGGCTCATGTTATTTGTCAGAGAACATTATTTTAGCGTTTTGGTTGAAGTTTTTAAGCTATCCAATTAAAAAACCAAACAGTATGTATAAATTTTTACATGTCGTCAAAACGACATGTTTAGGAAACTTTATAGGGAAAACGACCTAAAATCAAGAAAAGTCATAGAGGAAATAGGTGTCAGACTAGGCCTAATGAAGCCATATACAAAGTTTGGGGAGAGTATGTATCAATAAAATTTTTGCCGACGGGCACTCTGACTAATAGTGCATGTGTCATAATATGTCAAATATACAAACAATATTACTTCAATGTCAAAGCCTATGTCTCATATACAGTGGGACACATTTATAGGTAATATATAAAGTGGATGAAGAACCCGCTAGACCAGACCTGGGCAAATTGCGGCCCGCGGGCCGGATCTGGCCCGTGGTAGACTTCTCTCCGGCCCGCGAAGACTTTTATAAATTATTATTAAAAGTAAAAATATAACTGTTTGCCAATATAAATTGGCGCATAAAAAGAATTTTCGAAAATAGTAAATAGTGTTTAAAAACTTGAAATTGTTGTTTCAAAAAAACTATACTTAAAATTAGAAAAAGAAATTGTTAGGCTCGCGGTCAAATTTTCATTCGCAATGTGGCCCGACAATCAAAATATTTGCCCACCCCTGCGCTAGACTTATCGTTGAGGCACGGGACACAGTGGTATGAAATCGAGACAGTTGGCACAGTGGCACACATATATGGCATTCCAAGTAACATGGTGTAGGTTTTATCAAAATTGGTTCAGTAATTTTTACGTTACTATTAGTAATTATTAGCGTTCACACACACATTTAAGAATTTTATATTTTAACTTAGATGTGTATATGTCGCATGGATATTGTCAAACCCGTGATATTATAATTTCACTTAGTGAAATTATAATTGCACGGAACTTTATCAATCGTGATATTATAAATTGATCACTAGTGAAATTATAATATCACGAGTTGGACAATATCCCTGCGACAATAGGTACATAAAAACACACTAACACAAGTAATAGTGTGTTTGATATCTGTGACAGCAGACAGACATAGTAGATACTACGGCACTCTGCAATGCCATTGTGTATTAAGAATATTAAAACACACTTTCGGTTCATTAATTTTTTTTATGACGGATAAAAGAATATTTTCCAAACATTTAAGTCTGTTGTGAAGAAGCCTAAACACAAATTTAGATACAATGAACAAACACAATAAATTCCATAAGGCAATAAAATACATACCTAGGAATATCACGCTTATATACCTATATATTGTGTCCCTTTTATTTTATACAGGGGATGCATCATTTATAAATATAATTCCGAAACGTCATATCCCGACGTCAAGACTAAAAAATATGCGGACTGTCAGCTGCTACGATCAGCTGCAGATTTTAGACTCAGATCACGCCATTTAACAAATGGTCTTGTCTAAGAAATCTTTTTGCTTTAACGGTGATAAAATGGTAGCATGAAATGGACTTTTCATTAATGAAGTTTTAATTTTAGCCTGGTAACTTAATATTTGGGCAACCTGCGAGGTTTAATTTTGCTATAAATTGGTAGGTAGTGACCTGACGACCAAGATTACAGATTGTTCGTGGCTGATTCCCTTAAAACAGCTAGTTAAAATGGAGTTCAAAAATAAATGCACAAAATCATTATGAAGGATGTTTATAAACTGTTCATAAAAAAGTATAAAAAATGCTTAACGGGGAGGAAATATTAACAAAATATGATATCCCACGTACGATGGGACACACCGTATGCAGTGTAAACTCCATTTAACGTCACTCGATATAACGACAAACTTCTTAAAACGTCGAAATTACTTAACTTCAGTTGGTTAACCTTGTTGATTATACAATGATACACTCTAAATAACGACACACCTACTCTAAATAACGACAACAACGTCATCATGGTTAGAGTACGATAACTCGATGTGCAAAATATCCATTGGAAATACACTATTATTATTTTATATAACATATAATAGTGTTATTAGCCGGTTTAGGTGCGGGAATTTTTTTTTCGCAGTAAAAAATGGAGGGCGTTTGGGGGAAGTTCTTTAAAAAAACAATTACGGGTTCGTGTATACAAAGTGAATACAGTACTTCTACACCAGTTGCTATGACAAGTATATGTGATTTCTGATTGGTTAGATTTAAAAAATGACAGTGTTAGACGAAAAGTTTTTACGTATTTTTGAGGAAATTTGTAAATAATCTGCAAAGTTTTTTTTTTTTGGAATGTCAAAATTTAGCGTTTTTTATAACTTAAAAGAATACTTAATATTTGGGCACATCGAACTGGACCCCGGCATCATTAAACAATAAACGATACTTGTTTGTTATTTTGTTGCTTTGTTGTCGGCATCATGCGTACCGAAGAAAATATTTCTTTTGTTTGCACAACGCCATAATTTTTCATTGTGAACAACTTTTCTTAATGACACTTTTGCGTACTATGAAGTAGGCCTTTACAGTTGAGCAAAATCTCTTTTCGTTTCAGGTAAAGTAAGGTACTTTACCTGAAACGAAAAGAGATTTTGCTCAACTGTAAAGGCCTACTTGATTTAAAAAAATCGAAAGTAAACTAAAAATAAGTTTCAGACCAAGCAGGGCGGAATCCCTAAATATGAAATTCCAATTCGAAAATTTTTGGTCAATCTCACCTATTGTGAACTCAATCCGGGGACACACTGTATATAGTGAATAGACTTACTGAAGACTGTTTATAATTTCGTACCAATATGTTGATAAAATTCATGTGAGCATTAAAATTTAGAAAAATTTTACTATTTTAAGGGGTACATTTTTTTATTTCGCTCAAAAACAAACAAGCTTATAAATAAAAACCACAATAAATACATGTATACGCAAAGCCATTATTTTTTGGGAAGTGTTTGACACAGCGATCAAAGTTTTTATATCTGTGTTCTAAAAAAGTGCTGTGAATTATTACAATTTCTTGTATAACAACCTCATTACATTCTATTTAATCTTTATTTGAATTAATGAGCAGTGAGCACTTAGGAAATTATTTTGCGACAAAAATAATTATGAGTTATCAGTTAACTATTAATCGTTACTCAATGTAAAATTAAATAAACCTATGTTCAATTTCGAGCTCCGCTTTGAAAGGAGATTTAGGACAAAATTACTTTTAGTCCGGAATTTTGCCATGGTTCCCAGTGTTAAATGTTCTTTGAAAAATATCAGGAACCGAGTAACAGACGTGATTACTAATTAATAATAAACAAAACAATTAATTATCCAATAAAACAAAAAAAAAAAAAAACGATATCTCGTAATTGCTTCTAAGATTAAATGAACTGTTGGTTGTTAAAATGAACAGCTGATTCGGTAGTAAGAAAAAGAGAAGTCCTAAACAAACAGACAATAATATCATACGCGTTCACATACATAGTGTGGGTATATATCTACATCGTTTATATCTGTGGCTGAAAGAAAAAACTGTTTATGTGGAGTTTGCGGTAAAGACTAAAGACTTTTAAAATTATTTAGTTAGTTATTTGAAAAAAGAGACAGCACCGCCGAACATATGTGCATCGATACTTCCTATCACCTGAGCGATAACAGTACCTATCAATTGAATTGCTCATGCAATTTATTTTTGTGACGCTCATGTCGCTGGAAGGATGTAATGGATGGTGATGATTTTAAAAGCTACAAAAAATATACTCTAAAGTCGGTTTTTTGACACACTTTAAGAAACTTGTGGTTCTATATTATAAATTTCTACAGTCAAGCGGGGATTTATCGCCCAGCTTGACACGTAGTGGATACGGGTTTTTACCTATTTTTTATTATAATTTAAACCGACATAATACGTTTATAATTAATGTGTTGTTTTCAATCTACTATTAGTAGAAGTCCACTGCAATATAAAATTAACATAATAAAAAACCTACTGTACAGAGCAACAAATATTTGTAGCCCATAATTTTTGAAGCAAAAAAAACAAAATTATAAAAAACCTATTGATAACAAACAATCGCCCAAAACCACTCGTTACTAAAATTTTATCCCTCTTCAATAATGTAATTTCACTTTTAAACAACAACGACACCGGACAAAATATTAATTCTCAAAGGAACCATTTTATTTCAAAGCAATATTTTTCCATACCATATCTCGCAAATCTCTCAGAACATTTTAGACGCATTTTCAAATCTGAAAATATTCAAATAGCTTTCAAGAATTTTAATACTATTTATAAGATTTTTTTTTCAAAAACCAAAGACAAAACAGATAAATTCCATAATTCAAATTTAATTTACAAAATAAATTTCAAAGACTGTGAATAGGTGAATCTATAGGAAAAACCTCACAATATCTACTTCAACGTTTAAAACAACATAAATACGATAAATAAATATAAAAAAATTTATTATCCGACTTCTAATCATACTTCCTTAGTTCAAAATTGTTTTAAATACAAACATACTTTTGATTTTGAAAATACCTCAATTCTACATTTTATTCTAATTATAAAAACGCCTGTTTTGGTAAATGATTTATATTACGAAACACAATAATAGTATAAATAAAAGAACAGATATTTTGGGTTTGTCCAACATTTATCATAGATTAATTATAAAATAACTTACTCCTAAGGAAAAATATTTTATTGTTTGTAATATTATGTAGATCTCTGAAGATGGTAACAAATTTGCCGAAACGTTAGATAAATAGCTAAAACATCATAAGTACTACTTCTTTTCATTAATCCATAAGCTACAAATTTCCCAATCAAATATTTATAATTAATCATTTATAATTAAATAACACTCATTCGCTTTACAGTAACAACATATTGTTTATGTATATAAAATGTATGTTATTTTGACAGTGAAATAATTTCCTTTCGAAAATACACAAAAACAACTAGTATAAACCGTACAAAACCATCATCTATGAATCAGTTTATAAACAACTTAAGCTCATAAAAACAGCAATCGACAGTAAACTATAATTTTATTTACTAACATGGCGTGTGCGTATGAACCGTCAAATTTCTAATTAATTTGTAATAATGTAAGAATTTGAATTTTGCAGATATATGCTGTCGATTCGAAATTAATATTTTCTTATGCTTAATAATTTTTGATAAATTTCAATGAAGTCTTTCGTAGCACCCAAGAAATTATTAATATAGTTTATTAATTAGGATTGCATTATTTGGTTATCTTGATTTGTGGTAATTTTAAAAGAGGATATTTTAAATAGGGAATGAAAATATTTATTATGAGATATTTTGAAAAGGGATGTTTTGCACTGCTCACGTTTAATTTTGGAATTCCAGTAACGAGCTATGAGCAATGAGTATAAAACAAACTGGTTTGAAGTGTATCCTCCCCTGGCTCTTCTCTAACTTTCCAAGCCTGAAAATATGTGTCCCACAGTATTCAAACATATAACATGGGTTATGATATTTTGTTAATATTTGCTCTTCGTAAAAGTTTCTAGTTGTAAACCGAAACGTCCTTAGTAATGATTTTGTGAATTTGTTTTTGAAGTATTCTCAATAAAATGAAAGAAATTCAATTTTGAGAGAAAAAAAATCAACATACACGATTTTGTTTTTAAGCCACAAATATAATGAACTATGAGCATAAAAGAGATTTTATCACCTTTGGCTCTAGCCGAGAATACGCATTCAGCCAAGGGTGAATTGACTGAGTCTGTATTTACGCAAAGGGCTTTTTCTCTGCCCTACTCCCCAAACACAAACACACTACCGCACGGAAGTATTGTGTGCGTGGCCGCCGCCACAATAGTTATATATTTACATTTATCTTTATATTATTATAGAAACACAAACACATACTGCATACACAAATTCGTACATTTTAAAATTTAAACTTTAAACGATAGGGCAAACAAGTCAGGTAGCAAGAAATTTGAGAATATATCACACAAATAATAAATTAATCATAATATTATATATGTGTGATATAAACACACACACCAACAAACACACACAAATATCAAAGTGAAATATTAAATCCCATTAAAAACATTTCATGCAAAAATGTTTTTATTACACTAAAAATATAAAATGTCGAAAAGGAACCACACTCGATGAAAAAAGAAATAAGATCAAAAAAGATGCCAAGTTTTTGATGTATTGGAGGGGGAAAATAACAGTCTTTTAATTTTTTCGCTACTTTACATGAAACCCAAAGATGGAACCTCTTGGCCCGGAATGCTGTAGTAAGACGGATGTTCATTAAATATTAAATTCTCATATCTACATGTATTATAATGTTGCACGCTCCCCGTTGGGACGCCAATACTTTCTGTCGAAGAGTATAAGAGTTTTTTGTGGCGGCAAGAAGCCACATCCCAAACTTGTAACAACAATGAATGCAGGTATAAGAAAGGACCAGAATATTCCAGAAATCGCTGGAAAGCATACCCAGCGGATATAAATACAACCAAGCGAGCTCGGTGAGTCGGTCAGTCAGAAACAGTGAGATTTCGTATGTGAGTGAGTTGATAGTCAAACACGTGTCCGAAATAAATAACTAGGAACATAAATAACTAGAGCGGAGTGCGGATAATAGACCATTGATTTAGTTTATATAAATCTGGTTTAACATAAATAATCTCTTGTATATAGTTAATAAATAAGTGTGCTAATTAAAATTTTTGTGTGTTACTGTGTTGTAAATATTTTGTGTATATAAATAGTAACTTTATATTCTTCATTACTTATTCTTTTATTTTATTAGTCAGGATTTGTTGTTTTGTTTCTATTACGTTAGAGAAGTGCTGTTCGTTTGTGTGTTTTACTGTTTTGTTAAACGTTTGTTATTGTAAATAAATTGTTTCCACCACGAACTATAACAGTTTTGTTACAATAAATATACTTGTGGGAGGCTATCAATTTTTCTCGAGAATTTTGGAAAATCTGAAAGCGGCCACCCTACGGTAACAGTTTTTTAGAAATGTTATCACGTCTTGTAAAAATTAATCAAATCATGCTTGTCAACGGCCTAGCTAACAAATCTACAGAAGAAAAGAACAACAGATTTTTTATTATGTTCAAAATATTTCCGAAACTATACAGTTTAGAAAAAACATTTTTTACAAAAATTTCTTGTAGAAAAAAACAGAATAATAAACCGTTATGAAAAGTGTACAATTATTATATAAAAAAACAACGTTATAGCATGTATCTCTTCTTGCATGTCCAACTCTCTTAAAATTTGGTTTCAATCCGCTCATCCGTTTGACCTGTATCGTGTTCACAGACAAACAGACTAACAAATGCACTGTATACTTTTTCAGATTCAAAATGAAAAATATTGTAAAATTTTGAAAAGTGAATTTTGACCTAAATTAGTACCATTTTCTATTTCTGGAAATTAGTACCATTCGCCACTTGTGCTGGAATGGTAATAGAGTTAAAGAGCTCGAGGAGCGCTATTAGTAACTAAAATGAGACAATAAAAATAGTTGCCGAAATACAGGGTGACATATGGGAAACGGACGTTTTTAGAATGGCTAGTACACAGCTGTCAGTGATGGAAAATCGTTGCGGTTTAGAACGTTCGCTTCGAGGTGACCTACCGTTTTAGATAAAATGGAGCAGTGGACGATACAGCAGCGAGTGTTCGCGTACGATACGTTTGTTCGAAATGGTGAGTCTGTTATTGCAACACAGCGGATGTTTCGTCGCCATTTTAATATCGGTCGGAATGGCGCCATTCCAAGCCGTAATACGATCCTGCGTTGGATTAAAGGTTTCAGATTAACAGGAAACATTAATGGAGTTAAAAGATGCCATTACAGAAGAGGTGCATTTAGTTGAACGAGAGCTGTTAGCGAAAGTTATGGATAACTTTCGGCACAGACTTGAAGTGTACATTCAAGAGAATGGCCGTCACCTGAATGTTATAATTTTTCATACCTAACTACCTATATTAAATCAAATGGTAGGTATTGATCTGTCGTTTTTTAAAACAAATTGTTTTTTTCATCAAAAACAACTGATTATACATTCATTTGAAAAACGTCCGTTTCCCATATGTCACCCTGTATCAGTGAAAATTGGTATTAAATTAAAAAATATAAAATAGTTAAACATATCGCTTCATATGATTCGCAAATATGTTCGGAGTTCGGAATTATATAAAAGGGCAGTCAGCGGAAATCTCGCATCGAGAGGAATGCACTAAGCCTAAAAAGTTCAGTGCCGAGCAAAAACAAGAGCTACAATGTCGAAAAGGGAACGAAAAACCCCAAACGTCTACGGATTATGTGCAGGCGAAAAATTTACGGCGCGGACCCGAACTGTGCCATTCTTTAGTTTTTTTTTTGTATCTTTTCTATACGGTATATAATATAGGGGGCATTCTAACATAAAGTGATAATAAGTTTTCATTGATAGTTAAGAAAATTGCTAACTACAGTCTTCAGAAAGTCTGCACAGACAAGCGCACTTCGTGTATTATTATTGTCTTTTTGAATATGTTTTTGTCTTAAAATAAGTAGATTGCTTTTGCTCACAAACGGATGTCTTTTAAAATATTAGTGTTTTGACATTAATATTTTGTGAAATGCAAGGCCTTCTGAGTTAACGATTTGAATAACTAATTATACCTTAATAGATGCAAACGTCATTTTTGACATTTTTTACCAATCCAACACCACGGATGAGCGGAATGAAACCAAATTTTAGGAGAATGTTTGATATGCAAATATGAAGAGGTCTATTGTTTTTGAGAGATGTCGGCGCAAGCGCAAACGAAATATATATTATAATGTTGTTTTTATAAGATAATAGTATACTTTTCATAACGGTTTATTATTTTGTTTTACAGAAGTTTTGTGAAATAAATTTTTGAGAAAAATCGGCGCATGCGTAGAAGATATATACTATAAGGTTGTTTTTTTATATAATAACGGTATACTTTTCCTAACGGTTTATTATTCTATCTATGTTTACAAAAGTTTTGTATTTTTTTGTGGAAAGTTGGCACATGCGCAAAATAAATATATGCAATAACGTTGTTTTATATAATAATGGTATATTTTTCATAATGGTTTATTATTCTATTTGAAAAGAAAGTTTTGTAATTTGTTTTGGGGAAATCGGAGCATGCGCAACAGTGATATTTGCCATAACGTTGTTTTTTGATATAATGGTATATTTTTCAAAACTTTATATTATTTTATTCTACAAGAAATTATAAAAAAAGTGTTTATAATATAAAAACGCTTGGGTGTATTTTGTAAAATTCTTGAATTAATTACTTGCATACTCCCACTGGTTACATATTGTTATAGCGCCTCTCTTGTTTCTTTTACAAAAGCATTTAAAAAATACATAGTGTACGGAACCCTTCGTGTATGAGTCCGACTCACTCTTGACCGGTTTTTATGACTCGCGCTATTATTAAAACTCGCAAATCATTCTTTCTTAACATAATGTCACAATTCGTCATAAAATAATGCATCGCAAACTAGATACATAAACTACTATTTTGTAGTGCCGATAGTTCAGCTTAAATCAACGCTAATTAATATGTGAGCATCAATGCAATTATTATTATTTTCGCTCGCAAATGGTACGAACGAGTTATATCCCCGTATGGAAAAGTAATTTGGTCAGCCTGTACGTACATGTGTGTGTATGGAAGCTGAGCTGTCGTAAGCAGGCCGCGATATTCGTGACTGTTGGAATGCCTGAATCGTGCGCTAAGTTCGTGCATCGGCGACCGCACACCATTCTGGTCACTATATCGCCTATGTATAATGTTCGCCGAGATCGCTTTAGAGCGATCCACCTTGCAATCATGGACAGTGTACGGGAACGGGGAAACATTGTTGTGTGGCTGCGGCTCAGACTCTCGTTACATTTTGTTGCTTGTTGCTCTATCTATGTAGAACCTGTGTATGCGCATTTTCCAAATAAAAGAGAAACTGTATATGATTATATATGTATATGAGTATATGCTATGGAGTATGTACATTGTACACACATTACTTTATCTTTTACCCTCGAGTATTCAACACAAAAAAATATTTGTAAAAAACCTTTAAAAAGTGATTAATTAGTCATTATACATAATCGCTAGACATTTATCAAAGTAATAAATTACTTATTTTGTCCAGATCTTATTCATAATGACTAGTATGAATTGGCCAAAGTAATAAAAACAGTTCAGCATGAAATGTTGTTCCAGAGCGTGAACTAATCATTTGAGAATGTGCCACAAAGAAATCCCAAATTTTAGTGACCAAGGATTTCAGCACTATAAATTTATAAAATATGTGCTGGTTAATGCAGTTCTAACAGATGCAAATGCAAAAGTTAAATCTCGTGAACTAAAAATATCACAAGAACCCCACTTACAAGAATAATTAACGATTTTCCCATAAGAGCTCAAGTGTCATTTTAAAAATGTATATTTTTCAAACTATTCAGTAAACCGTTCTGAAATTTTGGGTAGGTACTTACTGTAGATATAAAGAAATAAGTTAACAAAATTTCTCTCATTTCTTGTTGATTTCAAAGACATGTCATACATCCTTAAGAGTATTCGTCCCTGCAAACACCCCCTGCACCCTTCATTTCAAATCTTTTCCCCTCGCCTTAAAACGGTTTGCGCTCTCCCGACGCTATTTTTAAAGCTAGAGGGTTCTGGTAAACGCCAAATGAAAGACAAAGAATCAGACTACAGATCCTTCAGGCGAATTTTTTGAAAAAAGTTTCGTCTACGTGTGAAATATTACGTAACTTATTATTTTTTTCAAAAGGTTGTAAGTTTTTTCTCGAATTTTTTTTTCAAAAAATTCGCCTGAAGGATCTGTAGTCTGATTCTTTGTCTTTCATTTGGCGTTTACCAGAACCCTTTAGCTTTAAAAATAGCGTCGGGAGAGCGCGAACCGTTTTTAGGCGAGGGGAAAAGATTTGAGATGAAGTAACTATAGAACTGTCTAAGTAGGTATTCTAGTCTCGGAGCACCAATTTTTGAATTTTTTCAAGTTCGATAAAAAAAAAACAAAAAAATATTTTTATTATTCATTTTTTACCAGATATTTATTGATGTTTATAAATAGGTACACAATAAAAATCAAAATTCAAAAAGTTACAGGCTGGTAAAGGGGGGGGGGGGTAACAAAAAGGGTGCGTCCTGGTTGCCACAATTCCAACCCTTCTAGTCGTCTGAAATAAAAATAAGAATTCTTAATTAGTAAGCGTGTCGTTATAGCCCCTACCTTAGAGAAAAAAAACATTTTCTCTCAAAATGCCGACTATTTGAAAAATGTCATTTTTTGCCCTTTTTCAGTTTTTAACATTTCAAAGAAATAAAATGAAGTGGAAGTGGTTCAACTTTTCCAACTTGGTAAAATACTCACAAAACATCTGCGAAGAATATAAAAAATGACTTTCTTAATAAAAGCAACAAACATTTGAGTATAAAACCTCAAAAACCATTCCACTCTATCCTGCTTTACGTAAGAGCTTGTTAAAATTGCGCTCTAATAGCTAAATTTTTCTGTTTGTACCATTTCACCAGGTAGAGACCATAAAAGGTAGGCTTCAACTGCTACAATAACGTAGGGAGCATTCACATTGCTCTGCAGTTGGTATCAATTTAAAGGAATACAAAGGTCTGAGAGAAGAAAAATGAAGCTAAAAATATTTTCCCTTAAAACTGAAGAGACACTAAACGCAACGTCGATAGTTAGACAATTTAAACAAATTGAAACATCCGACTAAACAGTTGGGAATGAAGCTCAGCATCCGTATAATTTTATAGTATACTCGAGGGTTACTGATACTAAACAATGAAATAAAGGGATTGTTAATAAATCATGAATTCATGTACATTGTGTGACATTTCGCTGATTTGATAAGAGTGCATACTGCATAATATGTAGTATAGGTCTGCATACGGTTCCATACAATATGTACATGGTTGAATTAAATCCATAAAATATATTCACTTTAATGGCATGCGTAAATTCAAAAGCTCTTAATATTTAATTGATTGTTCCTGATTAGAACTTTTTTAAAACATTTTTTTATGTTATGATTTTACCTATACTTTAATCATTTATGAACAGTGAACACTAACTTGGTGGTTGTTACATACTCTTTTATTACTTCAAACAAAAAAATATCTCTAGCTAATCATTTCATTCTCACTTTTTCCTGTGCTATTAGCAAAAATGTAATCAAATTTTGAGAGAGAGGTCATTTCGTTCACGCCGGCCGATGTTGGTAAGAATTAAAAAAACTAAGTGTGAGAGAAATATTTGTTTTGAATATAGTTTTCAAAAAAATACTGCACTTTTTCTTTTCTTAATCTAAATAAATTTATAAATCTGATAAGAAATATCTGCGTCCACTTATTAAAATCATAGAATACTTTATTAAAATTTTGACGAGTATCTATTTTTGTTTACCCCTAAACCTATTGAATCAAATCATCATTGATTAAATTTAGATTATTCATGCCACACAATATTTTATTGCTAATAATTTATTATTAGTGCCAAAAGTTAAAATTCATTTTAACTTTAATATTTTGAATATAATGCATTTTATAAATTATTTCTACAGATATGATGATAAGATTCATAGATTTGATTCTTCAGACACATGCACTTTATGCAACGTAGATACCGCGGAAAATCTCCTGCAGATAATTTTAAAATGTTCAATTTACATACATATATTCTAAGAATAATAATATAATGAGAACATGATTATTCCATGACTCTTGATTGTCAAAATTTAAATTAACTTTTAAATTCAAACACAAAAAAGGAAGCCACAAAAGTTTATAATTATTTTCAGCCTTTCAAACAACATCGTACTTAAGTAACTGTGAAAAAAAAAAACATTTATTTCCACTAATAGGTAGCTTACCACTCTCTTGTGTTCAGAAAATGTAAATCTTTAGGAAATACTCAATAAATATATTATTTGTGTGAATAATAATTTCGACAGATATATTTTTATATAAATATATCTACTGGGAATAGCGATTAGCGATGGTTCGCAAGTCGAAAATACGAAAAGATGACTGAAAATACTGTTTATCAAATAAAATAGTGTTTCGCAAATCATTTCAAATAGCCAGTTCACGAATATTTGGGAAATTTAAGCTCTGATTAAAAGAAAAATACAATGGTTGGCAGGCTGGAGTGGGCCGAACCGTGAAAAAGGGGTAACTTCCGGTCCCCCAAAAAAACGGTTAACCTGTGCATCCTTCGAATAGAATGTTGTTTACTTTATTTTGAAGTTTACATTTTTAACATGCTCAAACTCGGTAGGTTGGCAGGTTTTGGTGGGCCGACGCCCCCGCCAACCGCGTCTAAAGTTATAGTAGTAGGTGTAGGTGTTCCCACCTCATAACCGAATAGGTTGAAATAACATTTAAGCGAAAGATTTTAACTTTTAAAATCGTTTTGTGTTGGGTTTGCTGGCCTTTCATTGGAAAAAACGCGATTTATTTTTTGAATAAAAGGTTTTTTAAGATAAATGAAAAGATCACATATAAGTTTTATAGCAAATCTACGTTTATTTTTTTTACCTCATAATTAAAAAGATATTTGGAACACGTGTAGACCGAACAGCGAATAAATCTACTTTGATTTAGTCTAAGGAAACCGAATCATTGAGGATTAGTTGTAAATCACACGGTATAAAATATATCATGGAGGTGTACGATGCATTACGAGTAAGCAATACAATTACACAGCTTTCATTTACATGAACGAAACCTGTCAATTATACACTTTCATGTAATCAGTATGTCACGCAGCAACACAGCGCCAACTTCATCATGAAATTAGGTTGAAAAATCACATTGCATATTCGATTTGCATATTGCTCTCACATCGTTTCATATTCAATTCACGATTTTTAAGGAATAATAATGATTTGAACCAAATACTGACTGGTTTCTAAATTTATTACAAGCATAATAAAGTGTAGTGTAGTCTGCCTGGCGCTGAATACTCAAATTATATTACACTGCAAGCTTCTCACCAGCCCGGATTTTTGCGGAACGTTCTGATTTTACCATTCTAAACCACAAGTGGGGAATGGTAATAGATTAGGTCAAAAGTCACTTTTCGGTACCCCGTATCATCCAGAGTTTGGTGGGATCTAGTTTTAGCCGGCATGATATCGGCTAGACTTAGTATCAGCCACTAGGGTTTGGTTGGACCTAGTTCTAGCCGGAATGGTACCGGCTAGACCTAGTTTTACCCGAAAACAATCGGCTTATACTAGATTTAACCAAGAATAAGTGGCTACACCTAGTTCTAACCGGCTAAAACTAGGTGTAGCCGCACTTCGTAGCCGTAACATATATACTTTTCATAACGGCTTATTATACTATTTATTTTTTTCAGGAAAATTTCGTGAAATATTTTTTTTCTTAACTTTATAGTTTCGGAAATATTTTGAAAAAAAAATCATTTATCTTTTGTTTTGTAACTATATCTGTCAGAAATAAACTAGATAAGAATGCTTTGATTAATTTTTAGATGACGTGGAACATATTATATAGGTAACCATGTCAACGAATAGCGAATATCATATTGAATACTAACCATTACCCGCGTCACCTCACGCGATATCAGAAATGTTATTTTGTTTATTATACTATATCAAATGCCAATATTTTTGAAGTTGGAATGGTCCCGTCGTCCAATTGGCTAGAGTTTTTTGAGCTAAAATTGAATGTCAAATGCAGGACAGTCAACTTTACGATTTCTCAAAAACATTAGAAGCGCACGCATTGAACTTGATTTTTATGAAAGAGACATGGAGCAGAATTAAACTTTCGGAGAGGTAAAATCTTCAGCCAAGTGCAAAAATGTAGTTTCTCGGAAAATTACATCAAGGTACTGGTTTAAAATAGTTATTTTCCTAAGTTATTTTTAATGCCATTTTTCAAGATCAACATAACCTGCAAATTCCGCCGAATAACGGAAGTTGCAGCCTGAGCTGCGCAATAAAAAGTGAAGCTTTGTGTGTGAACAGCCTTTTACTTTTCACTGTGACGTTGACACATTTAAGTTACGTAATACGTCTATAGCGCTATTTTAGACATATTTTTAGTTATAGAGCTACGTGTGAACACAACATGCAATTTTAAGGTTTCAACATAAAAATTTACATGCGTGTGAGCACCTTAATAACATTAGCTGTTATATTATTCTAATTATAACAAAAGTGGTATTCCTATTTCCCAAAGTCTACTTGAGATCGATTTTTTTGCATATAGGAAACAATGTTCAACATTTACATGCAAACCGTACACGGTATACGTACACTTGATTTATTTACGGTTGATATGGTAATTTTTAATAACTTGAAGTTTTGCTATACATTTCTCTTTCACTCATTAGATATTTTTTATCATGGCGCATATTATCCGTTCCTTTTATTTCAATGCTAAATTTACCCTATATATACTTCCAAATTGGACACGATGTATATACACTCGTTTTTTTTTGTCTCTCCGTAAGTCTACATGTATTTTCAGAAACTTCTGGGTATTGTTGCGTGCCTTTGATAGGACGACTATGGAATTCGGTAGAAACTACTAGAAACAACAACAATGGAAACAGGTAAAAACATCCGACCTGCAGACAATCGTTTGGAGAGATGCCAACACATGTAAAGGAAGGGATCTCGATGCGTGAAGAACATTCTAGAGCATGGACCGAAAACTATAAAAGGCGAGCAGAGTGAGCAAGTCAGTCAGTCAGTTATTGGAGCTGTTCGTGAGTTGTGTTGACACAGTACTCTGGCATTACAATATAAATTATTCAGTTATACTGTGAAAATAAATAAACTTTAGTGAGTGGTTTTACATAAATGATTTATAGTTAATAGACAAGTGTGCTGATAAACTTTGTGTTGTGTTCCTGTGTTGTAGTAAATAGTTTTGTGTACCTACATAATTTAGTGACTCTATATTCTCTGTTACTTAGTCTACTTACTTAGTCTACTATTAGTTTTGTTAACGTTATTATTTCTGTTAAGTCAAAGAAGTGCGCGTTCGTTTGTGTGTTTTACTGTTTTGTTAAACTCATTATTGCAAATAATTAATAATTTCCGCCACGGACAACAGCATTTATGGTGTTGTGAAAAAATAAAGAGCTATTTTGAGACCTTTTTCATGCCATATTAATTTAATAGAAAATAACTGCATTCCAATGCTGAAAAAGGACAGACTTTAAAATTGTCTAAATGCGAATATGAATGCAAATATCCATCTAAGTGAATGCAAGTATTTCATTATTTAGACGTTACATCGATCAGTTCTAATTGATCGTAATGAATGAGTGCAACTAAGAAAATGTGCGATGTCGGTAATGAGGATCATGAGGCACGAGCAACGCCAGAGCAGCCAACCAGCCAGCAAACAGTGTGGCGATCGGCAGCGAAGGTGTGTTGCCGTGTCGAACGTCGCATACACCACGTTAAGCGCCGCACCTCCTCTCCTACACTAAGAGACCACCAGGTTACAAGAATGCTACACAAGTAGTGTTTGTGTGTAAGTGAATAAATCCACCACAAATTTTATTTGTTTCGTTTCAAGTGCAAAAAGGAACGATATCATTATTCATACTTAATTATAATAGACTATATTCGTTCACTCGAATTTATTATTAATACTTAATACAGGCGGACCTTGACTTTCGCACATAATTGGTTTCTGAAAATGTGTGCGAATGTTGAATGTTTGAAAGGAGAGGGAAGTAAAAAAAGTATTAAATTGTTCCGTTTCTCACTCATGTTTATAAATTTTTAGGGTGAAATATTTCTATTGAATAAAATATTAGCAAAACGCACAACACGACACGCCTGCATGCGCTCCCGCGCAAGTCTAAACCTATCCTAGCTATCAACGCAAGCAAAGTGATAGGTGTGAGCAGGACGCAAGTGATTGCGAGCGGGACAGGGATATCTTTACCTCACAGCGCGACAATGTGCGAAATATCGAATTGTGCGAAAATCGAACGTTCGAAAGTCGAGGTCCGCCTGTATCTTACTTATTCGCTATCCGAACGACGCCAATGGTGTATGTACCTTTACAAGGTGTCCAGAAAACCTTCCGTAAGAGTTTAGCCGATGATTGGTGTTGTTATGAGCTAATAAAAAATACCCCAGTAAAAATATGAGCGTTTTCAAGATAATTTACACGTTATTTTGTATTTTAAAAATTATAAAATTAAAAATAATTTGAGTATGTAATTCAAAATTGAGACTCAGTTCAATTTAATAAGGAACACTTTTTTATCTCAAAAAATAATTAAGGTAGTATTATATATCATTTGAAATCTCGGTAACTGAGCAAGTTTTTGAGACTACGAGCTCAAAATGCTTAAAAAAGTTTAAATTACCGCAAAAAAACGTTATCGTTTTTAACTGCATGGAATCATGGTTGATTATTTTGATAGAACATCACCAGAACTGTCACTACGCCGGCCACCGCCAGTTTCCTGGACACCATGTTTGCTGGGATGTTATACTATTTATGTGCAGGCAAATGCACTAAGTTTTGCTTAGATCAATCTTAAAACTATGTGCTATGTCTTTTTTGTTAAGCAGTTAAAATTCTTTGCCGATTATAGATAAAAAATACTTGACTATCTTCTAAATATTTATAATACACCATAAATTCTTGTAGTGTATATAAATATATAATTAAAGCCGTAAACCAGTTGGAATTATGTAAAGGCAGATTGTCCAAGTATTAGCGCAAGAAATTAATCTAATATTACAGAAACAATACATCACAAAAATTATGTAAATCAACTGGAGACCTTATATGGAAATCTGTCTTTTTCTATTTTATCTAGCGTGAAAAAATGTACCGTTTATTTAATTCAAAATTATACTCACAATATTTTTTTCAACACTGTCAAGTGTCAGCGTCTCCAGTACACCTAGTATATATACTTATTGTCATATCTTGTAAGGCGTTATGGGGAAAAAATTAGGAAGAACGCCGGATCCGTTGATCAAATTAGGAATAGAATAAAAAAATAATCTATTTAAAAAATGTATTTACTAAAATTTAATAACTCTAGAATTCAATTTACATTGCAAATATACATATTAGAAATAGTTATTTAAATTTTACAATATTCAAATAAGGAAAACTCGAAACACGACAATAATAATTTCAACGTTCTTCTAAAACCATACCGTACTGACCGTCGAGCAATTACTGCGTACCATTTGTTGTACATTTCTGTGAAGATTATGAGACTGCGGATTCGAGACTGTTTGACTGTGGCATTTAAACCTATATTGGTCCTAATACCAACATAAAAAAATACGTGTGGCACTCGGGGACTGCCGCGGTAAAGCTATTGCATATTCTTTTTAGGTCTTTAAGTTTTTCTTCTCTATAAAACGAAAATAGCTAGGTATAAATAATAAGGTATAAATAGTGTAATTACACACCAAAACAATTATTCATTCAAAAAATTTGAACAAAAAGAACGATATTAAGGAGGTTGAGCCGTTTTACGAAGATAATGAAAATAATCTGAAGTAAAGTTTTTTTAATAGATTTTTTTTATGACAAAATTTTCTGTAAAAAATCCAAAATCATTAGGAGATTTATAAAGTTAAAAATTAAAAAAAAACTTTTACATGTAGTCTTATGGAAAATATGTCAAGCTAGCATGCAAACTGTTCATTTTAATTTTTTGCAGATAACCAAATAATGTCAGCAGTTCCAAAAACTATCTATGTAAAGCATCGATGTCTTACGCATATTTTAATATTTTTTCCAATTTAATTAGGAGACTTTTAATCAATAAAAAAAATTATTAAACCTTAGCACTTTTCGATTATGGACTATTCTTGACAGATTTAACAATTTTAACTGAATTTTCAACTGTTTAATGATTTAATTTTAATTTTTATTACCTCTTATTTCTTTTTTCAATTATTTACTGCAAAAAATATGTAAAATACAGATATTTACATAAATGTATTTTTTTTAATAACCAAATAATGTCAGCAGTTCCAAAAACTATCTATGTAAAGCATCGATGTCTTACGCATATTTTAATATTTTTTCCAATTTAATTAGGAGACTTTTAATCAATAAAAAAAATTATTAAACCTTAGCACTTTTCGATTATGGACTATTATTGACAGATTTAACAATTTTAACTGAATTTTCAACTTTTTAATGATTTAATTTTAATTTTTATTACTTCTAATTTCTTTTTTCAATTATTTACTGCAAAAAATATGTAAAATACAGATATTTACATAAATGTATTTTTTTTAACCTAACTTTGTACAAAAAATACAAAAGTTAGTCCATTAAGTATAAAGTACTGAAATAATTAATTAATATTAAAAAAAAAATTTATTTATGCCTTTATGACAATAATTTATTGGTATCATCGACTTATAAACTATAAAAGTTCCCATTTAGAATTCGACTTACTTTTGATTGGGACTGTAACGGATCAACCTCCTTAAGAGTTTGATCATAGAATTTCGCGCGATGTCCATTTATATAGATATAATATCATATATACTTTCTCTGCACATAACCTAAATAATTTAGGTTATTTTTATAGCAGTATTATATATAAATTCATTTATACACAAATAAAGATAGAATCAGTTATGAGCAGTTATGCAGTTATGAGCACACAAACACCGTGCCGAAGTCTGCCGAACTGAAATGACGTTAGACGATGTACGGCTGTCAACGCCGCACCGCTGTGCCGGTCGGAGTGGGGGGTTTAGGTTTTTTCGTTACGGAATTTCTTGATTCGGTCGCCGCGCTCAAAGCCCGCGATAGAAGCTATGCAATAGCTTAACAAGAGAACAAATCTAATCAGACGAGTATATCAACAATTATATTGAATCGAATCTTGCTTTTCTACGTTCAATACCAAATGCAACTTGGTATTGGGCACAAAGAAAAAAAGATCTTTTCGCGATGATTCGACAGAAAGGCAGACCAACAACTTTCATGACACTTAGCGCCAATGAAATAGGATGGACGGATCTGATATAGCTGTTGTATAAATTGGCGAACGATGTAGCGGACTATTCAGAGCGTGTTGCGTCGGAACTAAGTTTCATTGAAAAAAGCACACTTGTCAACGAAGATGCTGTGACTTGCGCCATCTACTTTAATAAATTGGTTAATGTATTGCTCACAATATTATAATCCAAAGAATGTAGTCCTTTCGGTCGCTACAGAGTTGCTGAATACTTTAAACGTATTGAATTCCAGCATCGCGGAAGACCACAAGCACATATATTACTGTGACTTGAAAATGCTCCATATAATATGATTAATGAAAATAACAGTGAAGTAATACATTTAATCGACAGTTTACTATCAGTTTCAGCATCTCAAGCATCAGGAAATATCAAATTACAAACTCATAAACACAAATTCATATGCTATAAGAAGATTGTTGCTAATAACCCACAAAAATTCAGATTTGAAGCACCTTTTATGCCATGTCGCAAAACATTGAATCTTACACCGATGCAAAAAACAGACGAACATTTTCAACGATATACTAAGAGATCCAATTTAGAAAGTACAGATTACAATAATATTGATGACTTTTACGCGAAAAATAATATTCAATCGGACGGCGAATACCGCAACATACTTCGTGCTGTAATTACGAGACCATAAATATTTTATAAACGCAGTCCCACAGAAAAATAGCATGATCCATTCAACCCCTTTGTTTTCAATATTCTGAGGTCAAACATGGATTTCCAAATTATCACTGAGGAGTATTCCCGTGCTGCCTACGTTGTTGAGTATGTAAACAAAACTAATCGAGGTGTTAGAAACATACAACGGAAAATTATAGACGTAATGAATGAACATCCCGAGTTCGATATGGTGGATATTACGAGAAAAATGAGTGTAGATATGTTAAATAGTGTAGAGATGAGTAGACCGCTTGGTATCTGCTCAGAGAGCCAATGTCAAAGAGCTCAGTTGTTTTCATTTATATAAACACCGTGTGGCCAACTGAACGACAAAGGATTCAAAAGAACAAAAAATAATTGAGTGAACTTGATGAAAATTCCACAGATATTTGGAAGAAAGATTGGTTTGATAAATATCAACGACGACACAGCCTTGACAAAAATTTAGAGCAAAAAAATAATTCTAGAAATACAAGGCGCGAAATACCAAGACGTATTAACTTTATCCAAAAATGTTTTCACTACCCATATTATTGAGCGACCTCTCGTTTTCACTTATAATTTGAATGCCACTTTGAAATCTACTTCAATTATTTTTTATGCATTTCTTCTATAAAAACTTGCAAAAACTGATTTTTTTAAATCGGATATCTTTATTTAACTGTAGTTGTCAAGTATTTATATCCTTATTGAAGCACTAAGATCGTATTATGAAATCACTCGATATTACTATACAGTATGTAAACACGTAAGGTGCACATAGGGAAATTAACATTGGGAAAAAATGACTGGATCAGAGTGAGCCTTGAAATCTTGTTTTTCAATTTGACAGATAATTTTCTTTTGCAAAATGAATGTGTAATAATACTACCGAAGAAAATATTTAAATGATTACAACATAATCGGACTTTTTCTATTAATGGGACATTAAATTTCCAAAAATACTTAAATATGGTGCGAGATCAAATTCGCGTTGAACCTAAAGACATTGGGTCACTGATTTACCAACGCGCATACGTCATACCAGTCATACAATTTTTTAATGAAATGTTTCCAAACAGATGGAGTTGTTTTTAGGCGCGAATAGCGTAAGCTAAAGCGCCTATATGTACTCGCTTTGTCTGTGAATCTGTATGTCACGCTTTTTTGTGGATTGTGTACAGCTCAAACGCCTTAACCGATTTCAAAAAACTTTTTTTTGTTCGATTCGTCTCCGGGTAACTTAGATCCTAACGTCGCCCGATTTTTTAATTTTTGCTCCAGAGGGGAGCTATTTAGAAAAAACAAAGTTTTTTGCTTATAACTCGCTCATTTTAAATCGGATCGGCTCAAAACCTGTCTTAAACGAAAGAAGAGAAAATTTTACATAAATTTCGTACAACAGAATTTCCCCAATCAGTTTTTTATACACATTTACATAAAAATAAATTCAATCTGATATAACCGATAGCAAACATCTTTCGGTTATCTCTCTCTGTTGCACGGTATAACATGGTAATTTAACTATTGCCTATTAATCCAGTCAACGAAGAAAAAATAAAAACAATAAATTGTGTAGTCTGGGTTATTATTTCAAATGATAGGGGTTATACCCAGGTATAACATATTAAAAGCCCCCAGCGGGGTGGCACTTGCTTTAGGCGGGAGGGGAGCAAATAGGTCTCATTTTTTGCTTCTTCGTGATTCTCTAAAAAACCATGCGTTTTAGAAAAGAGAACCTCTTATAAAAAATAAAGCTGATTAAATTTTCTACAAAATGCCGTATAATTTTTTTTTTAGATTTATTAATAAGGGAGATACGGGACCCGTTAAGAAATAGATTGGACGGAGACAAAGTTGCAAAGCTATTGTTTATTAAATATAATTTGCTACTTCTGGAGTCAATTAATTTGATTTAATTTGCTAACTGTTATAAAAATGTGATTATTTTTATTTGTGACACCTATATTTATTATTTTTTAATTGAAATTAAAGAGGCTGACTGCTTAATGTTTGTAGTGTTTGTACTATATTATTTTATTGCCTGCCCTTAACACACCTTTCTTCTCCCACCATCTCCGACTCCGATTCCGGTTCCGACTCCGAAAAACCAAATTTAAAAACTCCGACTCCGACTTCGGTTCCGATAAAACCACCTCCGTAACATCCCTAATTTCAACATGAACCAAAAGATAACTAATGGTATATTGGATTGAATGTAAGGAAGAATCTTCATCTATAATTTATTATAGCTCAACGGATTAAAAAACATTAATTTTCTAAGGCAATAATACTTTATTTTCAGTTTGTATCACATTTATATCCCTTGCATTTCCTTTTGTATTTGTCATAAATATACAATTAATATATCATTTTGTAAGAAATTTAATAAGCTTCATTACGTTTTAAGGTTTTTTTTCCTACGACGCTTAGTTTTTGAAATATTTAGGAAAAACTAAAATATGGGACATACCCCCCCCCCCCCCCCCCGCCTAAAGCAAGCGGCCCCTGGCTGGGGACTTTTGGTATGTTGTATCTGGGGGTCAACCCTATTATAAAAAATATTAATCCAGACTACACAATTTTTTGCATTTATTTGCCAATTTCGGGTCTTCGACTGAACTATATTATGTTCTGTCTTAAAATAAAATTGGTCGATAATAATTTATGACAATAATGAAATAAAAAGATAGCATTTGTTCAAAAACGGATGCCGTTTCGAATTTTGTGAAATGCAACGCCTTCTGAGTTAACAATATGAATAACTAATTATAAATTAGAACATAGTACTTTGACAGATACAAACGTCATTTTTGACATTTCTTTTCATTCCGACACCACGGATGAGCGGATTGAAACCAAATTTTGGGAGGATGTTTGATATGCAAATATGAAGTGGCCTATTGTTTTTGGGGAACATCGGCGCATACGTAAAAGAGTATATCTCTTATATATATGTTTTTTATAATAATAATATAGTTTTTAAAACGGATTATTAATCTATCTATTTTTACTAGAAATTTTTGTAAATTTTTTGGGGAAAATCTGCACATGCGCAAAAGAGATATAGGCTATGACGTTGTTTCTTATATAATAATGGTTTACATTTCATAACGGATTATTATTTTAATTTATTTTTACATGAAATTTTTGTAAATTTTTTGGTGGAAAAACGGCGCATGCGCAGGAGATATATATTATAATATCGTTTTTTATATAATAATCGTATACTTTTCATAACGGTTTATTATTCTATATGTTTTCAAGAAACTTTTGTGATTTATTTTTTGGGAAAATCGGCGCATGAGCAAGAGATATTATGTGCTATAACGTTTTTTATGTAACAATGGTATATACTTTTCATAGTGGCTTATTATTCTATCTGTTTTATAAGAAATTTTTGTATTTAATTTCGGGGAAAATCGGCGCATGCGCATCAGAGATATATGTTATAACGTAGTTTTTTATGCAATGATGGTCTCGGCACTTATCAAAACGGTTTATTAATCTATTTTAAAAGTTTTGTAAAAACAATTTTTGGAGAAAATCAGCGCATGCAGAGAAAGGTTATACCTACCATTTAATGTTGTTTTTTATATTATAACGGTTAATTAGTGTGTATATTTTTACAGAATAGTTATGAAAAAAATGTGTTTTTCTAAATTTGTAGATTCAGAAATATTTTGAAAATAAAAAAATCTATTGATCTTTTGTTCTGTAGATGTTAGTTAGGTATTTGACAAGCATGCTTTGTTTAATTTTAACATAACGTGATAACATATTATAGAAAACCATGAAAATGAATAGCAAATTTGATAATGTTTAGTGGTAACCGTTACCCGCGTTACTGAACGCGTTAACGGAAATTCTATTTTCTTTGTTATCAATATTATATTTTATTAGTTGGAAAAGCCCCGTAGTCCAATTGCTGCAATTACAAATTAATATCATAATAGTTAAAATTTTGAAAGACTAAAAACAAGAAAAATAATATACTAACAAAAAAAAGTTTTTATTGAAATGTACCAAAAAGGAAATATAATTATTTTAATAATTTAGGGTAATAATTATAAAAAAGTTGGTTGTGACTAATTAACGATCATGGAGTTTATATTTATGAACCTAAATTATTAACAAATTTTTAAAATGATTTATTCCTTTCTGTGTTTCAATATTTTCAACTGTTATTTTTTTCTTAGATTAAGTTAATTAAATTATATTATTAAGCTCAAAGTGTCATTAAAAATATACACCGATTTTCAAACATTACGCCGGGGTATATTATGTAAAATTTCGCGCCTTGTACTTCTTGAATTACTTGTGTCTTCAGACAATATTTTTTTGTTTTATTTTTGTACAAAAAAATTAAAATAATGATTTATAAGAGCTTTTTATTAAAATAAAAATATATCAAAATAAAATAGAAATCCTTAAGATTACTACGATAATTCAATAGAAATAACAATTAATGCAGTCATGGCTAACTCTGATCCAAGTATTTTTTTCTGAATGCTAATTTCTCTATGTGCACCTTACGCGTTTAGATACTGTATATCCTTTTCAAAACCATTCATTAATTTGATAAAACATAAATTTATTAGGTACAATATATTACAAAATTTCAAATCGATCGGATAAGTGGAAGTCATTCAAAATTTACTTCCAAGATTCGCTCTAGACATCTAGACGCGCGGTAACGTGTCAAGCCAAGTTCAACCAAGAAAAAGGAAGTAGCAGCCGTGTGTTATATTACACAAACCATTTGGAGCTACTTTTGACCTCTTAATAACTCAAAATTTATTTAACATAAACCCCTTAGATTAACTAGAACTCCAAATTTCATAAATATAGCTCAAACGGTTATTGACATAGTAAGTACTGATATACGTACAAGGCTGAAAGAGCCATTATTCGATTTTATGCAGAGAGGTCGACAGTGCTCCAGTCTTGTCAATATAAAAATTTTGTGTTAGCGGTGATTTACGATCTCATCTAGAACTAGTTTTGCTCAAATTTAAAGACAATTAATTGTTTGAAGACAACCAGTTTAAAGATTTGTTTCATCCAAGATAGTTGTACGGCAGAGCTGGACTTACAATTTTTATGAAAACACTTGTTTGCTAATAGTGCATTACATACTGAGGTGTGTATATAATTTGGTATTGATGTTCTACTTATAAAATTCATATTCAGTATCGAAATTTAGAAACATTTAAGCATTTTAAGGGCTGTAATAAAAGGTTACATTTTTATTTTGTCCAAAACAAACTTAAATATTCAGAATCAAACCACAGCGCATGTATGAGCAAATATTTATACTGTTTTGTCGGCAGGGTTTGGCACTTCGACCCGGTTTTTCATTTTTAAGAGATCTTGTGTACATAATTCTTCAATTAATTACCTAACGGTATGATCAATGTACACAAAAAAAATAAAGTTTTAATATTAAATAATAAATACTTGGTGTAACGTTTTTGTATCGGTTCTAATTAAGCTGTCACAGTTTATATTAAAGAAAGACTACCAAGTGTAGGACGGGTATATCTACTAGGCATATTTGAACATCTGATTATTAGAACCTTGCCTTTCGAAGTGAAAACGATCTATCTTACTCAGTCACAAAAAAGAGTAATTGTTTCCTGTTTCATAATTCCCCTGCTTAAACCGTTACAATTTGAAAGATCCTTTTGTTAAGAAAACGACTAACCAAATAACTATTATTTTTGACACATCATTTCAAGTAAACGCAGCAATATGCAAATTAATTTCATGCTGTAATACACGTTAGTTGAAAAATAATATATGAAAACATTATCGTCATTTTTCATGTTGAATATTTATTACAAGAGATAATTAATTTCCATATTAATATTAATACACCGTTTCTTAAGCCAGTAGCACCGACTTTTTTAATATTAATGCTTGTACACACGCAGATATGCTAAGTGACTGTTAACTCGAAAATTATCACACAGTTAATAACTTCGACACGCGGTGAAGTTAACCATGTCACAACATGTGCATATGTAATATTTGTACTATATTTTTTTAATATCAAGAAATAGGATTTTTCACAGATATTATCACGACCATTCTTAATTTACGTAATCACTAAATTATCAGCACACTAGTTTTTTCAAACATCAACTCAACTAGCATTCAACAGACGGATCTATTGTTATATGTAACAAGAGCAGGGTTGCCAGGCGTCCGGCTTTATCCGAACATTTTTGGTTTTTTACGGTCGTGTCCGGCCAAATATTCACTAGTCCGACTTTTTGTCAATGAAATTTCAAGGAAAATGACGTTTGTGATAAAGTAAATTCCCAATATTCGTATACCTACTAAGTATATTCATTCATACCTACTAACTTATGGAATGTTGTTATTTTTTTTTAATGTTTAAAGATTTTTTAATTTCCCCACTTGAAATGCCAAAGCCAAATAGGAGTATGTAGCTATTATTTTAATTTTTAAATCTTTTCCGTTTTCCTACCAGAAGAATGAGAAGATGGCTATATTTTTGTTTGTTGTCCTGTATTTTCTATTTATAATATCCGGCTAATTTTGTAATAAAACTGTGATTGATAAGTATAAAACAATTAAAAATACCTACTCAAGTTTTTTTTTATTAAAATAGATAGTCCGGCTTTCGGGGCTAAATGTCCGGCTTAATATAATGCCGAGTCCGGCTTTTCTATTTTGTGTCTGGCAATCCTAAACAGGAGTCCAAAAGTAAGTCTGCGCTATTACTATATTAGAGTTACGATTCCAGTTAAATAAAATACATGTTTTTGCAGTATTTGTTACGTAGATTACTAAGATGAAAACCGAAAAATAATTGAGCATCGAGTTTTTTATTTATTCTCCAAATTAACATTTGTTACGAAGCATTCAGTTTATTAATGTTTTTTTTTATAGAGAAATATTTTAGACAAAACAGTTCAAATGCATTAGTATTCTGAAGTCAAAAATAATTATACTCCTCAGGCCTTCTTTTGTTGGCTAATTTATACCTGAATATTAGGCAATCAGTTTAAGTTTGATAGTGAAAACAATATCTATACACTTAGGTGCAAAATCACGTTCATCGTAAAATTTTTATTTATCATTCATACGAACAATGCAAATCAAACGATTTATCTGATGTTTAACTTGATGCACAGTTTTTCCAAAATATAGAAAATACGCATATTGCAATCAGATAGGTTTTTATCTTGCGACTTGATAATGTACCGTCCACACACGTAGAAAAATTTGTTTGGTGAATTATTTTTGCATTGGCAACGATCACTTTTTTCAGTTTTCATGGAATAAAATTATTCATTCACACTCATAGAAAGTTGATCACAAATAATATCAAAAATCAGATATCGTCAATTGCGAAGCTTCGTACAGATTAGTATCGACGATGGAAGGTTGTGGAAGTTAGTAAGTAAATGTGGATCAAAATGTTCAAACACCGAAGATATAAAATAATGACGCACGACTCTCAATTCATTCTCAATTCATCCCGTTTCCTATTTTAGTGGATTGTGTGAGTCGGAAAAACCCCTGAAAAAGTTTTTCCGACTCACACAATACACTAAAATAGGAAACGGGATGAATTTTAGTGGATTGTGTGAGTCGGAAAACCCCTGAAAAAGTTTTTCCGACTCACACAATCCCCTAAAATAGGAAACGGGATGAATTGAGAATCAAACAGCGGTTCACGATGGCATCAAATCCAAAAATGTTTGGTACAAGAGTTGATCTCTTTGACCCAAAGAACAATAATCCTAGATAAAAAATACAGGGTCGTATTTAAGAAAGTGTAGGTGACCTTGATATTTTGGAGACACCTCCACCAAACGAAAAAAAACTACATCACTGTTCTTCCCCCTGCAACTTTTGTCCGAAACTTTTTTTTCGAAAACCCTTCCTCTAAGAAATAAAAGGGTGATCGGTTTTTAGAAAACCATGCTGTATATATAGATATATTATACATTATATAGTTATAAGGGCATACTGAAAATTCAAACATGATATAATAATTACATTCGACAAATATTCAAAATTATTAATGACATTTTGATAGAAATAAAATTAAATAAATTAATAAAATTACGTTGTTATAACTGGGGGGTCTGTTACAGTATGTTATCGGGAAGTTGCACAGTCGGCCATATTATTAAAACAAACGTAATGCTGAGCATTGTAAAAAGGATTGAACGACTAAGTAACGTGGCCGACTGAGCATCAGTAGGGTGATAACGTTCATTTAGGAAATATCATTCTTGCTCAGAAGGGAAAAAAAATCCCGCGGAATGCGGGATTAAAAAATCCTACTACGTAAATATTATAAAACGTATAAAAAATTCCACAACAAATTTGTGCTAAAAACCGCAATAAAATCCGTTCAGTAGTTCCTGTGATTCAGACATCTAGATTAGAGGTGGCGAACCTTTCTACACCTACCTGACAAATTTTTTCAAAAATGTTTTATGTAGCCATGACGTGCCGACAAGCAAACAAAGAAATTTAGTTGTCAAAAAAATGAATCAAGCATAGATAAAAATAATAGTTTTGATAATTCATTGAGCGCTATGAAACTTTTTCATATTTGCTATTTGGCGGTAGTCAATTGTTTTCTGCATCTAGCATATTGCCATAGTTTCGCCACCCCTGATCTAGACTATCGGTAGGGGAGAGTGGGGTAGTTTTTTTTAGATTGAAAGTAGAAACATTAGTACAAAATCAATAATGTTTTATATAATATCTTTAATTAAGTGACTTTTAAAAACCAAATGTTTTTCTGCTATGAAAGTAATAGAAAATAAAAAAAATAATGTAGTTCCGTTTCAAGATATCTTCATCACAATTGGTAATTACGATAATTTTTAAACATCGTCCACCCCTATAGTACACACATAAACACCCTGCATAATAAAATCCATATAAAAAAGTAAGTTATATTGTGTTTGGAGTTGCATTACAAACACACCATGCTAGACTAATTCGAACCACCACGCATCACTGAATACGGTGTATTTTATCGCATCATGATGTAATGAGAAATTTTCATGTAATTTGATGCAAACTAGTTCTTATACGATGGTCAGTTCAAATTTAGAAATTCAAGTTGTTTTAGATTATCTATACCTATGCATGAATGATAATCAATAATTTTAATTACCCATAAAAGTGTAGGTATTACTCCGAATTTTCTACAAATTCGTTTCAAATGAAAATTGCAAATAATAATTTAATTCGAAACTCTTAAATAGTACCAAAATTAAACATGAAGAAATATACTATGTAGTTAGGAACTAATAGCTTTAAAAATTTTTTTTTTTTAAAATCGGAAAGTTATTGGTTTTACCCCGATTTTCGAAAATCGAGTTTTCGCCAGATCTCGACGTTTTGAGGTCCTAGGAAGCTATTGAAACTATTTTGGCGATGATGATTGTAGGGCTGTATGTATGTGTGTGTGTATATATGTAAACCTTTTATATCTTTTGAACGGAGTGTCCGACTGAAACGTGGTTTGCGGCATCTGACGTGATCTTGGTTAACTTAGACTTCCTGAAAATTTGAAATGATTCGGCCCAAAAAATTTTGAGAAATCTTAAAAAAATAAGTTTCAAAAATTTTTAAAAATTTGTTGTTGTAAAATATTTTCTAAACTACTAAACCGATTAATTCCAAAATGTAATCCGCTCTTCTCCTTAACAAACTGCGTCGATTTCCGCAAACCGCATCAAAATCGGTTCATTTGTTCACGAGATAGCGTGAACGAGAAAATCGTAAAAAGGTAATTTTTTAAAATTACTCGTAAAATTCTTATCAAATCGATTTTTTTGTAATAATTTACTTTCTTAGGTTGAAAAAACTGCGTTGATCGTCGCAAACCACATCAAAATCGGCTCATTTGTTTACGAAATATCGTGAACGAAAAATTTGTAAAAAAGTGTTTTTTTTTTAAATTACTCGTAAAATTCCTATGAGATCGATTTTTCTGTAATAAATTACTTTTTCAGGTTAAAAAATTGCGTCGACTGCCGCAAATCGCATCAAAATCGGTTCATTTGTTTATAAGATATCGTGAACGAAAATTTCGTAACAAAGTGTTTTTTTTGAGCTCGAAGAGCTAAAAAATAAACTTCTTGCTATATTTTATATATTTTTGAGCGTTTTAAACTCGAAAATAGCGGGAACTTACAGGGATGGCCTGCAGGGTCAAACTTCTTTTCAAATTTTTTTTAAAGAAAATTGTTCAAAGTTTTCAAAAAACAACCGATATATTATATTAAAATGTGTTCTACTGTGAGTTAAGAATTTTCTTTGTAGATTGTAGATGTTTCATTTATTCAAATATTTTGTGAAATTATTATTTTTTTTTTTTGGTATGTTTTTTCTGAAGGTTAATCCAAATATTTTCTCATTTTTCGACAACAATTGGAGAATCAACCCGCTCGTTTGCAAGATTTCTAGAATGGCCCGGACTCAAATATAATAAACAACACTAATCTGTTAGTTGCTTCAAACGTAATGAACTTTTAAAACGGTTTAGACGTCCGTTTCTTTTGACGTGATAACGTCTTATAAATTGATGAATCACCAATCTTATAAATTGATAAAACACCGGCTGCATGCACGAAAAAGTGTAACGTTCGTAACGCGTAACGTTCCTAACGCGTAACGTTCCGCCTGACCCTGTGAGTGCTTTTTGCTAATTTCTCGCTCAATTTAAATCAGATCGGTTTGAAACCAGTCTTAAACGAAAGAGGAGAACATTTTACATAGATTTCGTATAACAGAATTTGCCTAAACAGTTTTTTTATACAAATCTATATAGAAAAATAGCCGTATAAATGCAATGTTGTCTAATGCATGGCGCGACGCGGTCGGTCGTCTTTGTTTGCCGTACATGGAAATTAGAAAATAACGTGTCTTGTCTTAACATGAAAACGGCTGCATTTCTAATGTTTAATTCAATTTTTTGACATTAGTATTTTGTGAAATGCAACGCCTTCTAAGTTAAGTATTGGAATAACTAATTACTATTAGAACATAATACTTTGACAGTTGCAAACGTCACTTTTGACATTTCTTATCATTCCGACACCAAGGATAAGCGGATTGAAACCAAATTTTGGGAAGGTGTTTGATATGCAAATATGAAGTGGCCTATTGTTTTTGGGGAACATCGGCGCATGCGTAAAAGAATATATCTCTTATAATGATGTTTTATATAATAATAATATAGTTTTTAAAACGGTTTTTACTCTATTTATTTTTACTAGAAATTTTTGTAAATTTTTTGGGGAAAATCGGCGCATGCGCAAAAGAGATACATGCCATAGTTGTTTTTTATATAATAATAGTGCACTTTTTATAGTGTTTTATTATTCTACTTAATAAAATTTACCTAAATTTGAAGCGAAAGATGCAATATCATAGATTCGAATTATTATAATTATTATATAAATTTAGGTTATGTATTACGGAATACGTTATCACGTAAAACTATCGTCCGTAAACCGACTTTACAGACAACCAATTTTTTTGATAAAAATTACGATAGGATGCACGCCAACGGTGATAGATTCGACAGGCCAGACGGCCGAAAACGTTTCGTCTGTTATTACCCTTATAATTAATGAATTCGATTGAATTCAATCACGTTTCAAATGGACGATTAAAGTAATATTATTTAAAAAAAATTAATCTCGCTCAAACGTAGCCAAAGGACTATATGATATACAAACGAATATCTGTCTTATTGATATTATCAAGAAATTTTGAAAATTTATACGGCAGCTGGCAAAAGAATTTGGTTTCTAACAAATTTTAATATTTTGAATAATTATCTTTTTTATTCTAGGTATTCATAATATAGAAGAAATAAAATAGGGTTTAAACTTGACATGGTAAGTTGTTAAGAAAATATAGAACTCCTTGTGTAAGCGGATGATACAACTTTGCTTTCTAATTATTGTGATTTAATTACTATGAAATTAATTTAAATATAGCCGTTAATCAGATAGCAGAGTGGTGTCACGAGAGTAGTTTACAACTAAACGTTGCTAAAACTAAAACGAGGTATTTTCGAATATGTGTATTTTATCCACAGTTGTGTTAGATGAGTCAATTGTTGGAAACATTAATGTGTTTAAATATCTTGGGGATTTAGTGATCTAAAAAAAATTAATTAGTCGTATTATATTGATGTGAAACAAGCTTGTCAAATGCAATTTTAATTTACAACGCTTATGAACACTCTACGGATACTTCCTAAAGCCCTATTAGTACAGTCATTTGGTGCCGATAAAAGAGGTTACCTGGAAAGTTTCCCGAGAGTTCTTACACTGGAATAGGCTTGAGCGCGAGCTCCGTATGGAAATGGCTGTAACTTTTGACTGGGACAAGCAAATGGTATGAAACCAATTGCAGATGAAAAAGTATCATTTTCTTGAAGTATTACGTGTATTAATTTTTTTGACTGAAGAAGTATTTTAGACAAACCCTTTAAGTATGCTACCAATGTATCTTTTTTTTCAACAAATTATTTATGTTTCATCGAATGGTGTCAAATAATTGTAAACCTACACAGTGCTCCAATGTAGAGCTGCATATAGGTATAATTGTTAAAGTACTTAAACAATTTTTGGAACGCACGTAATACTTCAAGAAAATGATAATTTTTCATCTGCAATTAGTTTCATATCATTTGCTTCTCCCAGTCAAAAGTTACAGCCATTTCCGTACAGAGCGCGCGCTCTTACAAGCCTATCCCAATGTAAAAACGCGATCGACGCGTGTCACTGTGATCTTAGTTAACTTTCTGCTCGCTTGAATACATGTTACACATGTTTCCTTCGTAAAATTTTCCGTTCTTTCCAATGGAGCTATTCATATTTTTCTAAAAATGAGTCGGGAAGGAAATAATGAAAAAACTGTTTTCAGGCGCCATTTTTCCAATATAGCGGCGCAATCGCTAAAGATACGAGGTGGCAAAGTAGAAATTCGGAAAGAGCCCATCGAAATCTATAGAATCACAAATTTTCAAAACTCCCGGGAAACTTTCCAAGTAAAACTACCAAATGACTTTACTATATGAATACTGCAATTTTTTAAGTTACTAGCAGCGCCACCTAAGTGACTATTCTAGTAACACTGCAAGCGTTACGCGCTGCCATCTAAAGGTATACTAACAACTGGAAAACGTAAGGTCCTTCCATAAAACGTTGTCTCATAAAAATGTCGCTCCAATTGAATGGTTTTACTCGCAACCAAACGCACAATCACATCAAAATCTCTGAAGGGCTATTTATTTTACGTAGATTGCACAAAATTGTTGACTTAAAACTTTAATTAGCATCCGACCGACGCCATACCGATAGTGCGTGTGTCATATGGAAAGTACCCTAATAATAATAATAATAATAATATTTCTCTTTATTTGTTACATCTAGAGATAACAAATAGTGTCAAAGTCAAATATAATTAAGTGGGATTTCCAAAGAATTCATCGACACAGTAAAACGCCTGTTCAATTAAATAGAGCTTTAGGGAACTCTTAAATTTATTATAACTTTCAATCTGTCGTATATCAGAAGGTAAGTTAGTGTATATCCTTTGACACACATGTCTAGGCCCCTTACTGCCTAATGTAGTACTGAAAGACTGCAGAATGTAAATATTTTCAGTTTGCCTGGTATTATATGAATGTACAGTAGAGGTCAAAGTAAATAAGGAGATATTCTTTTTGACAAATAATGCGCACTGTAAAATAAAAAGCGATGGTAGAGTCAAAATTCTATAGAACTTGAAAAGCCCTCTACAATGCTCCAACCGCTTAACCCCACTCAGAATCCTTACAACCCTTTTTTGCAAGCTAAAAACTCGTATTGCTGACGTCGAGTGAGTAGGTACTTGCCATAAACTATAGATTTGTTTGTTGTAAAGAATTTAGAAATTAATTGTGTGTTGAAACTTATTTCGACATACTAGAAAACTATAATTGGATATGATATATATTATGTTAATTTTTCATCGAAATATGATACATCACCTAAAATAAAGACTGAATGATAAATTAATATTTTCATTGTTTTAATGAATGAATGTATTCATTTGGCTTTTATTCGAAATGACATGTTCATATCCGCTATAAAACGTATAGTTTTATAACTATAATAATTATTATTTACTCGTACATCCTAATTTTTTACAGTTATCTATTAATGTAATCTGCCTATACAACAATATTCATATGTCACATACATTATCGAAGTAGGTCGAATGACATGACCGAGGAAGTTCGGCGTTTCAAATCATTTTGAATGACTGTACACCGTTTTTGGAGAAAATATGTATAAATAATCTCTATATAAAGGTTTTTTTAAAGTGAAACTTTTATTCTATCGCCCCGAATTTTTCTGGCCGTCTGTTGCATGTCGCATTACAGGCGGCCGCGGAGTAGGGGTAAAGTGAAAGGCGCTCGGAGTAGGCGCTCGGTAGAGCAGCCAAGGCCAATATGGCGGCGCCCATGGTTAGCATCAGCTGACCGTGTAGTATGTATAACACATAGTCAGTCTGTCATGCGGGCAAGTGCTGTACAGTGTTTACATGTTTTTATTCGTGTATTCATGTGAATATTGTTGTTTATAATTAATCGTGATGGATAAGTGTCTACAATCCAACGCCTACAATCCAATAAAAGTTTCACTTGCGTCGTGGTTTTTATAAATTAATGTTTTGATAGTAAAAAAATAATGTTCCTGTATATATAAATGAAAGTTTAAGTAGTAGTAGAAGAAAAATATTTGCGTTTAGCCTGCTTGGCAAACGCAAATATTTTTCTTCTACTACTACTTACTTAAACTTTCATTTACATATACAGGAACATTATTTGTATAGGTATCCCAAATCTCTTGTTGACAAATCTCTTTTGATTCGCCTCTTCCGTAATATCTCTTCCTTATCTGACCTCCCAAGAAATTTTAGGTGATATTTCCAGGATCGCAATTTAGTTTGGGTTTTGTTCTATAACAATAGTCAATTCTTTCATCAGTAATACCAAATCCTAGGCCATCTCTTATCTTTTTTACAGTATCAGTAACAATCTCATTCTTTTCCATAGGCACTCTATGGATTTCTACTACTTTGTCCAATGCTTGTTGAGTCTCCATTTTAACCTGCAATTCATTGACTCTGGACCTCAGTGTAGTATTTTCAGTAGTAAGCAACTCAACTGGTTTTGTAACTTATCCAGTTTCAAAGAGCTTACAGCCCATGGTTTTATAAGTATGAATCTAAATTATTAATATACACATTTAAAAATTACTTTTTCCTTTCAGTGCATTTCTATAAAATCAATTTTCTGATAATGTAATTTAATTTACTTAAAATGAGAAAAATCGATAGTCATTAACTTAATAATATTAATGTGACAACAAATAAAAGTTTATAAAAATATAAGCGTTAAAAAATAAAAAAATAGTCAAAAATTTTTTTTTCAGAAAATTGCTTTTATTGAAGTGCACTGAAAGGACAAAATAATTTTTAAATGTGTATTAATAATGTAAATTCTTAATAAATAATAAA
Source organism: Xanthostigma xanthostigma (assembly GCA_963575645.1). NCBI lineage: Eukaryota > Metazoa > Arthropoda > Insecta > Raphidioptera > Raphidiidae > Xanthostigma > Xanthostigma xanthostigma. The sequence continues at coordinate 36,949,002 of OY754464.1, forward strand.
ATCAATAAAAAATTTGTTTAATATACCACGTTTTAAAACGAACTAAAAAGTATAAAATAATTTTTTTTAAGTTTTAAAATTTGAAACGAAAAACGTGGGGCGAATTATTTATTTTATCTCATAAATTTTTTTATTGATAGCTTCTCTCTACGTTTCTTATATAACGGTTTTCGTTTCCAATCCTACAACTTAAAAAAATTATTTTACACTTTTTAGTTTGTTTTAAAACGTGGTATATTAAACATTTTTTTTATTTATTTTATTATTTTCTTATTTTCAGTATTGTGAGTGTGAAATGCTGCAATTGATTTTAAATACTTTTGTGTGATAAGCGGGACCATTCCAATTTTAAAAATATTAACATTTGGTATAGTACAATAAAGAAATCAAGTGTAACGGTTAGTATTAAATACTTATTATGATATTTGCTATTCGTTGGCATGTAAGAATTAATCAAAGTATGCTTAGCAAATTTCTTTTTGACAGATCTATAAAACAAAGAACAGCTGATATTATTTTATACTTTTTATTTCATTTTAAAAACATAGTATATTAGAAAAATTTTATTTATTTTATTATTTTATTCTTTTTAGTTAATAAAAAAGTGATGAAAACAAACATACATCGTAAAAATATAAAAATGCTATATGGACCACGGGGGGGTTGAACCCGCGAACTTCGCGTTGTTAGCATAGCGCTCTAACCGACTGAGCTACGACCGTTGTTTGTATTGCGTCGTACAACGGTAAATAAGTAAGAATGAATTATACGTATTTATTAAAATTTCTTTGTTACTTTTATTATTTTGTTCTTTATTTTAGTACTTTCTCGTATTGTCATCTAATTCTGAGTTATGTTAAAAATTTCAAGTCTCTATCTCATCAGAAAGTTAGTTTAAAATCAATTACAAAGTTCCGCCCGACATACACAAAAAGCAAGATTGATATAAAAACGTGGTAAAAATCTTACAGGTTGTAAACTCTATGAACGTTTATTAGTTGCCATTGGACAGGCTGTCCCACTCGATGTTGGCTAACATGGGTAATTTTGTTATTAGTGGAGATAGAAAGTCGGTTAAATGGGCAAAATAGTGCTGAAAATTGTGCTCATTAACACAAACAATTTATTGAGTTTTCCAATTTAAATAAAAAAGTTCAGTTTCGATAAAATTTCTTCTATAGGGTAGATGCTTTGTACTTTCCTTTTATTGTCTTACGCTAATAAACCTATAATCCAGTTATAAAACTTTAATATTTGCTTGGCATCGAACCCTCTTAAATATCATCTGATGAGAAAAACGATATTTCCACGCACAAGCCATTCTTGCCCCTCGTTTTCGGAGTTTTTACCAGAATTTTTCTCTATCAAGCCAAAAAAAGTTATATTAAAAAATATAAATCTGGATCCCCTGCCTTTCTTTGCGTACGCACAAGCATCCACTGTATAGTAGTTGAAGTCACAAAATTAAAAACAACAATTTACTTAGGAATTGTTACTGATTTTATTTGCTTCTAAATGAGAATGTTTAAAAGAAGACATATTATATAATATCATGATTGGACTTTGATGAATAAGACGCAGTTAAAGAACTAAAAACAATTGAATCACTGACGCTGTTCGAAGTTACCTAGTTTTTAAAAGTATCCAGTAACATGTTCAATATCAACTTTACGGTGAGAGAAGTTGCTTTTAACATGTAACACAAGTACAGAATATATATATTTCGATTAAAAGTCAACGATATAAAGTAAGTGCTAAGACAATACTGAAGTCATTGCCACCGCCTACCATCATCAGCACTACCACCATTCTCAAGCAATAACATCGTCAGTTCTCTCTTGGTCGGTGGCTTTTCCACGGAGAGTAGATTTCATAGCATTATAATAGTACGTTTAGTTACGGTAAGCTCGTGTTTCATTAAAAACTGAATCGTGTAATCTGTAGAATTTGTTCTCAAACCTACTATACAAAACGAAACATGATCTCTAGAAACTTAAACGTTCTGATTTAGATTTAGGACCCAACAATTTTAGAGTAACTGTGTCTTGACCATTACTTAAGTGAAAATGTTCTTTAGATTTCATTCAATATCTAATATGTCGAATGTTAAAACTAATCGTTTTTTATTGGATTTTAAAGATAAAATAGGTATGTCGAAAGTTCAATATCTTAGCAGGTATACACAGAGTGAAACAAAAAAAAATCTTATCTAGCGTTTTTTCGAAAACACCTTATGGTAGGCTTGGAAAAATGCGTATCGTAATAGACCTACGGAAGAATCAAATATGGTGGTGCTTGCATTTTCCAGAAATGACGATAAATTGAAAGAAACTAGCATGAACTTGTCAATTTCAAATCTGAAAGGAGATCGAGTATGTTGGTACTCGAGTTCCTCGGAAAAGTCGAAAAATTGGTAAAGTTTTTATGAACTATGCAATATATTTTATTATGTTTTAATATAGTTGTAAAAATTTATATTTGTTTATATCTACTTCAGGAAGAGCAATAAAACAACAAACTGCTTTATTTTGCTAAATAAAAATCACTTACTTTTACTGCAGTCCAAGTGTGTGCGATAATTATAATCATATTTTGTGAGGACAGTTTTCTTTTAATTACTTAAAAATGAAAATGATTCTATTTAATAACTGTTAATCTTAACATTTAAATTTCTATTGGGATTCGACATATGGACAGCATATGGGAGCGAGATACTGCATATATCCATTATAAAAAGCTTTATGAAATGTGTTTTTTCTTTATTTACATGAATGTATGCTCTAGAAATACTGTGACGGCTGAAAGATTTAAAAGCTGGTCACGTTATAAAATGCAGTAAAAACATTAATAAACAGGGTATTACTGTCACGGTGGCTAATTTAACCAGTTATCGTCTCAAAACGTCAAATAAAACCCAATATGGGAAAAAATGGAGTGTACAAGTAATTAAAGATTCAGATATTCATATACGAATACAATTTGATGTTTGGTAGCATTGAAACTTTAAACGGATCTTGAGTCCACACTTACCTGCCTTTTTTAACCTTAAAAACAATTTTCAAAAACACAGGATATCAAAGAAAAAAATGTGCCAAATCGATGAAATTTTGCTAATCCGTTAAATTTTCACGTCATTTTGCAAATACACATTTTCAAATAATGATAAAAATAGTCAAATTTAAGCACTACTGTGTTATTCAAGTAAACTGGTTTCATTTCAGTAAGATTTTGATCGTCTGTTTATGTCTGCGTAATTTTTAAAAAATTCATCAAATTATGCGAAGCCGATCTAAAACATCAGTTTTAGAAACATTTTACGTGCTGCTAATTTTCATTAAAAATAATTGTAGAAAATTTTGGAATGTAAAAGAACGCAAAGAAATTAATGTTTTAGTTTAGGTCAGGAGTGGGCAAATCTTTTGATCGTCGGGCCACATTGCGGATGAAAATTTGACCGTGAGCCGAACAATTTCTTTTTCTAATTTTAAGTCTAGTTTTTTTGAAACAACAATAAATTTCAAGTTTTTAAACACTATTTACTATTTTTCTAAAATACTTTTTATGCGCCAATTTATATTCGCAAACAGTAATATTTTTGCTTTTAATAATCATTTATAAAATGCTTCGCGGGCCGAAGATAACTCTACTGCGGGCCGGATTCGGGCCGCCATTTGCCCAAACCTGGTTTATGTGAATTTTCTTGGAAGCTGTGTGATCTCTTCTTTTTATTGTTAAAATTAAAACTAAGCGTGCTTAGTATTATTACAAAATTGGAAAATTTTGTTTGTAATGAATGGATTTCGTCAGAATTTCTCAATTTTCTGTTTTTTCAGGTTTATTCCTTTTTGTTATTCCATAATCTTAGATGCGTAATTTAAAAAAAATTATTATATTTTGTAAACAAAAATTTGGTAACTCAATAATATGTGTGAAATATTAGTTTCAAAGAATACATTTTGGCCAAAATTTTACACTACGTTAAATTATTTTAGCAGTTTTTTTCTTTTTTACAAAATATTAAAGTGAAAAGATCAAAATCAACAAAGTATCAACTTAAAATTTTCTTTATTAAGCTGCAGTGACAGTTTTATTTTCACCATAATATTAAAAAAAATTCTCAACAAAGTACTCACAGAATATTGACAGAATTGAATATTTTAAGAATGACACGAAGACGATTGAAATGTTAGTATCGTATTTTTCGGACTATAAGAAGCACCGGACGAGAAGATGATTTTTATAAAAATTAATTTTAATGTGACTTTTGGATCATAATTTTTGTTTATTTTTAACTTAACTCGTGTTGGCAATATTCAGTTCATCCTCACTTCAGTACTATAGCTCGTCTCGTGGCGTGCCATATTTTTCGGACTATAAGACGTACCTCAAATTTAGAGACGATTTATTGAAAAAAAAAATATTTTAATGTTATCTTTGGACCATAAGACGCACCCAAAATTTCAGTCCAGTTTTCTATGTATATTAAATGGAATTTTAAACATCTGTATTGTATCAGTTATTACTACTAGTGGTCGAAATTCGACCGTAATTCATTAAGTTTTAACGTTACTGAGGTTCTTTTGTCATTATGTGGATTTCTCCTGAATCGATTTTACCTGTGTTAATTGGTACACATCGTAATAAAACATATATTGTGCACTTCCCCTCATTAAAATGAAGAGAACGGGGTATGTTTCATCACAATGTGTGCGAACTAGAGCACTCAAATCGGTACCATACTCTTTTTCCATATTGTATTGCGCGCCTTGATCCCCCGACAATATTCCCCGACAAAATATCATCTTGACTAAATATCCTATGAGTAAAATGTCCCCCAATACAAAAACAATTACGGGGTCGTGTCGATGCGATGGCGTTTTTTTGCGCTGTGAAAAGGGGAAGGCGTTTCGGGGGAGTTGTTTAAAAAGCAATTACGGGGCCGTCTCGATGCGATAGCGTTTTTGTTGCGCAGTGAAAAGGGGAGGGTATTTTGGGGGGAGCTATTTAAAAAACAATTACGGGGTCATGTATACAAAGTGAGATAGTAATACAGTATTTCTACACCAGTTTTGCTGATAGGATATTTTTTCGGAGATATTTTTTCGGGGGATATTTTGTTCGTAGGATACTTTGTCGGGGATATTTTGTCGGGTGATGAAAAGTCGCGGAATCATAGATACTAGCGGTCCGTCCCGGTTTCACCGGTGCAAAAGAACGGATGTGAGGGTGGAAACACGAGTGCGCACATTCATCTTAGTTTACCGAGATGAATGTTCTGTCCAAATTTCATGATGGTCGGAGTCACCGTGCAAAAGTTTTTGTCGGACAGGCAGATTTTGATTTTGAATTTTTTTATAGGTATATAGATTATATGAAGGTTTTTCTACAAATTTCACAGAACTATTCTTAATTTCAAAATTTCATTCTAAATTAATTTTTAGTGGCAATTAAACTATCAAATTATATTACTTATATTCTAATATTTAAACTAAGTTCGTTCTAGCCGGAAGATTCCAATATATGAATCATAAAATGACACCTCACGTTAGATACTATAAAAGTATTAAACTATTGAATGCTGTTATTCGAATATTGCCTTCCGTTTTTAGGGTTCCGTACCCGAAGGGTGCTCAACGGGACCCTATTACTAGGCCACCGCTGTCCGTCCGTCCGTCTGTCTGTCATCGGGCTGTCTCTTAAGAACCGTAATAGGTAGAGAGTTGAAATTTTCACAGAGTGTGTATTTCTATTGCCGCTAGAACAACAGATAATTAAAAAAAACCCAAAACTCCCAAAAGAGGAGCAAACTAAGTGTTTTTCTTATAATTTGCTCAATTTAAATCAGATCGTTTCGAGACCTGTCTTAAACGAAAGAACAGAAAATTTTACATAGATTTTGTATAACAGAATTCGTCGAAACACTTTTTTTATACAGCTTTATATAGAAAACAAGCTGTATAAATTCAATTTTGTCTAATATATAGCATACACGAATCGTCCGTCTTTGTTTGTTGCATACTTGTACTTTGGGAATTTAATGATAGCGTATGTTCTGTCTTAAAATAAAAAGATTGCATTTGTTCAAAAACGAATGTCATTTCAAATATTAGTCAGTCTTTTGACATTAGTTTTTTGTGAAATGCAACGCCTTCTGAGTTAACTATTTGAATAACTAATTAATTATAAGAACATACCTATTACTTTGACAGATGCAAACGTCATTTTTGATATTTTTAACCATTCCAACACCACGGCTGAGCAGAATGAAACCAAATTTTGGGAGGATGTTTGATATGCAAATATGAAGAGGTCTATAGTTTTTGAGATACGTCGACTCAAGCGCAAAAAAAATATATATTATAATGTTGTTTTTATAAGATAATAGTATACTTTTCATAACGGTTTATTATTTCGTTTTACAGGAGTTTTGTAAAATAAATTTTTGAGAAAAATTGGCGCATGCGTAGAAGAAATATATACTATAAGGCTGTATTTTATATAATAACGGTATACTTTTCATAACGGTTTATTATTCTATCAATGTTTACAAAAGTTTCGTAATTTTTTTGGGAAAAATTGGCGCATGCGCAAAAGAAATATATGCAATAACGTTGTTTTATATAATAATGGTATATTTTTTATATTGGGTTATTCTATTTTAAAAGAAAGTTTTGTTAAAAGTTTTAGGGGGAAAGGCGGCACATGCGCAGAAGAGATATGTGCTATAACAGTGATATAACATTGTTTTTATAATATAATAATGGTATATTTTTCATAATGGTTTATTATTCTAAAGTTTTGTAATTTTTTTTGGGAAATTGGCGCATGCGCAACAGAGATATTTGCCATAACGTTGTTATTTGATATAATGGTATTTTTATCAAAACTTTATATTATTTTATTCTACAAGAAATTTTTGTAAAAAAAGTGTTTATAATATAAAAACGCCGGGGTGAATTATGTAAAATTTCACGCCTTGAAATTCTTGAACTACTTGCATACTCCCACTGGTTACATATTGTTATAGCGCCTCTCTTGTTTTTTTTTACAAAAGTATTTAAAAAGTACATAGTGTACGGAACCCCTCGTGTGTGAGTCCGACTCAGACTTGACCGGTTTTTTATTTTAACACGACATACGCTATCTTCCACTTTCCATATCACACTCTGCAACATACAAAGGCAACCGAAATAATTTTGTGATTTGTTAGATAAAATCAAATTTATAAATTCTGTTTTCCATACAAATCTGCTTAAAAGAACTGTTTTGACACATTTTTATATACTAAATCTATGTTCAAATATATTAAATACATTATTTCCTTCAAATAGCGATCTTTAAAGGTAATAATATATTTGGTATCAAATGAGTAGAAAAAATTCATCTTGAAATTTTTGTGAATACATATTATCAGGAAGAGTTTACTGTAATTTTAAATACAACATTGCCCTATCAAAATTCACGTAAAAAAGAACTCGGGTTGCTTTTATAAGCAGTGTGGCTCTATTGTATGAACTCAACTTTGTTTTTGGGCAAAATAAAAAAAAACCTTAATACACCCCTTAAAACAAAATTTTCTACTTAATTTCAATATTAATATCAATTCAACATCTGTACCAAATTATATACAACCTTCAGTATGTATTCCATATCAGTATACTAGTGTTTTCATAAAATTTGTAAGTCCGGTCCTGTCGGGCCGACTTTATTAACATTTTATCAGCACATTTCAATAGTTACTAAAGGGTTAAATTTCAATTTTGAAACGATTCCGAGAATTTTTTCGGTATTTTTGGGCCCGAAAACTTTTTTCAACCCCTAAATACCGCCCTTACCATAGCCCGATTGGGCCCATTTTAGATAAGCTTCGTGCGGTGATGGATTCCAACGTGTGGACAAAATTTCGTTAAAATTAATTAACTCCTTCGAACATATACATATACATATATAAACATACTTTTCCAAAAATGGTGCCAAACTTCTTAGGAGGCTATTGATCCGACCCCTAGGTCCCGCCATCCCACCGACGCTAATAGTGTAAGTGCCTTATGGCAAATACACTATAAAAAGTAAAAACTGATTCAAAACCACAAACAGCTTGTAAATCTAGAATGTGTCTACTTGATATCAGAGCATGAATATTCTTTTCGACACGGTGCTACCGAGTACATTGAATTGTGAGTCCTTTCATCTTGGAGCAGTTTTTTTTTTGACACCGCGTGTAAATTATTTCGTTTGTTGCATAGACATGGACAATTCTTTTGTGTTCGTCACATTATTCTTGTAGATTTTTTATAGTAAAGAAAAATTTACGTGTACCATGCTGAGATCGTTCTATAAAAGTTCAATTCGATCTCGGATACACGATTACAATGAGTTATTTCTTTGAAATCAAAAGTGCGGATCTTGAAATCATTCACAGAGCATTAAATTTTGTGCATGTTAAATGTCATTTTAAGTTTTTTTTTTTTTGTTCTGTTTCATTTAAGGTACTAACATATTTTTATTCTTTAATAAAATATAGGCAAATCTAAATTCTTGTAATCATTTAATAAAAAATAATTGATATACTACATTATAATCTAGGCAGATGCCTAGGGCGGCAAATGTTTGATTTTTTCCCTTTGGTTTTAGATTGTGACAACATAATTAAAAAGTTTGTGACACAAAAAACGAGACATAATTTTTTTAAAGTGTCTAGTAATTAGATACTAATTATAGGTGCTAAATTCCGAATTAATAATTTTTCGATTTGAGTAAATATTCCAAATTATTAATGAATATTATGTAATATAAATGAATATATTTAAAATTCGTTTTAAACTGATTGTATTTTAGTGGCGTGTGTGAGTCGGAGGACTGGTAAATATTTTGAGTCGGAATGAAACTACCTTTCCCCCCGTTTATGAAGATGCTGAACACGATGGCGGCGTCAGAATTTCTCGTTCAACCCCTCAAATCAGCCAAAAATCACCCCCGAGAGGGGTTGAACGCGATTTACTAGCTTTCCCTGCAGAAAGAAGTACTTTACCCCCGTTTTCGAGGATGCTCATCACGGTGGTAGTGTTGGATATCGCGTCCGACCCCTATCAACTCCTCCACCGGCCAATACTCACCCCCGAAAGGGGTTAATTTTTTTTCCCATTATCAGCGGCAAATACATGTTCTCCTCTCGTTTTAGAGGATGCTGAGCACGGTGGTGAGATTGGATATCGCGTGCGACCCCTAACAACCCCTCCACCAACCAATACTCGCCCCCGGAAGGGGTGAATTTTTATTATTTGTTCCCGTTTCCGAGGATATTAATAATTGGAAAAAAATTCATCCCTTTCAGGGCTGAGTATTGACCGGCAGAGGGGTTGATAGGGGTCGGACGCGATATTTAACTCCACTACCGTGCTCAGCATCCTCGAAAACGGGAGGAGAACATTTATTTGCCGCTGATATGAGGAAAAAAATTTACCCCTTTAGGGGGTGAGTATTGGCCGGTGGAGGGGTTGATAGGGGTCGGACGCGATATCCAATGCCACCACCGTGCTCATCATCTTCGAAAACGGGGGTAAAGTACTTCTTTCTGCAGGGAAACCCAGTAAATCCCGTTTAACCCCTCTCGGGGGTGGTTTTTGGCCGGTTTGAGGGGTTGGGCCACCCCAACGAGAAATTCTGACGCCGCCAACGTGTTCAACATCCTCGAAAACGAGGTGGGGGGGAGGAAGTTTCATTCCGGCTCAAAATAATTACCATTTTCACGTTTTTTCCGACTCACACACGCCACTATTTTATGTAAGCACAAAAACATTTGTGTAAATCCATTTAAACTTATAAAAATGGTGTCCATAAATGTCTAAATTAGCCCCTGATAACGATTATTATTAAATTATAAAAATCAGTTCCGTTTCTTTTTTCATAAACTAGCAAGTAGCGGTCTGACGTAGCTTCGCCCAGATGAACTTATAGATAAAGCATAGCGTTTTCTCGCAATTTATTATTATAGCCGTTTGCTAGGACTTCGTCCGAGTGGTATATATAATAGCTTCGATCCGGTCAAGTTCTTTCATATGAAACTCACCCCCTCCGCATACGAGTAGTTTGTTCAAAAAACTGTCGAACATGTACTTCTTTATGTTTTAGGAAGAGTTTTTCTTTCATAGTTTCTTTTTTTAGGTTAAGCAATTTCAGATTTCCATTCCCGTTTTCAGTCCTTGGGATATTTTTTTTTTTTTTTTTTTTTTAATATATATACAGTGCGCAGCGACTAAGGCTATGTGCACGAGTCTATAATATCCTTGGGATATTAATTTAAATAATTTGTCGAATAGTACAGATAATGTTAATTCTAAATTTTCAAATAAACAAAATATTCAATAAAAATGTGATTTTAATGTTATTTAGAGTTTCTTTTTAGTTCTGGCGCAGTGGATCAATAGAGCTGTACTAGAAGCACCCATTCAGTTAAGATGAATAGATAGGGCAATATTTTCAAAATAGGGTTTCCAAACGATGATAACTTAATAGAAATCGACCTTAGCCTCGGTATATAAATATGTAGATGCTGTTTGTCACTGCAGTGTTTCGTCTTAATCGCGTGTGATATATATGGGAACGTTCTGCAAATATAGGTATTATAAATTATTCCATAATAATCTATCTTTTATAGGCAATCTACAAATTCATGCGAAGCTGGACCGGGCCACTAGTATGATCTTAATTTCAAAAATGCAGTTTTCCCGGGAAGAGAAGTAAACGGCAATTGACAGTAACAATTATTGTTAAAGGCACAGGGAAAATATGTCTATTATGTCGATATAATGTGATGCGAATATGATGATCAGCACATATTGTCATGTGTGCACGCACTGGTAGATGAGTTTTATTCAAACATATAGCCATTTAATAGTTGCCAAATTGTCTTCAAATATAAACCAGTGTATCGTAAAGAAAGAAGTACATAAATTACTGCATTTGATATATCGGTCGAGTGATTTGTTGGTTTCGTCGATAAACCGTCGATATATGTCATATAATCACTTGCTGTCTTGTTCTGGTCTTTTGTCCGACCGTTCATTTGACATGACTGCTACACCTATTGTTCTACTTCCACTTCAGGGTAGGAATGACGTTTATATATGTGCTCGATCTGCCATTGTACTGTACTGTTGGCAGTTACCGCTAAGTTAGCATCAACGCTCTTTATTCTTTGTTGTACGATCTTCATTGTCAGGCACGTAAAGAGCTGGGACGAATGTAGAAAAAATTATTTCCCGAATCACAATTAACAAAAATCAAATAGTGTTCCGACCACGCTGATTTGTTGATCAGTTCCAACTAAATATAGAACGTTTTAAATTTGCATGTGAACGCTTTTAAGCAATTGCGCACACGTCGTCAGTTTGCTGACGGTTTGAGAACGTTGTACAAACAAAGCTAATATAAAAAGAGATTGTATTTGACATTGCACAGTACAGAAATAAAACTGGTATAATTGTAATAAAAAAACAAAAAAATAATAATGGCACCGATCGCCGAGATCGAACTTTCGACTTTTAGGTTGCGAGACATTTCAATTTCTGTGTTTAGACCGGTCAGTTTTATTTGTGGAGGGATGGGTAAAGAGCTTTCATAAGTGTACATTGTGATTAAAGAGTGAGAGACTGAAAATTATAGACGATAAACAACTGAGTTCTTCAGGTTAGGTTGGCCACGGGTGTCGAGCTGTAAAAAATCGGCTTTTTAATGTTATTCAAAATGCATTATTTATAAAAAAAGACGGACAAGTGCAAGTAGAACTCGCGCCCTGAGGGTTTCATAGAAACTTCTAGGTACCTATGTAAATAGTTCGTTCATCACGAGAATCGAGATTCGAAAATTTTTCCTGTTTAGTGTACACCATACACCGACATAAGTCGCGGTCAGTTTACCAACTGCAAATAAGTTTATAATCTCAAAAAAAAAATGTTTGTGATGTAACTGACGGTTTTCAAAGTATCCTAGAGGTTTTGATTCTCTTGCGACTGTTAAAATATGCGGCATAAACGACCGTATTTTTTCATTGCGTTAACTTAGAAGTTTAATTTTTTCATAGCTCCAAGGGATTGCCGACTTGAGTATTTGATATTAATTCCAACCTGATATCAATGATGTTAAAAGTCCGATCGGCAGCTTCTACACGGCACACATTGGGTAACTCTAATTCCGACGGTCATTAACCATCTCTGCAAAACTATGCGCGATTTTGAACTGGAGTGAATGCCTCAAAAAGAAAGCCAGGTTCGTCGAGAAATTTATTTCACATTTACAACAAAACGATATTTAAAAAACACTTGGAGGGATAAAGCGGTCTCAAAAAAAGTATTTTTTAAGAAACCATCGGCGTGTCCATTCGAAAATCAAAAGTTGGCCCCGCGGGGAAAAGTTTATATAGCCAAACAGTGTTCTCCTCAAACCCAACAACGTTTGTATGAATAGTTTCTTTCATCCAGATGAATTTCCCGTGTTAATATTAACAGTAAAATGTAATCTTCCATGAATTTTTACAAGTGTATTGTCGCGGAAAATTTTTTGGACAAAATCTTCACATTTTTTTACAAGAAATCTGAATCCAAAGAAATAATACAGGGTTGCATTTAAAAATCGATGGCTACCTCCATCCCTTGTATGATTTTTTTTTGAAAATATGGTCCTACCAAGACATTTCCTCATATTGATCGGAACAACGTTAATCAATAGTATGATTTATTAACTAGAAACTCACACCATAGAAACCATGGCACCGTTATTTTTGACAGTATATTCTGACCGTGCATGATTAGTGTACAAAAAACAGGTGGAGTAGGTATAGAGAGTACATATAGTACCTATTATAGTTAATAGTAATTTATCAAAAACATAAATATGAATAAAGTTGACATGTTCAATACCTAGAGAGAACAGCTTCGCTGAATAGAGAATTAAAAGCTAAAGGGATGCCAAGTTAACATTTGGTAAGTTGTCACACCGAGTATTTTAATTATAATATAAAAAAATAAAACTGGTACTCATTTAAATTTCAATTCTTTTTTCGGCGAAGCTGTTCTTTCTATACGTACAACACTTGACCGCTTTTTCATATTTATGTTTTTGTTATATTATATATTGTAATATTAAATGTCATTTAGACAGTAACACTGAACAGAGGGAAAAGGACCCCACACGGAACATATGGGAATCGGCCCTCGGTTAAAATCTTCCATACTCGGGGATATTATCCAAAAATCGACGCTGATCAAAAGTCTCCATGGGCACGAAGTCCGGAAATGCGATCCCGGGGAGTTACTTTTATTGCAATCAAAATAGGGAAACATACTTACCTGTATATCTTACCTGTTATAATGTCATAATATGTATCTTTGTGCTAATGACTTCGAGTCGAAGCATCTTTTTTTTTCTCTTTGTTTATAATAAAAAAAAAAAAAAAATAGGGGAAATGAGCAAATGCACCCGTCTCCTTGTGATATTCTATTATAGACATATCTACATCGCATAGATATATCATATACAGTATATACATATGTAATATACATATACAAAAGTAACTTCCCGGGATCGCATTTCCGGACTTCGTGCCCATGGAGACTTTTGATCAGCGTCGATTTTTGGATAATATCCCCGAGTATGGAAGATTTTAACCGAGGGCCGATTCCCATATGTTCCGTGCGGGGTCCTTTAATGGGATTTTTTTAAAAGGACCTATGGAACTCACAAGGCAGAAAACGCCAGCTTTTCCCTATTTTGTGGGTAACTAAGAGAAATGTTTGTCTTCGCTTTTTTGAAAGTTAGAGTAATTAGATATATTTTCAATGTCCTTCTTTGTTGATAATACATTAATTTATTTTTTTTAAATTAGTTCTAAATTACATTTTTAGAACTAAAATAAATAAATAAAAACATTATTTAATAAATAAAAACTAAATATTTTCTTTCAGAATTCGACCCGCGCTTGTCGTTTATGACTGTTGGTATTAGACGCACTAATAATAATATGTAGTGTCAAAGGTTGGGCTGGGCTTTTAATGAGTGAGTCAGTGATTGCTAAAAATAGCTATGCGGATATTGGGTAATTCGAGTGGAAGCCCCGTTTTGGGACTTAATAGATAAACAAAATTACAAGTGTGCATGTCAAATAGATTTTGAGTTTTAGGGGGTAGAAAGTAGCTGGAAATGATTCGCATAAATATAGGTACACATTGCAGTTAGCCAAACTTGGCTGAAACGCTGCCGTGTATCTAATTATTTATAGATAAACGCACTTATAGTGGAGTGGATTGGGAATTTAAACCGGTATGTCTAAAATCGAAAAACGTTTACTACAAAAACTGTAGAGAGGAGCTCCCCCGACATTTTGCTATAGTTTGTGAGCGACTTTCGGAGGAAGCGGCGGAAAAAAGTTTCGAAAAAACGGTTTTTGCCCCATAACTCGGCCATTATTGTCGGGGGGAAATAGTTCCAATAAAATTTGTAGAGAAAAAGAATCCACATAAGCTCGTTCCAGACTAGGTTGGATCAGACAACCCGTTCGCAAGATATCGCCATTTTAGTGCGCGAAGTTTAAAAAAATTAAATGCCATTTATTTAAAAAACATTGCAGCTAGGAGCTTAATTTTTTTTTATTGCAAAGGTACTAAAGACCCTTTCTTTGCATCGGAAGCTGGACGCGGTGGGTCAATTAAAACTGGTAGTAGAAGGAAAAAACGATTTTTTTTAATTTCCTATAATTTTGGTTCTAATTGACTTATTGACCTAAACCCGACCCCATTTTTTTCGTTTTTTTATCTACTTTTATGTGACAAATGAAAAAAAATGTCTCCCAAACTCAACTGCTGGTGGACGAAATAAAATATTGTTACATTAACTCTCTCTCTGTTATGTAATATTGTTAAAATTACTTTTCCTTCGCTACGCAGGAAAATTGAATTCTGAAACAATCAGTTTTCTTGCGTAGCTAAGGAAAAGTAATTTGGACAATATTACGTAAGAGAGAGAGAGAGAGAGTTAATGTAACAATATTTTTTTTCGCCCACCAGCAGTTGAGTTTGGGAGACATTTTTTTTATCCCCCGACGCCCTCTTCGACAGTCGGTCACAAACTATACCAAAATGTCGGGGGAGTTCGACCCTACAGTTTTTGTAGGAAACATTTTTCGATTCGAGACATACCTGATTCAAGGCTTTTTTTTCCCCAATCCAATTTACTCCACTATTAGCGCCTATGAAGTGGACAGATATTAAAATTTAAAAATTTGTGTTTCCGTAAATACTTAACGTATTAAAATCAGAAATTAAATAATCTTAATTTCTAATGGGATATTAATCGTTTTTATTTTTTACAGCTCCTGCAGTAATGATTTCTATTAGACAATTTGCAAAACTGTTGAGTAAAAAAGAAAAGTTTCCCACAATTTTTTTGGAAAATCATATCTATTAAGGTTAAATAAGGTACATTCAAAGGAAACAAAAGACTTTTAACTCTGACGTGCAGAGTCTAGACAATAAATTGTTTGGTACAACCGAAAAATAGCATTAATATAGAAATGTGTATAGTAACATACAGTGTAGGTATTATAAACCAGGCTATAAAATTCGACTATTTTTTTACAAGAGAGTGCGAGGCCCACCCTAACATTAAACGGGCGGAGACTTCGATGTCATAAATAATGGACTAATGGCCAGGTAGGCAAATACTAATTCGATATCCATTGTAGGTACTTGACTAACGTCTAGCGTCTGTTTATAATAACTACTCGTACATTGCATTGTATAGGTAAAATACCTATACGTTGCTTAAGGTACATATTTGTAAGTACCCGTACTTATGTACCCGTACGGGTACATAGTGTCGTTACCATATTTCTATTATATAAATAAGATTATTACAGTCGCATGTATGATATATCTCATTCGTATCAACTATCAGCTGTTGTGGAGACTCGGTTGATGTGCTGGTCAACTGATTTGTACTATGAAGTGAAACAGCCCACTGTAAATTATTGTACAATTCGGTTGACAAGCTGAACGAACCTCTATTCTCATCACTGTGTGATGCTTAAATTACAGTCTTCGTATATTTTAATGGAGCGTGTTCAATACACATACAAACATCAGATAGCAGACTCGACAATTTGTCTGCAGCTCTGGGGACGATCTCGATAAAGTTGATTTGCTGTTAATGTTTTAAACTCAACATATAGCCTATAAGTACATCATGATCAACCTTAGCTCTTATTCTTTTTTCTCATTTTGTTTCCTTTAAGGTATGATTAACTAAACAGCTACAAAACAAAAATACTGAAGACAGTTTCTTGTACACCGATTTAATGAGGTTGAAGCGAAAAAACGTGTTTAGAATTAAAACAAATATTTTAGGGTTTTGATAATTAAAAAAAAAAGACGTGTTGCACTCAGGGAGTGCCGGGAGAAGTGAAAACTTGAATATTAACGTCTTACGAATTTTCGATCAAAATGGTTTGTATCATAGATTGCATTTTTATGTACGATATTTCAACGCTAGATGTCTAACGTTGTATAATAAAAGTTTTCGTCTTACGCATTTTCGATCAGGACACGTGACCCTGACGCGAGTTAAAATTTTCTACCCATTACAAAAAAAGTGTACAACGCCGCTAAAAAAGTTTTCACTTCAATAAATATCATTTCACTGTTTTGACAACGATTGCAGTATAGTCGTATATATTGTCAGAATAAACAAAACGGCACCCCATAAGTGTTTGGTCTGCGATATTTAGACTCAATTTATCAATTATTGTAACTATATTACTATACGAACTAAAAAATATTATGTTATATTATACCAAGAATACGGTTGTTTTAAATATCTCAACACACACCACTTATTAATTAACCGTCAAGTGTTGTTATAGATTATTATAAGTAACATACAAAGGGAATTAAGATAAACATTTTGTGCTGTTGACGAAGTCAGGCATTCTGCGTAGAGACAGAAGAGAGTTCATATCGACTGTATTAACGTATTGAAAATATATTTTATTAGAATCTAATCCTGATTTAGTCATATTTTTTATTGATCTAACATAGTTACAGATAATGTGTGAAATCAGACTATTCGTGAAATACCTATACAATTTTCAGAATTTCCAAATCTACAGGCAGTTTGCAATCGGACTGTCGTTTTAGGTTTTTTAAAGCCTGTGTGAAACTGAAAACAAATTAAAATCTTAACCTCAGCTGTCGGACGTCTATAATCTCTGCATATACAATTCTATCAAACTTTTCTCATCTCTAACGCAACAGTAACAAGCTTGTATAATAAAAACAACTTATTTCTTTTTAATTTCTTTTTAACAATTTTGAGAATAAAATAACAACTGATAGTTTTTGTTTTTAATATATTTCCGAATCCATAAAGTTCAAAAAAAATCATTTACAAAACTTTCATTCAAAAATTAGTAGAATAATGAACAGATTTCAAAATATATCGTTATAATAAAAAAAAAAAAACAACATTGTAGAACAGTCTCATCTGAACATGTGCCATTTTCTCCAAAAACAACAGGGCTCTTTCATTTGCATGTCAACATCCTCCCAAAATTTGATTACAATCCGCTCTTCTGTTTGACCTGTATCGTTATCGCATGTAAGGTACAAACAGACGAACAGACTTTTTACAAAAATATGTTTTTTGAATTCGAGGAACCTTAAAACGAACAAATATTGTAAAATTGTGGAGTTGAAATGGTAAAAATTAGAGATGCACCGAAATTTGATTCACAATCGATAACCCGAATTTCGGCAGGTTTTATCGAACTTCGGATTCAGCCGAATGTAGGTATGTATGATAAAGAATGAACCACAGAATTTCAATCACTGGAATTATTAAGATTAGGTATATTGATGTAAAAGCTACCTATTTATTTTTGTTTTGTGAAATGATGCTATTATTCATTAATATTACTTAGATCTAAGGTATGAATATTAATTATCTATTGAAAATTCAAAAAACACATTTTGAATCAATAATATATATTATGTTTATTAAAATAAAAATAACTTTGTAATAAGTAAAAAACTAGACAATTATTTTTATTCACATGAATTAATATCAATAACAATTAACAAATTGTTAGTGTGCTTGATTTTATAATTAACAATTAGTGAAGAAAATAGTGCTTTTTTCTCTATTTCCTTTAATATCTCCGTTCCTCTTGACTTTTAGTATAGCATATGCATTACGAAAGTTGTTCCTTATAAAATTTCCTAAAAAATGAGCACTGACAGAGGTCGCTAAGCGCAATTGTTAACTTGCAAATAGACCCGAAAGTTAAAAAAACACGTTTTTTTCACTAAAAAATGACCGCACATAGATGGCTGAAAATTCTCAAGAATTATGTCTATATTGACCCAAACATGCATGAATAATTTTAGCGTCATCGGTCAATTACTTCTCGAGTAATTAACGATCACTTTTTTTTTGTTTCCTTAACTGCAAATTGCGCCATTTTTTTCGCAAACGGGTTTCGCTGGTCGGACCAAGCCAGAAAAATCACAAATCCATTCAACTTTAGTATCCCGTTGGAATTTTTGGAAAAAATTAATTCTAACCGATTTTATAACGATTGAATATTGGAAAAATTATATGGTTTTATACGTTTGTCTAAAATTGGGTATCGCTAAAGAAATCGTTATAAAATCGGTTAGAATTAATTTTTCCCAAAAATTCCAACGGGATACTAAAGTTGAATGGATTTGTGATTTTTCTGGCTTGGTCCGATCATAAGGAACAACTTACTCAATGCATATGCTATACTAAAAGTCAAGAGGAACGGAGATATTAAAGGAAATAGAGAAAAAAGCACTATTTTCGTCACTAATTGTCAATTATAAAATCAAGCACACCAACAATTTGTAAGCAAACTTAGGGGGTTGAACTACACCCGAAGCGATTCCAACAATAATCTCGCCTGTGCCCGAAAAATACACCCAAAACTCCTCGCCGTCTCGCCTAAAAACTGATATTTGATGCATCATTAATAAAAACACATAACGTGTTTTTCGCGTATCTGTCACTGCTTCCACCGCACGACAGGTGAAGAATGCCACCCTCGAAATTTCAACAATTGTCTTCTAACTGTTTAAACAAATTGAGAGGTTTTTAATGTTTTGACATAATATTATACCATTGTATACTATCGATCTGGATCGAATGACACCAAAAAATATTTTTTTGGGTTATCGTACAGCTGAAAGTATAAACGCTTCTCTGATTGTTATATTCCTTGGTCTGGAGTATACAAAAATCTTCATAACAGTTGCTGAATAGATGCAAACGTGCATGTCATGAGCACTTACTTATAAATTATAATACGTACGCAGATGTATAAAAACAGAAGATGTATGTTTATACATCACATTCACATTTGTTTTGTTATTTGGGTCAGAGTCAGTGTCGGTGCTGGGTGCAAACGGTCACTGACATTCAGCTACTTGATTGACCCTGGAGAATATTGTTATACAGTTCATATTATGAAAGTAACTACCGGTAGATAAAAAAAAATATTAATTGATAGACATTTGCCTTTTACACCTCTATTATTAATTATACAGACTGTATATACATTTTACCTGTCTCAGTTTATCTATATTTTCTCATTTATATTTTTTGAAATTACTTTATTTGTATGATTAACGTCTGATTAAAAATCTTCAATAAATAAAATTATCGAACAATATTAACAAAAATATATAATAAGAATTCAACGTTTCGGTCCGGATTTGAATTTTCTTCAGAAATGGGCTAAACAAATACAAAAATTAATTCATTATTATCCTAGTGTGTAGGCTTTCACGGTCGGTGTTGATCCAAACCTTCTTGCTTTCCGGGCTTGTATTCCGTGGTTCATTAGTATTTCTACCTGACGTTTCGTCTACAACGGTGGTAGACATTATCAAACGCGATGTGCTATCGGGCAAAGTGTCCTTCTAGGCTGCTAGAAGTGTGTCGACAAGTGCGGTACTTCCTTCTTTTATGGTCAGCGTGCTCGTGTTCTCTGCTTGGTCGTAGTATGCTTTTCTGTGCTTGATCGTTCCATTCAGTGGATTGGTATTGCACAGTGCTGGTGTCCAGGTTTTTCTTAGATTTAAACCTGCGAATTTTTTCTTATTAATTATTATCGATGGACATGATGTCTAAATTATACTTCATCTTACAGTTCACAACCAACGGTTGCCTAGCAACGGTTACCAAACAATTTGTGCCTAGTAACGGTTGCCAAGCAGCGGTTTCAAAGTTAATGGCTTTTTTTAAAGGTATTTCAATTTTTAAAGTTTTTTTTTAACCTACAATCCATCGTACTAAGAGTGCGGCTATTAAATTTAAGTATGTTACACTTTTCGTTTGGCGCTATTCAAGTATTACGTAAGCACCAGAAGGGGGAGGAGAAAATGATAGTTTCAGAATACAATTTTCCTGCGTAGCTAAGGAAAAGTAATTTTGACAATATTATATAAGAGAGAGAGAGTTAATGTAACAATACTTTATTTCGCCCACCAGCAGTTGAGTTTGGTAGACAATTTTTTTTCACTTATCACATAAAAGTAGATATAAAAAACCGAAAAAAATGGCGTCGGGTTTAGTTCGATATGTCAATTAGAATCAAAGTTATGGAACATTAAAAAAAATCGTTTTCCCCATCTCTTCACTCTTGCCGGTTCTAATTGATCCACATCGTCCAGCCTACGGTGTAAAGTAGAGGTCTTTAGTACCTTTGTAAAATGAACTAAGCGCCTAGCTGCAATTGTATTTCAAAAAATGGCATTTATAATTTTTTTAAATTACGCGCACTAAAAATTAAATGGCGAGATTAGCGAACGGGATTCGACCCGGTCTGGAACGAGCTTACGCGGATTCTTTTTCTCTACGACTTTTATTGGAACTTTTTTCTCCCCGATAACAAAGGTCGAGATATGGGGTAAAAACGAGTTTTCGGAAACTTTAAAGCGGTATATCCCTCTCCCCTCCCTCTGACAGTCGGTCACAAACTATACTAAAATTTCGGGGGAGCTAGACTCTACAGTGTTTGGGCGAAACATTTTTTGATTCGAGACATACCGGATTCAAGGCTCTTTTTCCAATACACTCCACTAATATTAAGTGTGCATTAAATTTCTTTATAGTCTATATATAAGTGCCTTATTTTTCTAAACTTAATGTTAATATGTTCCACGTTATGTAAAAATTAATAATCAAATTATGCTTAACTAGTTTATTTCTGACAGATCTACAAAACAAAAGAACAGCTGATTTTTTTATTTTCAAAATTATAAAGTTTAGAAAAAAAAATTTTGCGAAACTTTCTTGAAAAAATAAAAAGAATAATAAGCCGTTACTTTAAAAACAATAGGGCTCTTCATATTTGCATACCAAACATCCTCCCACAATTTGGTTCCAATCAGTTCATCTGTTTGACCTGTATCGTGCTCATAGACAAACAGACTAAGAGACGCACAGAGTTTTTCCAAAAATATGTTTTTTGGATTCTAAAGACCTCAAAACGAAAAAATATTGTCAAATTTTTAAAAAGTGATTTTTAACCTAAACTATTACCATTCCTCACTTGTGGGTTGGAATGGTAAAAATATATACAAATGTTTAGAGCATAGGAGGGGGGAGGTAAGAGCATAATTGCTTTTTGTTGACAAGGGGAAAGGTGGGGGTCAAAAATTACTAAAATTCTGCTTACGTAATACTTGAATAGCCCCTGTATTAGCAATCGAAACACCCTGATAATAACTGTATTGTTTATACTTTCTCTATCTATTGAAGAAATACCCGAACATTCTGTATGCAATCTGCATTGGTGTCTATTTCTATGCATAATTTCTGGTTGAGCATTGTAATGTGATTACTCACTTAATGTTTCTCGACTGAAGGAAAACAGTGGGAGTAGTTGACAGTGCAACAATGACTTTTTTCTCCCTTTTCAACTGTGCCGCTCATTTACACATTTCATTGTATCGCTCTTTTATGTGCCTATAGTAGGATCCGACAGACACACACATACAATATACAGGGCGAAGAGTAAAAATCGAAATATATAAAATCACAGATTTGAATCATTATAGGCGTGTTTGGTATGATTCATTGGTGCCTCATTGTAAAAAGTGTTAACAATTTTGACACTATTGCGTTTGTTATACAAAAGTGTAGGATACAGTTCCGCATTCCTATATACCAATTCACGTCCATTCATCCCAATTAAAATAATTTGAAAAAATGTTAATTATTTATTAATAATTAATTCTAATAACCATTGATTCATGTTACCATATTGTATTGTTTTCGAGATTACATAATATGTGTACAACTAGGGTTACCAGACGTCCCGGTTTTCCGGGACATGTCCCGTTTTTGCCGTCCTGTCCCTGTGTCCCGGAATTTTTTCAAAATCTATGCAAATGTCCCGGTTTTTAATAAAATCCCAATGGAGCGATGAACGCAACCGGCTCTCAGTCAAAACGATTCGCGACCTTATGATGATCACCTTCAATTTCAATGACATGAATTGTAAACAGTTTTACAAATATCTACTCGAGCCTGAACATTCGAAACTATTGCAAAAAATCAGTGACTCGAAAAAATATTGTTAATCGACCCGACTGAAATTTGTGTCTCGAAGTATATTTTACAGATGTATATATTCATAATTGATGTGTTATGAACAAATAAACATACTGACCACTATAATTAAGTCTCTTTTTTCACTATATTTCTATCCTCAAATTATTCAAAATCGTGTTCGTCTCATATTAAATTACACGATTTTCGATAGATATCGATTGTGGATTGATACACACAGCACACTTCAGATGTTTCATCAATTTTTGTCTGAAGAAGGGTTTTTTAAAGTTATTATTAGGGTCGGAGGATTTTTCGTTCCTGACAGTTGCTCGGTACTGAGATAGAAGTGTAAAAATTGGGAACTGATAGATAGGAATAAAAAAAAATAATTTTTGTACAACAAATTTTTTTAGATTTCAGAAATTTCAAAAATATTTTTTCATTCTTCAATTTATTATCAATAGGGGGGGGGGTGGCTGTAAAATGTCCCGTTTTTTCATTCAGACCATCTGGTAACCCTAGTACAACATTTCAACTCAAACGGTTTACGGGAAGTAGGTCAAATGTCAATTACTAAATTTAAATTCGACCCATTCATACAGACATGATTCCGAACTTAAGAAAACCATTGACAAAAATTTAGAAAAAAAAACAATTTAGAATTGCATTTTTCTTTTCTTTTTTAATCATGACAATGTTTTGATAACATTTTATAATTTATAAAATAAAATTACAATAGTAATGCCAATTGCTAAAAAAATTGAAATTAAAAATTGCAAATGTTAACAAACTGTTATAACGGCATGTAAAAGCCCATTGTCTCACATACAGTGGAACACACTGTATGTCATAAATATAGGTACACCTATACCAACTCGTTAAAGTCCAGGTAAAGTTATGCACATTGTTTTTTTTATATTAATTTGTATTCCACTGCAGAATTGAAAAGACAGCTCAATAGGAAAAAAGACAATAGACGCGCGCGATTATTCAGGAATCACAAGACACCGAATTGGAAGAGGGCTGGTTTTAAAATTATTTTAATTTGCCGAGCAAACAAAATATCAAGACTATACGTACGTTTTGTTTTGGCCATGTACGGAACTCCAAAGTCGGAACATTCCATTTTTTGTAAAGTCTAAGTGGGTTTCCTCTTAACTGAAAGCTGAGAAATAATATGTTGCAATGCCTTCTGGATTTGTACTATATAATTTATTGTTTAGTTCTATTACTGACATTCATATGTGTACAAGTTTCTTGTGTTTTCTTTTACGTTATTCGACTTTTTTTTATTTATTTAAGGAAAAAAAGTGTTCTTCGACTGCCATGGTCATTAGCACTACTGCCATAAGGCATATTATACAATAACTTGGATAACAATCATATCATACAATACGGTATACGATACATGTAAAGATTTGGTATACGTAATAACAGGTAAGAATTAATTTTCAGGGAAGTACTATTTTTCTGGTATATGTTACGTTAAATATATTTTTCTTAAGTCTGTTGTTTTTATAAACTTCACTATTTTTCTTAGGTTTCTTAGGCTTCGTTTCTTCTTCGATTCTATTGGAGACGTCAAGTTAATGTCGAGTATTACAATATTTATTGCAGGTAAGAATTAAACGTTCTACGGTTATAGGGGCCTGGCATAAATCACATACGGGTGGTGGTTCTTTTGTGATTATGTGTCTATGGGTTATGTTGGTGTGTCCAAATTTAAGCCTTATTGCAATTAATTCCCGTCTGGATAGTTTTTGTTCTAGTTCCCATTTTGCGATTGTTGCTTTTACCTTTCTTAGTTTGTTCTCAGTTGTTTCCCAATAATTGTTCCAGTGTTCCGTGATTTTGGCTGTTATGTAGTTTTTGAAGTCAGAACTTATAACTTCCTTTTCTGTTGGGGGTTCGTTGGAGGTGGCGGCTTCTTTTGCTGCTTGGTCGGCTAATTCATTGTATTCGATGCCTTGTGATATGTTAAATTAATAAATTCAAGCGTACGTGGAATCCAATTATTCCATTGGCAGCGTTTTAATGCAAATTTTCGGTAACGGTAACGCTATAACTTTAGCGCAGTATTAACTTTCAGGATATCTGTTAATTCGTTTGTACCATTATGCGATCATAGTAATCAATTGAAATTGGAGACATAGTTCCCTCTGCAAGAGAGAGAAAGCATCTGCAACGATATTTTTATGCTCATTAACTTGACGAATGTCCGTGCTAAATTGTGCTATGAAATGAAAGTGTCGTTGTTGCCGCCACGTTCATTTACTGTTCAAATGCGTACAACAAATGTACAACGTAAACTCGAAGCTCGTCAGTGCACACTAAATGACAAAAATAACTGATATTAAAACTAATAAGAATAAAATTAATTGAACGAACTCATTGACAACGAAAAACAATATATATAAAATTCCCGTGCCACAATTTTGGCCGCTATAATCTCCGAAACCACTGAACAGATTTTAATGAAATTTTTTAAATGTGTCCTTTCTTGGTGCAACTTACGTTATAGGATAGTTTTTATTAAATATTTTGTACAAAATTGCGGTATTTTCTCAAAAAACCTTTTTTAGCAACATATAACGACATCTATTCTATCAGAAGTCAGTGTTGTTTGTTTGCTTCTGAACTATTATTTCAGAAGCAGAGGATGTTTTTGGGAATGCATGCGTAGAAGATATATGTACTATATTTCTATAAGGTTGTTTTTTATATAATAATGGTATACTAAAAAAAAATTGAAAGAAAGGATATATTTTTATAACTTTTTAAAATAGATCTTTTAAAGTTTTTATTATTTTTATTATTTATGAAGTTTAGTTTTTAAAAAAGTTTTAAATGTTTGATAATACTGTTTTTAAATTATTTTATGTTTTTAGTTTTATGACTTTTTACTAGACATTTTTAAGGTCCTGAAGAAGGAATTCTCTGCCGAAACGTTGACGATTAAATGATGTTCTAATGAATAAAACTTGTTTTTATATTTAGCCTTGTATCCCGTATAATTTTAGCATGGTATACTTTTCATACCGGTTTATTATACTATCTATTTTTAGGAGTTTTGTAAATTTTTGGGAAAAATTGGCGCATGCTCAGAAGAGATATTTGCCATCGTGATCTTTTTATATAATAACGGTGTACTTTTAATAATGGTTTATTATTTATTTTACAATAAAGTTTTGTAAAATGTTTTGAGGGAAAGTCGGTGCATGCCCAGAAGATGTATATATGTTAAAAATTGATTTTATATAATAGGTAATGGTATACTTTTCATAACGGTTTATCAGTCTGTCTACTTTTAAAGAGTTTTGTAATTTTTTGGGGAAAATCGGCGTATGCGCAAAAGATACCATTGTTGTTTTTTTATATAATAATAGTGTATTTATTATAATGGTTTATTATTCTATTTTACAAGAAAGTTTTAAAAAAGTTTTTTGAGGGAAAGTCGACGCATGCGCAGAAGAGGCATATTTTGTAAAGTGGTTTGTATATAATAATGGTATACTTTTCATAACGGTTTATTATTCTATCTGTTTTTACAAGAAAGGTATGAAATTTTTTATTCTAAATTTATAATTTCGGAAATATTTTGAAAATAAAAAAATCTGTTGTTCTTTTGTTCTGAAGATGTTACTTAGGTAGTTGACAAGCATTCTTTGTTTAATTTTTTCATGACGTGATAACATATTCCATAGAGAACAATGCTGTTATTAAAATGATTTTTTTCTTTCTGTGTTTTAATAATTTCAACTGGTTTTTTTTTTCTGGGATTAAGTTATTTAAATTATATTATTAATTTTCAAGTGTCTTTAAAAATATACACCGATTTTCAAACAACGCCGGGGTATATTACGTAAAATTTTGCGCCTCGTAATTTTTGCATTACTTGCCCATATACTCCCATTGGTTAGAGCCGTTTTCGAGAAAGAAAGCTCGTTAAAAATATGGTAGCGTTGGTATATTGATACCATCTCTTGGTATAAAAATGAAAAGGCAAAATGCCTTTGGATTATGTAAAATAAGGCGTTTTGGTAAATTGTCTGTCTCACGAACTCGGCGATCCACCGATCGCGTTGATTACGGTTAAATAAGTAAAAATTAAGTGAAAAATCGAAAAAATAAGTTAAAAAATTTTAACTACATTTTTTATCCATAAAAGAGGGAAATATCATTAAGCACTATTTCATCGATTCAGCAACGTTTCGATTCTTTTATAGAATCTTCATCGTGTAGACTACTACGACTTATAATGTTATGTCACATATTATTATTTAAATATTGCTTATCAATAACTAACCAAAAATTGAAAGAAAAAAAAATGTTTTCTCATTATTAATATTGTTGACACGTAATAATAATGAGAACAATATTTTTTTCGTTTCAATTATTGGTTAGTTATTGACAAGCTATATTGGAATAATAAGTGCAATAAGATTATAAATCGTTGTAGACTACAGATGTCTGATGAAGTTCATAGGCGTAGCAACGATATTATCCTGGCGGGGGGAGGGGGCAAATTTCAACTCTACCTACCATTACCAGCTGCCACTTTTACATCATTTGAAAACTGTCCATAGATGCGAAATCGATCAACACGACTTTCTGGAGAAATTTCACGACAAAGAAAGTATGTAGATGGTTGTAAATTTATATTATTTGTACGTGAACAATTAATATTCTAGGGTGGATCAGGCC
This sequence comes from Xanthostigma xanthostigma, assembly GCA_963575645.1. Classification (NCBI taxonomy): domain Eukaryota; kingdom Metazoa; phylum Arthropoda; class Insecta; order Raphidioptera; family Raphidiidae; genus Xanthostigma; species Xanthostigma xanthostigma. Next base: position 36,976,332 of record OY754464.1, read on the forward strand.
TACCTGCCCCCCCCTCTTTCTACGCCAATGATGAAGTTTTAATAAAAATCGAAACATTGCTAAATTAATGAAATAGATTTAATGATATTGTTCACTTTCCTGCCACATATTGTTCATATTTAGTACAATGGATGCTAATAGAAATATTTTTTTTTATTTTCTTATACTTTTACAATCAAGAAGGCTGTAACAAGGAAACCTAGCTTTCTATGACGTTATAACTACTTGGGAAAACTTAGGTTCTTTCCTCTTGTTTTTGCCATAGTTACCAAAGTTGTTTAACTTCACAGACACTACACCGATATAAGCCATGAACGTGTGTGTGATACCCAGTAGCTGACGCCATATTGGTTTATGCGACAGATATCGATCCACCGCTACAGTCGAGCTGAAGCTCCTGATTAAAGCCACCTTGGTTGCAATACTTACTACGTTTCAACATGTTATTGGACAGTTTACGAGTCAACGTCAAGTTTTTGCATTTATTTATTGCAGTAACTAACATATTAGAGGTCCGTAAAAACTTAAATAATTATCAGCAAATCAATAGCTCCTATTAGTGTAATCAGTGTAACACGCGTATAAAAAATAATTTAGTTGTCCCAAGGGCTAATATTAATATTTTCAAATTCAACCCTAATAGTGGAGTTCCGTAAGGTTTATACCTCGGAACCCGAATCCACTGAACCGATTTTTGTAAAAGCTTTTGGGATGTATTTTCAACACTAAATACTAAAATGTTTATCCATTTATTTTTGCCGCTTTTGACATATGTAGATATGCCACCCCTTCTCGAGGGTGGAAATTTTTTTGGAAAAAGTAACCCCAGGAATCGATACATCATTGAATTCTAAGCAAAACATGTCAGATGAAGTTATTTATTTGGATCGATATTTATCCAGTTATTTGCGATTGAAAATCTCGATTTTCATTGAATTATGGACATTTTCGAGCGCTATTTCCCGAATAACTCAAAAACTATGCGTTCTATTAAAATACTGTCAATAACAAAAATGAAGCTTATTAAATTACGAATCGATTCCCTTTTTATATTTTTGTACGTACAATAGAAACAAAGTTATGACCGTTTAAACATGAGAGTTTGTTCGCTAACAAAAATATTCCTTCCTTTCAACGTCATTTACAGGAAGACAACACAGTTTTGGTAAAAATGTCGAATAGATGTTTTGTACAGCTTGAAAACCCCTTGAAAATGAGCTTTGCTAAATGTTATTATCATTTAAATTGACGGAGTTACGACGAAGATGAGATGGTCATACATGTTTTTTTGAAGCAAAAATCGGCAATAAAACCAATGGTTTAATTACAAAATTCTTAATCGTAATCTACTTAGGATCTACTTCATTTGGGTACTAACAACATGTATCGGGAGTTTGCACCAATTTGGATGCTTAGTTTTGGAATGAAAAGAATTTTTTTTCCGAATACTGAAAAAAATATCTTTCTGTTGCAGATTACGCTTAAAAAAAGGGATATACGCGAAATATACATAATACAAAAAATGTAGGCTTTTGTCTCTAGAAAATTTTAGTATTTTTTGTTTTTCTTTTAGGACTTACGTTTGTTGAAATATATTCGTAAGAACTTCGCAAGAGGCACCTTATCAAGGTACTTTAAGCTCAGACATCTTAAAAACGAAAGCCTTAAAACAGTTCATCTCTACAAGTCTGTAGCCCCGGAGCGTACCTACAAAATGCTTTTTGAAAAATTAAGATATCTCAAAAATTGACAAAGTTATCATCAAAATACTATTCATTTTTCAATTAATTGTTGTAATATACAGGATGGGGCCTTTATCTTGAGACAAGCTAATATCTCGGTTGGACACGATTATTTCGAAAAAAGTTTCAAACAAAAGTTGTATATTTTGAAAAGGGACATTACTTAGCGACAAATATCACTCCCCACCATTATCCCCTGCGCCGGGATGAGGGTGACTTTGACAATTTTTAATAGGAATACCTATTTTTTATCATAAATTATGATTTTTTGAGAAAAGATATGCAACATTTGTCTGTGACATTTATTTATCCGATGCCTCCCTCAACCGCTAAAATGAATGTCAAAAATCGGTTTCCCGAAACTCTAATAAATTTTTATATCTAAACGACGACCTTGCGCAAAAAATTATGAGAGGTAAATGTTGTTTGATTTGGAAAGAGCCATCGATTAAACATACAAAAAAAACACCGCCTCCTGCGCTGAGGTGGGGTGACTGAAATTTTTAATAATTTAAGGGGGCGGTGGTTTTTTAATGTTTAATCAAACAACATTTGCTTCTCGTAATTTTCTGTGCAAGGTTTTTGTTTTGGGAAACCGATTTTTGACATGCATTTTAAGGGTTAAGGGAGACATCGGGTACAAAAATGTTTCAGACAAATGTTGCATATTGTTTCTCTAAAAATCATAATTTATGATAAAAAATAGATGTACCTATTAAAAATGTCAAAGTCCCCTCATCCCTATGCAGATGATGAGGGTAGGGGGTGGTATTTGTCTCCAAACGATGTCCCCCTTCAAACTAAACAAGTTTTGTCTGAAACTTTTTTTGAAATAATCGTGTCCAATCGTCTCAAGATAAACGCCCTAGCCTGTATTGTTGAAATCGAAAGCGGCAAATTTTGATGGATGCAATCGAAAAGGTTTTACGAAAATTAATTCAGTGGAACCGGGTTCCGAGGTTTTTAGATTTTTATGTCTTACGGCACTCCACTATAATAACTTTTGAGGAACTTTATATAACAAACTTCCTGATAATTATCGAGTGCATTCAAGAAAAAAATTAAGGATTTACTTCTTTCAAATGAATTATATTCTATTAACGAATTTATTAACTTTAAAATTTAACTTACTTTTACTGACATGTCAGATGAAATTTGTAATTTCCAATTGACAGTAAAAATCTATTCTATACTATTCATAATATGAAAGACTGATCTGAATTTTTTTTTTTTTTATTTGAGAAACGTGCTCAGCAGCTTAGGCTATATGCACGCGGATGATTATAGGTAAGTGTATATAAATCTATATTCTGTAATTATAAATAAATAAATTAATGTTTTTGTCACTTTCTGATTTAAATATTACACATTTGATAAGATTTTGTGTTTCAGGCTGGTGAGCTCCATGAACCGAAGTATCTTTGAGACGCTGGTGTCGTCATCCTTGAGGGCTTCTTCGAGTGAGTCAGGTACGTCTACTTTGTTCCTTTCGTTTGTATATGTAGGGCATGATAAAAGTATATGTTCGACGGTAAGTTGGGTGTTGCATGCTTCGCAGATTGGAGGTGCTTCCTTTTTTAATATATACGAGTGAGTCAATTTTGTGTGGCCAATCCTCAGTCTGGTTAAAGCTGTTTCGTTTCCTCTTAGACGTTGGGAGGATGTAATCATTTTTTTGGTGTCTTGCTTTATTGTTCTAAGCTTATTTGAGGTGGTGACAGACCATAAATTATTCCATTCTTCAGTTATATTTCTTCTGTAATAAGTTTTGGCATCGCCTAAGGGGGTATTCAAGATTAAAGAATGAGAATCTTGCAGCGTCGCGTTTTTAGCCTCTTCGTCTACCCTTTCATTGCCAGGAATACCAGCGTGGCCGGGGATCCAAACGAAAATGATGTTATGTTGGTGATGAAGAGAGAAAACTGTATTGAGGATTTCGGTTAGGATAGGATTATGAGAGGAGGAGGGAGTATTTAGGGCGCTGATTGTGCTCCAGGAGTCAGTACAGATAAGGTATTTATTTGGAGGGCGGAAGTTGATTTCTCTTAGTGCCAAAAGTTTTAGGAAGACTATAGCTATGGATGGAGTCGCTAATTAGGTAAGCACGTTTTATTCGATTTATGTGTATCAAACGCATCTGTTAGGTATACTTGTCGAGTTTTTAACATTTTTCATCATTTTATAGCTCTTTCTGTTTCTTCGCCCGTTTTACTCATTTGTATAAAATTAAATTTAAAAAATTAATTTCTTCGTAATCAAGAGGACAATCGATTTGAAATTTACTTTTAGTCAACGTTTAACACTAAATTATTGTTTCGAACTACGTGCACAATGAATAATGAATAAATTAACGGAATGCCGATGAGCACATTTTATTGTTAAACTAGAAACCAAATATTCTTTAAGTATATGCATAAAGTATGTACGTGATTGTGCGGCACACGACACGACGTGACCTCACCTATCTCGTTGACGATCTTTGACGTGCGTACAAACGTTTCTCATCGCCGCGCCGTTGTCGTCGCCTTTTGACGTCGCCGTCACGCCGCGTCCAACCACATCCGCACCACCAATGCATTAATCTACGCACACATTTCTTTCATTGCCGGATGTGCTTACAAAAACGCCTAATTTATATTTAAAAGAAATTTTGCATTTCTTATATAATACTACATTTATCGAAGGTAATGTTTTTTCTTGGAAATATAGTAACTGCAGGCACAGCATTTTAACTGATTTTAAATAATAGAGTCGGTTTAAAAAAAAAGTCTATTGCAATCCGGGAGTGCCGGCAGAAGTGAAAACTTGAATATTACCTCTACTCTCCATCCGTCTTACGAATTTTCGATCAGGTCACGTGTCCTGACGCGAGTTTTTAGGAACAATATTTACGAAATGATTACTGAATATTTCTGCAATTTTCATTGGATCTCTAATTACAACACCATTTGATTCAGTCTCGTGTATCTTGGACTTTTTCCAAAGATTCAAAACACCATTACTTTTATTTGTTGACATCATAACTGAGTCCTTAATATAATCATATTTCACCGATTGTACCAACAATTTAAAATCATGTTTTTTATCCACATATAATTTATTGAGAACGTCACAATATTGTAATGTAATTTAATATTGAGTAGGTCATATAGTTAACTTTGAGCAGACTTTATTCGTTCGTTAGTACAATCTTTACTCTTCTTCCTCTTCCATTGTCCCGTAATTCTGGGGCATGCAACATCAAAACACCATACCAGGAAAGTGTTTATATAAAATTCCCAAAGATTATATAAATATCTTCAGCATTAAGCATATTACTCCAATTCGAGGTTTTAAGCAGGTACGAGAGATAAAGCGGATTATAATCATCCAAGGGGCGTGACATGATTTCATAATTTTCGGGGTCACCATCATCTGTCTTTTTTATGGTCCCTCGAATCCAAAAAAACATATTTTTGAAGAAACTCTGTGCGTCTGTTAGTCTGTGAGCACGATACAGGTCAAATGGATGAGCGTATTGAAACCAAATTTTGGGAGGATGTTTGGTATGCAAATATGAAGGGCCCTATTGTTTTTTTCGGAAATTCGGCGAATGCCCAGAGGAGACATATTCTATAACGGTGTTCTTTATATACCTAATAATTAAATAATTGATTAATATTTACATGACCGTCGAACATATTATGTATAGCTGGAGAGCTCATGTGCCACTTTTCACGAAGTGTTTGATGCACGTAGAAATTTTGACCAATGGTACAGATAGGATAGATGAACAAGAAAAAATATGTTTGCCTGACTTACCGTGATACTACAGGTACTGCGCATACAAGTAATGCGCCCAAAAATTTATGTCAAAAAAAGTGTCTGATTGAAAGAAATCATCTAAACATGCTTTGAATAATTGGAACATATTATGTAGGTAACCATGCCAATGAATAGCATATATCGTATTTAATACTAGCCATTACCCGCACACCGCACGCGATTTAATACAAAAACAATAATCCGATCAAAATGGAATGTGTTTCTTTTGTAATTTGTAGAAAAATTTCAATAATATCGGCAAGATTATAATTCAAGGTACACTTTTTTGACATAAATTTTTGGGCGCATTACTTGTATACGCAGTACCTGTAGTATCACGGTAAGTCAGGCAAACATTTTTTTTTCTTGTTCATCTATCTGTACCACTGGTAAAAATTTCTACGTGCATCAAACACTAATAATAATTATTTTTTACAAAATGCCTGAACTGTGACGGTGTTTTAGCAAAGACTGCATAGTTAAAAATAGATCTGCCTGTCTTTGTCTTTTTCTCCGCTCATTTCTTCTAAACCTTGCACCGGATATTAAAATTGTTTTCGCTAATAGAAAGAGCAATATACGAGGAAGGTATCTGTATATAATTTGAAGGATACACGGAAAGAAGGCGATTTGTCAGTAAAAAATCGAAATTAATTTTTTTATGTCATCTTGTAGCCAAATGTCGTACCTTTCTGTTGGTGTATTCATTTTATACAAGAATACGCTAGGTCAAAAGTTATTAGCGTTGAAAGAAATGCATCAGCAAGTAAATGGTACGATCTTATACACTTCAAAATGCTCTCCTGCACAATTTATATTTTTTGACAAACCCCCTTCTTCCCGTGTACCCTTCATTTGTAAATATTTTTTACAAAATTGCTGAACTACGACAGTGTTTTAACAAAGACTGCATAGTTAAAAACAGAGTCTCTCTCTTTTTCTCCGCTCATTTCTTCTAAGCCACGCACCGTATTTTGAAATGGTTTTCGGTAGTAGAAAGAGCGATAAACATGGAAGGCTTATGTATATAATTTGTAAATATTTTTGACAAAAGTACTGAAATACGACGAAAATTTGTCAAAAACTGCATAGTTTTTTTATTATGTTACTCAATTATGTTTTTTTTTATTGTTACTCATTTATGTTACTATGCTACTCATTTTTGTTACTCAACTACATTAAAATCACTGAATTGATTTATATAACGATTGCTATAACTTAAATTTGAGAAAATGCAGGTTATCCATTTTTTGGATTTTTAAGATTTGTGAGTAAACTATATGGGCTGTAGTTCTCTGCTTAAATTAAAGCTAATTACATTTGCTACAATATCTTTTCCTATGATTTTACCCTTAAATGAGTATTTTCCCTGATATCGAGGTCGAAAATTGACCAAATCTTAAAATTTCACTTTTTTGGAAAAAATTGTCAATTTTTGGAGAGCTGTATCTCGGTAAGTATTGAACCTACAGAGCTGGTTCTGGTCTCAAATTGTAGCAATTTTAGTCTACTTAAAAACTTATAGAAAATATTTTATAATAAACGCATAGTTTAGGACCTATATTGTGAATACCAAAAAATGTGCGAAAATTTTGCGGTTTTTCGAGTGCTGCAAAGATAGCACAGGTCTTTTGAAGCTGCAAACTTGGAAATACGCTACTGGTAGTGGCCCTAACAACATATTAAAAAAGCAGAACTGGCTGTTAGTTCGATATGACTGGCCTATAATAATTGTATCTTTTTCAATACAAATTTATTAAAACAACTTGTTGACATGGCCTATGACGTCACAGAAATTCCGCGCAAAAATGACGCGTTTGAATAATCAAAATATCTTGCCCAAAAAGAATATTTATTTTTTAATTCGTAAGAATGTTGAATTATTTTATATGTTTGATAACTTTTAATATGAAAATAGTTGATTTTGAATATTTTCAAAAATTGGGAATATGCCCAATTGTATAAGCCATGAGCTGCATGAATTAATCGTCATTAAATCTTATCTTTCGATAAATTCAACATATGCCGTTTTTGCTTTTAACTATACAGATATGTAGGTAGATATAAATTTTAATTGTCGCATATGCTTGATGTGATACTATCATACTACTTAAATACCAAACCAACAATACGTCGTACTTGTCACTTCTTTATACGGAATAAATTACGTGATAATTTATGGACTGATTTGAACTCTAATAGTGGATTCAAAGAATAATGATTAACTCTAGTACTCGGATATTATTATACTCATCTCTTTTAAAATGTTTGTACTAAACAAAGATAGAACACGCGTCAAAGCTGAACCTTGATTTATGAAATTCACTATAAGAATATGGTTTAAAAAATGCATATCAGATATTATCTCAGTTCAGTTAATGACACAGGAATATTTTCTTCTTTGGGTACTTGTATGTACATATAAAACACACAATATAGAAGGTAGGTATCATTGTATCAGTTGCATAGAACAGTAAAATTAAATACATATTTTCAACACAAAAATCACACTACTTTTACAAAATTTAGAAATGGAAGACAATAAATGATACGGACTCATCATATAGTGGAGTGCCGTAAGGTTTATACCTCGGAACCCGGATCCACTGAACGGATTTTTGTAAAACCTTTGGGAATGTGCTTTTAACACTAAATACTAAATTGTTTACCATTTATTATATATGCCACCCCTTCTCGGGGGTAAGAATTTTTTTGGGAAAAGTAGCCCCAGGAATCGATACATCATTGATTTTAAGCAGAACATGTTCTATGAAGTTATTTATTTGGATCGATATTTATCCAGTTATTTGCGATTGAAAATTTCGATTTTTCATTGAAATATGGACATTTTCGAGCGCTATTTCAAGAATAACTCAAAACTTATGCGCTATATTAAAATATTGAAAATAACAAAAATGAAGCTTATTAAATTACGAATCGATTTCTTTTTTTTTCTATTTTTGTACGTAGGTACAATAGAAACAAAGTTATTACCGTTTAAACATGAGAGTTTGTTCGCTAACAAAAATATTCATTCGTTTCAACGTCATTTACAGGGAGACGACACCGTTTTGGTAAAAAACGTTGAATGGATTATTTATACAGCTTGAAAAACCCTTGAAAATGAGCTTTGCTAAATGTTATTATCGTTTAAGTTGACCGAGTTACGGCGAAAATGAGATGGTCACATGTTTTTTTAAAGCAAAGATCGATAATAAAACCGATGGCTTAATTGTAAAAATCTAATTTAAACATAATCCACTTACGATCTACTTCATTTGGGTACTAACAACATACGTTGGGAGTTTGAACCATTTTTTTCGAAAAAAATCGATTTAATACTGAAAACAATATCTTTATGTTGCAAACTACGCTTAAACAAAGGGACATACGCGAAATATGCAAGATACAAAAAAATGTAGGCTTTTGTCTCTAGAAAATTTTAGTATTTTTTGTTTTTCTTTTAGGACTTACGTTTGTTGAGATATATTCGTAAGAACTTCGCAAGAGGCACCTTTTTCGGAGTACTTTAAACTCAGACATCTTAAAAACGAAACCCTTAAAACAGTTCATCTCTACAGGTCTGTAGCCCCGGAGCGTACCTACAAAATGCTTTTTGAAAAATTAAGATATCTGAAAAACTGACAAAGTTATCGTCAAAATACTACCTTTTTTCTCTTGATATTCTCTTCATTTTTCAATTAATTGTTGTAATATACAGAGTGGGGCGTTTATCTTAAGACAAACTAATATCTCGGTTGGACTCGATTATTTCGAAAAGTTTCAAACAACAGTTGTTTAGTTTGAAAGGGGACATTGTTTTGAGACAAATATCACTTCCCACCATCATACCCTACGCAGGGATGAGGGTGACTTTGACATTTTTAATAAGAACACCTATTTTTTATCATAAATTATTATTTTTCTAGAAAATATCTTTTCACCCGATGCCTCTCTAAACCCTAAAATGCATGTCAAAAATCGGTTTCTGAAACTCCATTAAATTTTTAAACCTAAGCAACGACCTTGCGCAGAAAATTATGAGAGGTAAATGTTGTTTGGTTTGAGACGGGTCATCGATTAAACATACAAAAAACACCACTTCCTGCGCGGGGCTGGGGGTGACTGAAATTTTTAATGGTTTTAATGTTTTTTTATATTTAAGCGATGACTGTTCCCAAACAACATTTACTTCTCGTAATTTAACTGTGAGGTGAAGAAATAAAACTACCTTTCCTGACAGTTTTATTTCTTCACCTCACAGTGTTGGAGGTCCACAACTCTCTATCTTCCTTCTTTTGATGAAGGCAATTATGTTTGATTTTGAAGGACTGATTTTAAGTCCTTCCTCCTCTGTCGACCTATTTACGATATTTAGAGCTTTTTGTAATCTTTCCCGTACTGTGTCGTTGAATTTTCCATGGGCTGGACTGGCTAGGTCATCTGTGTATCCCAGAGTTCTATGTCCGTCCTTTTCTAATATTCTTATTAAAAAATAAATAATAAAATAATTTGGAGTCTAATATGACTCCTAGATACTTTACCTTTCCTGACAAAGTATCTAGGAGTCATATTAGACTCCAAATTATTTTTTACACTTGACTGTAAAAGAAAACTTATATTTTTAAAATGGTTTTTCAAATTTATTTTTGATTTAATAAAATTTGTGATTTCTCATAAGGTTTCATGTTAAAGGCAAAAAACGTTAAATATTAATTATTTTTTTTTTTGGTTCTGTGTAGTTTTTGAAATTTAAGGTGTTTCATTATCTTATTAAAATCTATCAATATGCCAAGTTTCATTTAATTCTGAACAGTAATTCTCTAACCGACAGTACTAGCTATTTTTGTATTCAGATAATTTGTATTTTGTATTTATTTTTTATTAATGATTAATGTCAGTATATACAGGTAACTTGTTTTTTTTCCAAAGCTTACACACCTCCCATACCTATTACACAATTCTGAAACGTAAAGAATATATATATTTTTTAATTTGTTAGTTGTGATTTTTATTAAAATTTTGTAAACGTTCTGTATATTATTCAAACATCGGGTCAGTTCATGGTCGGTCCACCCTGTTCAATAGTTGACTTGATCTCTTTGACAACGTATAATTTTCAGTACAGTATTTAATGTTGTCTTTTAAATAGTATTCTTCCCATTTTAAACCATGTAGGTAGAACGCTAGCCATATTTGAAAGGCATTGTAAAGTGCGATGAATATTACACTGCACTATGATTCCAAAATCTATACAACATTAATGATTATACACTGAACAATTACGTGAGGAAATAAAAGTATGTATATTAAAAGAGTTGTTTTTTGTTCTCAAATACAAATTCACTTTAAAATAGCAAATAGTTGTAACACATTCACACATAATTGATTCAATGTTACTTTAATGACAAATATTAATAATTTAATCACAGAGTCAATGCAACAACCTACATCAGAAAAATATATTATAAATAAATTATATTATTAATATTAATGTAGCTACCCACAGGATAAGGTTGTGTAGATTTTTAGAAAGATTATAGACGCTCAACAGCTAAGGTCATCAGCGTCTATGTGTGCATTAGGGAATTTGCCAGCCGGCGTACACAAACCGACCGGTGCGAGCTCAGGTTCCAGAGAGCGCTAATTTCAAAAAAAAATATTCAAATGTTTCCTCTGAGGGGTATATATTTAGAACAATTACTGTGGGGAAATAGGTATACATAATATGTTGAGAGAGTCTCTTTTTGCTACAAATACAAATTCATAATTAGTGAGGGAGAGTTGAAAAACAGCATTTTTGCTGAACTCATTTACCCTTTTGATTTCCTTATCAATAAACTATCATTATTATTATTATTATTATTAACTGTTATAATACATAAATAAATAAAATTATCGACCAATTTTTCAGACAATATATTAACAAAAAATATAATTAATACATTAACGTTTCGATCCGGATTTGAATCTTCTTCAGAACGGATCTAAAAAATATAAAAAATAAATCGAATTAGAAATTAAATATTACTTATTTTTTATATTTTTTAGATCCGTTCTGAAGAAGGTCCAAATCCGGATCGAAACGTTAATGTATTAATTATATTTTTTGTTAATATATTGTCTGAAAAATTGGTCGATAATTTTGTTTATTGAAGAGTTCTAATCAGAAGTTAATCAAAGATTTGTATAATACATGAATCCTAAGCAGCACTAAAACTTTATAACATAAAAAAACTCGCTAATTTAAAGGGAATTTGTATTTGTGGGCAAAAAGGAACTCTCTTAATATTTTAAATGGCACTAATTATCAGAAAAAGAAAACACATTTACAACGTAAATTTGAAATTCGTGAGTATGACAAAAATAGCTGATATCAAGTTTCGAGAGTGTGGTACAGTCTCTTTTAAATTCACTGAATATGTATAGTGTATACAATTCAATTGATTGTGAAAAGCTTGTGGTTGGTATCTTTTTTGACTTGTCGAAAGCTTTCGACTACGTTGATATATAAACTCAACTGTCTCGGAATAAGAGGTAATGCAGCACACTGGATCAAGTGACAGAAAGCTATAATATGTGCAATACCGTAACGTTCACTCTCATTCTTCTGATATAAATCTGGAAGTTCCTTAGGGCTCTGTGCTTGGCCCATTACTTTCTTGTTTATATCAATGACGTGCCCGAAAATGTTATTTGTGATCATATTACAATATTTTCAGACGATACAACTATTGGTGTCCCGGCTAATAGTGAACAAGAACTTATAACCAACATTATCAACGCAATTGATAGTTTTCAAATATGGTGTACAAAAAATCGTTTAATACTAAATGACGATAAAACGTCTATTGTCAATTTTAGCAAGACCTTAAACAAAAATGCTGTTTTAATGAACCATTTCAAACTGTCACAGCAAACCATATTTTTGGGGGTTACATTAGACCAATCTCTATCGATGACTGATCGTGTTAGTAGCGTGTGCAAAAAACTGAATTATACAATTATTCAATTCGATGCTTAAAAGTTATACTCAGTGATATTGTTTCGGTACTTAACGTGTATTATGCATTTGAATTTTCGACTATGAGTTATAATGTTACCATATGGGGCAGTAGTAGTAATTGCAAAAGAATTCTTGTTCTGCTGAAACGCATTATCAGATTAATTCTTGGTCTCGGACGTACAGAATCTTGCCGTCCTTATTTTATTAACTTCAAAATACTTACCCTTCCATCAATATACATTTACGAATCAGGATTTGTTAAACAGAATATATCTGAATTCATCCAAAACAAGGACGTGCATGGGCATAACACGCGTCAAGCAAATGATCTTTACATGTCAAAAAATCAGTTATTAATGTATAACAATGATGCATTAAGTTCGAGTACCAAACTTTGTAATAAACTGCCTTCATCGTTTATTAACTATTAATATTGACAATTTTAAAACATAAGGTGCAATCTTCGTGACTTTTTAATGAAGAAATGTTTTAACAATATAAATAAATACCTTAGTTTTTAAACTTTTATGCTGACGATATGATTATATGACGCATTGTTATTTGATTTTTAACTAGCAATTAATAAACATCCATCTATCTATCTAATAAGAAAAAAAACGGTCGATTGTGAGCCAAACTAGTGTGAAGAGAGTTCCGTACCATTCTTTTTTCCGTGATAACTTTAAGGCATAGGATTTTCGTTTAGGTTTTCCTATAAACTATAAGTAAGGCCCCATGTTCCTTTATATTTTACATGGACGCTTACTTTTGAAACAGATGTTAGACTCAAATAACGAAAGAGCTCATTCGGCGAAAAATCGATTACAGGTCATTCTAACACATGTGAAAAGCTCACGAAACAAAATTCGTGTCGTAGTTATTACACAAACATTCAAAACGAATTGTGATCACATGGAAAATTTGTGTTTTGGTTGAATAAGCTACATGACGCGTTGTGGATAATTTGTTTTTAATAATTTTCAGAACTTTCTAAAGCACCAACTTGAATCGATTAGAAGCTGTAATTCATTTTGAGTAGTATCTATTTTCAGGGCTGATTTTTAATTTTCTTTGCATTCAATACTGTGTGCACGCGGCTCCCGTGATTTTGATGGAAATCTTCAAAAAGAAGAAACCATCGAATACACCGAATCTCTGTATACATAGTACTTTGCCAGTGTACACCCGTTAGTAAAAAGCAACACTAGTGATATTTTTGTGAACGCTGTAGCTACAGTCGTTGACTAGTTTATATTTTACGACCAATTTTAATTTTCGGCACTTGTCGACTGTTAGCCGTACACTCCATACTGCATACATAACTATTGGTATGAGGTTGTATCGGCATTCGGCAGGTAAACCCGTATCGAGAGTATATTGACTGTCGGTTTATAAATATAATCCGATACCGCGTATAAAATTTATAGATGTGTCTGCACCATGCCATTACTGTCCCTGCTGGCTCCACCCGCCCTTAATATTTATTTTTATTTTTTACTGTAACCATTTGACGTTTAATACTATTTCATTATTACCTGTGTACATAAATATGTCGATCAAATTTACGGTTTTATTTTTTTTTCTGTGATAGTTTATGTACCTATGTACATTTCTCTATCGGTATAAAAATTTCGGCGTTGATTTATTATATATAATAAAAAAAAATGTGATATGTCCTACTTACAAATATGTTGTGCTGAATTAAAAAAAATACTGATTTCGTAAAAACAGCAACATTTTGTCTTAATCACGAAATAAGTAAAAACGTCAGCTTCTTTTTTCTATGCAGTATTAAACAATATTATTATATACTAGTTCAAGATTTGAAATTGGTCAAATCAACATCTGCTGAGTCAATTTTACAATTTCTTCTAAGTGTTTGGGATAAAACTTTTGTAGTTTTAGTCGGGGAGTCCGAATCTGCGATAAAAAATAGGGGTCCCCATTTAACATTTCAAAGTCTCCCCTATTGAATGATTTGACTTTGATTCGAGATATTTTTCCCCAGAGTGCTTACTTCTCGAGATATTTGGATGTGTCAGGTTAAAAAACTCACCTGGTATATTTAAGGGGGAGTAAGGTTAATTCGATATAAAATAAGCATATTTTCGATAATTTTTTTTTAACGACACAGTAAATATATATTTATTTCTATAATCTATTTATATATCAAAATGTCGTGTCACAGTGTTTGTTATCGAACTCCTTCGAAACGGCTTTACCGATTTTTATGTAATTTTTTGTGTAGGTCTGAGAATAGGTCGTAGGCTATTTTTTATACCCCTAGGTGATAAGGGTTGCCCTCTTCAGAATTTTTTTTTAATTTTTTGGACAAACATTTTAAAATTTTTTTTTATGATTTGCCATTAAAAAATACTTATAACTCTAAATTTTCACGGTTCTACAACCAATCCCTATTCTTTATCTATATATATAAAAATCGCGTGTCTTTGTTATCGAACTCCTCCGAAACGGCTTGACCGATTTTTATGAAATATTTTGTGTATACTTGGTAGGTCTGAGAATAGGTTGTTGGCTATTTTTTATACTCCTAGGTGATAAGGGTGGCTCTGTCCAAATTTTTTTTTTATATTTTGGACAACATTTTTTATGCAAATCTTTGATTAACGTCTGATTAGAACTCTTCAATAAATAAAATTATCGAGCAATTTTTCAGACAATATATTAACAAACAATATAAAATTAATACATTAACGTTTCAATCCGGATTTGGACCTTCTTCAGAATTGATCTAAAAATATAAAAATAATTAATATTTAAATATAATTCGCTTTTTTATTACCTATCACAGATATGTTGACGATATTTTTTGCATTATTCCTAAAGATAAAATAAACTATATGATTTGTATATTTAATAATTTTCACCCTAAAATTAAATTCACTCATGAAATAGAAAATAATAATCAAATTAGTTTTCTAGATACACTAATTATTAATAATAACGGTATTGTTGAATTTAACTGGTTTAATAAACCAACTAGTTCTGGTAGAGTTTTAAATTTTTATTCTAATCATCCAATAAATCAAAAGATAGCTATGGTTTATAATCTTATTGATAAATCTATTTTATTATCTAAACCAAAATTTCACTTAAATAATTTTAATTTAGTTCGTCAAATCCTACTTGCCAATTCTTATCCTCTCAAATTTATAAATAAATTTATCAAAATTAGAATTAATAAATTTACAAAAAGTCATAATTCACAAAACAATGTTAATAATGTTGATTGTCCTTTTATAGTAATTCCTTTTTTTGAAAATATTTCAATAAAATTTAGTTCATTTCTTAAAAATTTAAATATAAAAACTGTTTTTAATGTTAATAATAAACTTGATAAAATTATTAAAAAGGGAAAAGATAAAATTAATAAATTTCAAAAGCATAATGTTGTATATAAAATTAATTGTGAAAATTGTGCTAAGAAGTATATTGGTCAAACAAAAAGAGCTCTTAAAACAAGAATAAAAGAGCATCAAAATAATCACAAATTAATCCCTGACAAACATAATGTAATAACTAAACACAAATTAGAACTTGACCACAAAATTAATTGGGATGATATTAAAATTTTAGATAATGAAACTAATTTTTTTAAAAGAAATATTTCGGAAATGTTACATATAAAATCAAATAAAAATTCTCTCAATGCTCAATTAGATACAGAAAATTTAAGTAATATATATAATATTATATTGAAATAATTTTTGTTTTTAATAATTTTTCTTTCTTTTTAGGTACTCACAAATTATTATTTCCATGACTACTTAATAAAAAATTGTTTGTTATTATTTTTTCATTATTTTGAAAATCATAATTAATTTTGAAAAATTCTATAAAAAGCGAATTATATTTAAATATTAATTATATTTTTAGATCAATTCTGAAGAAGGTCCAAATCCGGATTGAAACGTTAATGTATTAATTTTATATTGTTTGTTAATATATTGTCTGAAAAATTGGTCGATAATTTTATTTATTGAAAATTTTTTATGATTTGCCACGAAAAAATACTTATAACCCTAAATTTTCACCGTTCTACCACCAACCCCTATTTTTAATAGCGATATTAGTATTTTTACTTTCATCCACAGATGCACAATAGGGTTGCAAAATGGCAATATAACGGTAAATTTTTATGTATTTAACCCAGTGAAAACAGAAAGTGCGATTGTTATAATAGTGTCGTTAACTTATCCATTATCAATCGATCAATTATGCCCGCCAGGCGTCTACATATTGTATCACCTCTCACCCAACAAACACCACGGAGTAGGGAGCCGATCTCCTGTCTCTCTCACACATCAAGCTCAGAAGCAAACGACTCTAAACTGTTTTAGTACCAAATAGCGACATCTGTTAGAACTTGCTCAAAGCAAACACGCCGGGACGCAAGTTTGGCTGTAGGAGGCAATCTCCGAAACTACTCATCCGATTTTTTTCACCAATATTTAGAATGGACCTTCATAATTGATACAGGCTATATATTATCGCATATAAATAAAAGCGCTTTTCGTGAGACCAATAATGCAACGCAAGTCGACGAAAAAACGGCGACAAGCTACAAATTCGGGCGAAGCCGAACCGGGTCGCTAGTTACTACATAATAAAGTAACATTTGAAGAATATTCTGTGATATTTTAATTAATTTTTACGAAGAAAAGAGCTATTGACAGCGAATCTCCGTGGATGTCTCAGAAAAAAGTTTTATTGCGGTGCCCCTCATAACTCATCTTGGATCATCTGAAATAAAAAAAACAAAATGATCTAATTAGTTGATAAGTTTCTGCAGATAACAACGTTGAGTTTTTTTATTGATTTTTCAATTTTTTACAGCACTTATATTCAAAGCAATGGCACGTCAATCCGGTGTCGGAGAGGCAACCGGATGCCGAGTGGTAATCTGGGCCTATGAGTGGTACAGAACCCCCTGGTAGCGGCCAAAGTGACCCCAAATGGACAGGGGCGGCGATATGGGGGTGGGGCAAAATCGAAAAATGTTTGAAAAGGCAACCGGATAAAAATGCGGTTGCATTGAAGGAAATACCCTAATTATATAATAAAATTTTTTTACCAGCCGAAACACGCGGGCCGTTTTTGCACTAGCGAATAAAAAAAAAATAAAAAAAAACTGAAAAGGCAACCGCTTCAAAATTAGTGGGCATACTTATTGACACCACCAAACGTTGGAAAAAAATTGCCATCCGATCCTAATGGGCAGTTTCGGAAAAACAACCCCTTAAAGTCGCCGAAAAATCCTTTTTTTCGATTTTTTCAACAATAAGTAAAAAAAAACACACTAAAAATTGTTCAAATCGGATGGCATTCGAAATTTATACTGTCCTAAGTACAAATAATAATGTGTATCAATTCCACCCGATTTCGATTAAACTTACCCCTATTTAGCCACCCCCCATTATTTTTGCTTACGTTAAGTAATAAGTATAGTCCTGTTAGCGAATATTAATTTCTATATTTGACTATGTGAATATTTATGTGGTATACGGGTTAGTCTAGGAGATTCCGCATTTTGTCATTATTCGTATTTAATTTTTTGTTTGAGTATGGATCTTGAAATCTCGTAGATTGATCTTCCGATTTTGGAGACCGAAATTAATGTAACTCCTATAAGTGGTCCGATACCTATCGACATTTCTGTTCAGCAAAACGCCGAATATCGTTTACGGGTGATACTTTTATGCGACAATTTCCGTCAGTACCTCGCCGTCTGTCTATAGAAAATCAGAACGGACTACCCGCATCTCCAGTAGAATAAACACGCAATATTTCAAATCCTCACGTTTCGTTGCCGGTTATTTCAGAGGATTCAGGTTATCGTTGTCGACCAGTTCCGGTATTTCAGTGAAAAGTTAAAACTAACCTTTGACGGAGAATCAAGTTCCCCAAGTATATGTGTATTTTTGGAACGTATATCGTATATCGCTACATATTTCTGAACAACAATTATTATTTGATAGCGCTGTTGAGTTGTTCACTGGTAAAGTACTTATAGTCTAGTCAAGAAATGAGTTCGTGAAAAATTGGATCCAATTCTTCAAAAAATATGACCAGTAACACTCGATTCGGAAAAATGTTCCGGAAAAGACGTTTTTTTTTATTTTTTTCGTCACCAAAAATTGAATTTGTTATTTATTCAAATTTTAAAATTGTTATTTAGTACCATAAGAAAAATATTTTATGTTGTACTCTATATATACAGAGCGTTACGCTCGAGCTCTAACGGCCGCGCGGAACCCTATATTCAACGTTAAATTAAAACTATAAATAATAAAGAGAGAGTTCCAGGAGTGGGACCTTATTATTGAAAATTTTCTCCTCTTTAAGAATCTTTTTTTTAATATTCGCTATCGCTTATAGTTTTTGAGTAATTGCCAAAAATCTGAGGGGCTTTTTTCTTTTCGTTTTTTGTTAATAACAAATGCAATTTTTGTCGGCGAAAAAAGTAAAAATAAATCCTTTTTTCCGATTTTTGTGAAGACCTGGATCTATTTTTCTCATGAAACTCACTTCTTGACTAGTAGTCCAGTGCACTTAGAAATATTTTATAGGTGTTGCTCATTCGAAAGGGTCTTCGCTGGAGACCTTAACCCTGAATTTGCGCATTCCTCAAATTGCCCCGTCCGCCGCCACCTTGGATTCTGTTTTTTTTCTTCAATTGCTCATATCTCGAGTTATAATAATCTCACAGCAACCGTTCTGGGGTCGTTGGACTCGTTAGGATTTACACTTTAATTGAATGTCTATCAACTAAAACTCTCCAATGTACTGGAAAAAAGCTATTAGTTATTAGTTATTCCAAAAGTTCTTGCGCCCGGTTTTTCCACGCGCAGCTCTTCCGGTGCATCTGAGACCCCCGTCGATAGTTTACTATTTAAACTAGACTCAATTTCCAGTATTTTGAAAAAAAAAATCATCCCGATCGGTTGATTCCTCGCCCGCCAATCCACGCTCGAAGTTGCGCTTTTTACAATCGTGCTATTTTGAAGCCTCTTATACACAAAGTCCCGACGAATCAACCGGACTCTACGTCGTCATAATGGAAAATCTATTTTTCCGTTTAGCCTCTCCTTCTACCGAAGAATTCAAATTGGCTATCGTCCGGAGAAAATTACATCCAACATATATGAGTCAATTGGAATTCACTCAGATTATGTCTTTGAAACAGTTAGTGACTTTTGATCGAGATCTCGAACATTACAAAAGGTTGATGGATAATTACAGATTGCTTCCCATATCTCGGTCGACTTTGGAATCAAACTTGGTGCGTGAAGTTGGCCTGAAAAAAATTCAGTCTGGGAGGTAAAACGTTCCAATCGATAGTCTATCGTTAGAGCATATTTTACTTCCAATTAGTTTCGTTTTTTTTTTCGATAAATAAAATTTCCGGGCTAACTTCACTAGCTCAATTTTTTGTCGGACTGGGTGGGAAAACATCGCAATCGAACGGCTTTCGTTATTCTATGTTTTACCCACAAATAATTTCGTTTTATCCCCTCCTCAAAAAAGTTATTTAAATCCAAAATTTGTTTTCCAAAAGTAATATAAATCACCCCAGAAAAAACCTGGCCTGGGGGGTAAAACGTTCCAATCGATAGTTAGTATATTGTTATACTACATTTTACCCCCGCTTATTTTTTTTTATTTGAAAAATAAAATTTCCAAGCCTATTCATAAGCCCGGATTTTTGCTGGGGGGGTAAACATCGCAATCGAAAGGACTTATTTATCCATGTTTAACCCACAAATAATTTCGTTTTACCTCCTCCCAAAAATAATGTGTTTAGTTACAAAGTTTTTTCAAAACTACTATAAATCGCTCTATAAAGCCCAGAAAATCCAGACTAGGGGGCAAAACGTTCCAATCGATAATTGTTATGCATGTGAACCATTCTTTATATAAATCATAAAAAATGGGAACGTGGTACTATTTCAAAACAACTAGGATTAAGAAGATATTTGGTTACAGTAATGTCAGACAAAGTTGTAACTAGACAATTAAATCAGATTAGTAAAATTACGACAAACGAAAATTCTAATAACGATGACAGTGATTCTGAATTTGATTTTAAAATATAACATAAAAATGATAATGATAATAAAATAGACGAAGCTAGCATTGATGATGCTCCTCGTCCTAAAAAAAATATACAACCGCCAGACAGATTTAAAAACAAATGGATTTTTTTTTTTTTTGTAAAATTAAACAGGGAGGTGTAATGTATATGATTATGAACCATCCTTTATTTTTGTTAGTTAAGTGTTCAGTTATGCAATAGATTTATTTTGTAAAATTCTCTTATTAAAATTCTACATAGTTTAGTTTGAATTTGAACGTAAAATTAAAATTATGGCAATAGTTCTATAATTCGACCTTATTTTACACCTAATTTGTTTCATTTTACCCCGTCTCAGTTTCTTTTTATTGGAAAAATAAAATTTTAGGTCTTTAGATTGCGACGTTTTACCCCCTCCCCTCAGCCGGCCTCAAAATCCGGGCTAGTGAAATAGGTTTAAAAATTTTTCGAAAAAAAAATTGAGAGAAGGTAAAACGAAACTAGTTGGGGTAAAATGTGGTATAACAATAGTGTCCATTGGAACGTTTTACCGCCTAGTCCGAATTTTTCCGGGCATTTTACAGCGATTTATAGTACTTTTGGAAAAAAATTAGGTTTATTGTAACTTTTTTTGGGAGGGGGTAAAACGAAATTATTTATGGGTAAAACAAGGACTAAAAAAGCCTGTCGATTGCGACGTTTTACCCCCTAGCTCGGCCAAAAATCAGGGCTGTGAAGTCGGCACAGAAATTATATTTTTCGAAAAACAGATTAGAGGGTGTAAAACGAAACTAATTGGGGGTAAAGTGTGGTCTAACGATAGACTATCGATTGGAACATTTTACCACCCAGCCTAAATTTTTTTCGGGCCAACTTCACGCACCTGTACGTTCCCACTGGTTTAAGAATGAAATAAATAGAACTCCAACTTGATTTTAACAAGTATTGGGGGGATTCAGACCCCCTGGACCCCCCATCCCCCATCTACGCCGCAGATTAGAGTTAGACCTTTTTTCTTTTTTTTTAAATATCATTCCATTTATCTGCAAAACAATCATGTGTGCTGTACCTTTGCTGACATCAAATAAATTACTTGCTGTTCTAACAGACATTTAATGATCTGATAGTGGTACCAACCGAAAGGTCAAATGTATGTTTATTTCAAACAAATAGTCACATATTTTGTCACTTGTGCATTGTTCATTTATATTCATGTACTTATAATTATTATTATTGTGTTATATTTTATCGAGCATTAAATTATTACCATTTTAGCAAGCTGTAAAACTAGATGGAGCAATAAATCTTAAGCAATTAAGAAAAAAGCCGAAATGGCTACTATGTATTTATTTTCATTTCATATAAAACTAATCTAGCATTAAACTAACTAAATAAGCAGTAGACTTATTGAGCACGAAATAAATGATTGAGCTTTAAATTATTAAAACTGAGAAAAAACAACATAAGTGATCATTTTTCTACAAACAAAAATCAAAGATTATATTATGTACATATAATAAATTTTTTAGCTAATTGGAGTTCGTAGTTTGAATTAAAAAAATGAATAAAATCATTATTTATAGCGATTTGCAAAAAATTAAAAGTTAAATTTAAAAAAATTTCAGACAAAAGATGTTCACTTACTCATACAAAAAAAATTCAATGATAAAAAATGGGGGTTACCATTTAAAAAAACAAGTCTCTTCGTCCCCCTGCTAAGGGATGAGTGTTATTGTGTCCAAACGATTTCCCTCTCGAAACCCAATAACTTTCGTTCGAACTCTTATTCAACCCGTTGTTTTTAAAGAAAAAAATCGTCCAATGTTTAAAAAAAAAAATTGGTTGTCTGTAAAGTCGGTTTACGGACGATAGTTTTACGTGATAACGTATTCCGTAATACATAACCTAAACCTCCCAAAATTTGGTTTCAATCCGCTTATCCTTGGTGTCGGAATGATAAGAAATGTCAAAAGTGACGTTTGCAACTGTCAAAGTATTATGTTCTAATAATAATTAGTTATTCCAATACTTAACTTAGAAGGCGTTGCATTTCACAAAATACTAATGTCAAAAAATTGAATTAAACATTAGAAATGCAGCCGTTTTCATGTTAAGACAAGACATACGTTATATTCTAATTTCCATGTACGGCAAACAAAGACGACCGACCGCGTCGCGCCATGCATTAGACAACATTGCATTTATATTTTATACAGCTATTTTTCTATATAAATTTGTATAAAAAAACTGTTTAGGCAAATTCTGTTATACGAAATCTATGTAAAATGTTCTCCTCTTTCGTTTAAGACTGGTTTCAAACCGATCTGATTTAAATTGAGCGAGAAACTAGCAAAAAGCACGCACAGGGTCAGGCGGAACGTTACGCGTTACGAACGTTACGACCGTTACACTTTTTCGTGCATGCAGCCGGTGTTTTATCAATTTATAAGATTGGTGATTCATCAATTTATAAGACGTTATCACGTCAAAAAAACACCTGTATATGAATATAATAGGAGGAATGTGAAATTATTGAGAAAAAAAAATATTGATGTCACCGACCGCCGGTATAGAATTTACGACCTGGTTACGAGTCAAGTGTCTCTCCACGTCACCAACTTAACTTAATGTTCTACATCCGGTTTTTATATATTATGTTATACGTGAATTGCGACCACTTTCGTTATATTTTCAATCTGAAAAATCAATTGCAATCTACCGTGCCAAAAAAAATTTACTTAAAAAAATATATATTTATGACAAGCCGAAGGTCAAGAACCCGAGGCTCGTCGGTGCAGTGCATCAGTTGTTAAAATCGTCCCTACCGCTTTGTTCATCCAAGTTAAGAGAGAAACTTTTACGGCTGGTAGTCTGCCCTAAGTGTTAAAAGACAATAATATTTTATGGTAATTGAACTCATAATATCTATATCATGCTGTTGTTTTCTGAGTGTGCAAAAATTATTATTAGTTCGCGTTGGGCAACGTTGGATATTCTACTAAACAAGTGTGAACTTCTTATACACTTCTTATACTTTCGAAGTTACACACATCGAATTGTATGTACATTGTAGATACACACACACATAAACACATGCATAATATGTACGCATATAGCTTGTAGGTAAGTAATTTAATTTGATAGATTTATAGGGTCAAGTTCACACAAGTGACCCTGACCGTATACCTACTTATACCCTCACCATGTATTTATTAGTAAAGGTGTTCTTCACCAGACTATCCAAAGGTAGGTACCCTTCTTAAGTTACGACTATTATAGCGAGGCAAGTTTGAACACATTGATATGTATAAATCGGTTAATTTGCTTATTAGGAATATCATTAAAATGGTTTGAGGATTCAATAACCATTGTCTGTCTAGGCATATAATTACGAATCATGTTTGTTATGAGGAAAGTTACTTATTTTTTGAAAAATTATAGCGGGTTGAATATTCCTCGATTTGCTATGCTCTCATCTTCAGCAAGTGTTTGCTGAAGATGAGAGCACAACTCCCGAAATGTACATCCGCTAATAAAATTGTTGTGGTAAGAAGTAACTATTCTTTATTTTTGTTTCAACCACAGTGCTGTTAATGTATTTGATTAATTAATAGCAATGGGCGAATGAAGGAATTTTAAGACATTAGGATACGGTAGGCAAATTTTGGCACAGGAGTTTGACAGGTAATCGGACAAGGCCTTGAATAAGGAACCATCTCGATATTTATCTGGAATTATTAACGGAAGCCATAGAAAACCTCAACAAGATTGCCGGTACAGGAATTACCGTTTCTCGGCGAGAGGCAGCAGGAAAAAGTTTCAGCCACATCTGCCCCCGCCGGTATTCGAACCCGGTACCGCGCGAATGCGAGTCTATTGCTCTCACCAGTGGGCTACACCGCTCGGTTATAGCAGTTAATAATTGTATAACGATTGGAATGAATTCTTGAGGGGATCAATTTTAATTCAAACCTGTTTCATATCTGCTCTTTTTTTCTTTAAAAGGAAATCCGATCAATGCCAGCTTTTTATACAAATCACAAGCCCTCGTTACCTCTTCCTAGTTCTGATGGTTCTTATTACGAAATGTGTATTATACATTATTTGTTTCCAATATGAAATATTGTGCACTTAGTTGGGGAAGATCAGT
Organism: Xanthostigma xanthostigma; assembly: GCA_963575645.1. Taxonomy (NCBI): domain Eukaryota; kingdom Metazoa; phylum Arthropoda; class Insecta; order Raphidioptera; family Raphidiidae; genus Xanthostigma; species Xanthostigma xanthostigma. The sequence goes on from OY754464.1 coordinate 37,001,129, forward strand.
TGATAAAAATAGAATATTTGTACTAAACTACAAAAAAGTTTTGAGTCATTGATTACTTAAAGTTTGTAGAGTCGCGTAAAGAACGAAACACTGTCGACATTATTATGGAGTTTATGCTTTGGAACTGCTGTGTTATGTATACAAAAATCATTATTACAAAAAAAAAAAATGAAAATAGTACACAATTATAATATAAGATGACATTAGAAGAACCTAAAACATTATACTTCATTTTTTAAAAAGAGCCCGGTTTGTGTAGTCTACAAAATAACTGCCGAATCAATTAAAATGTGCACCAGTCATCAATGGATTTAAAATAGAGCTGACAAAATATTTAATAGAGCTTGCGCCTCATAGTCTGTCAGAACAGTTGTGATTTCTTATAATTTTACTGGCTAATTTACCCTGGATTACCCGCAGATTTATGTTCGTATTTTTGAACATTTCAGCAAATTAAGTCGCGTTCGATAGTCCATCGGCTGCATCGATATTTTTACTAGTTGTTCGGCGAGCTCCAACTATACAGTGTTGCGAAATTTAGTGAGTACATTTTAGAATTACGCGGTTGACTGACGCATGATTTGATTAAGGTCTTAAATTAAAAAAAAAAATGTGAGTCAGCTCCGACGCACGACTAGAGTTTACTCATATTATGTCTTGCCCATGCGCCGATTTCTCCGAAGAAAAATTACAAAACTGTTGTAAAAATAGATAGTATAAAAAATCGCTGAGAAAAGTATACCATTATTATATAAAAAACAACCTTACAGTGTATATCTCTTCTACGCATGCGCCAATTTTCCCAAAAAAAAAACTTGTCAAATAAAATAATAAACCGTTATGATAAGTATATCATTATTATATAAAAACAGCGTTATAGCATACATCTCTTTTGCGCATGCGCCGATTTTCCCAAAAAAAATTGGTTGTCTGTAAAGTCGGTTTACGGACGATAGTTTTACGTGATAACGTATTCCGTAATACATAACCTAAAACTCCCAAAATTTGGTTTCAATCCGCTTATCCTTGGTGTCGGAATGATAAGAAATGTCAAAAGTGACGTTTGCAACTGTCAAAGTATTATGTTCTAATAATAATTAGTTATTCCAATACTTAACTTAGAAGGCGTTGCATTTCACAAAATACTAATGTCAAAAAATTGAATTAAACATTAGAAATGCAGCCGTTTTCATGTTGCATTTATACAGCTATTTTTCTATATAAATTTGTATAAAAAAATTGGTTGTCTGTAAAGTCGGTTTACGGACGATAGTTTTACGTGATAACGTATTCCGTAATACATAACCTAAACCTCCCAAAATTTGGTTTCAATCCGCTTATCCTTGGTGTCGGAATGATAAGAAATGTCAAAAGTGACGTTTGCAACTGTCAAAGTATTATGTTCTAATAATAATTAGTTATTCCAATACTTAACTTAGAAGGCGTTGCATTTCACAAAATACTAATGTCAAAAAATTGAATTAAACATTAGAAATGCAGCCGTTTTCATGTTAAGACAAGACATACGTTATATTCTAATTTCCATGTACGGCAAACAAAGACGACCGACCGCGTCGCGCCATGCATTAGACAACATTGCATTTATATTTTATACAGCTATTTTTCTATATAAATTTGTATAAAAAAACTGTTTAGGCAAATTCTGTTATACGAAATCTATGTAAAATGTTCTCCTCTTTCGTTTAAGACTGGTTTCAAACCGATCTGATTTAAATTGAGCGAGAAATTAGCAAAAAGCACGCACAGGGTCAGGCGGAACGTTACGCGTTATGCGTTATGCGTTACGAACGTTAGGAACGTTACGTTACACTTTTTCGTACATGCAGCCGGTGTTTTATCAATTTATAAGATTGGTGATTCATCAATTTATAAGACGTTATCACGTCAAAAAAAATAAGGCTCTTCATATTTGCATATCAAACATCATCCCAAAATTTGGTTTCAATCCGCTAATCTGTGATTTTGGAATGGTAAAAAATGTCAAAAATGACGTTTGCCTCTGTCAAAGAATTATGTTTTAATAATTAGTTATTCAAAACGTTAACTCAGAAGGCGTTGCATTTCACAAAGTGTTAATGCCCAAAAATTGAACTACTATATTAGAAATGCAGCCGTTTTCATTTTAAGACTAGACCATACGCAATCTTCTAATTTCCATGTCACATTGTGGGGCAGACGAAGACGACCAATCGTGCGCGATGTATTAGACAAAATTGAATTTATACAGCTATTTTTCAATATAAATCTGTATAAAAAAATTCGGTTGTAGGAAATCTATGTAATTTTTTTCCCTCTTTCGTTTAAGACTGGTTTCAAACCGATCTGATTTCAATTGAGGGAGTTATAAGCAAACGTAGTGAACTATACTGTGAGACTACGAAGCATCGCACAATTAATGTAATGTATGTATTCCATCTCATTTTTTGGCACGTTAAATCCTACAGATACATACGCTTGTCTCTTTTGGACGACCGTAACGCGTAACTTGAAGCGGTAGAGCGTAACGCCTCACCAATTGATTTTACTACTCATAAAATTTCCGTACCGGACCTTATAACTCAAAATCGTTTCCTAAGGAGTAAACTCCAAAAATTCTACATCCCCTTTTGTCCTTAGGGATTGAATTTGGAAAATCCATTCTTAGTGGGTGTGTTTATCCATAAAACGAACCTTCAGCGGTTTTACCGAAGCGTTGATGAGTCAGTCAGTTACCCAATTTGTACTTCTCTCAGAGTTATATTACTTCAATATTTATTCAATATTTATTGGCATCTTAAAGTTTAAACTTTAAAATTATACGAAAACAGTTTATAAATTCGCTAAAATATCTAGCGAATAAAGTTTATACACATATCCGCGAAACGAATTTATCAAATTATTATTGATAAAACACATTAACAACGTTTCAATCATCCAGCTATTGATCTAAATGTTTATTTCTCACCGCATATAAAAGAGACAGCACTGTCGAAATTTAGATACCATTCTATATTTTAGATTTTAAACCGGCCTTATAGCCCAGTGCATTTAGGAATTGACCCAAAAATTTCAAGTACATTTTTTCTTTTGTTGCTCATTCGAAAGAGTCTTTGATGGAGACCTTAACCCTGAATTTGCGCATTCCTCAAATTGCCCCGTCCGCCGCCACCTTGGATTCTGTTTTTTTTTTCTTCAATTTCTCATATCTCGAGTTCTAATAATCTCACAGCAACCGTTTTGGGGTTTTCCAGTACATTGGAGAGTTTTACTTGATAGACATTCAATTAAAGAGTAAATCCTAACGAGTCCAACGACCCCAGAACGGTTGCTGTGAGATTATTAGAACTCGAGATATGAGCAATTGAAGAAAAAAACTGTATCCAAGGTGGCGGCGGACGAGGCAATTTGAGGAATGCGCAAATTCAGGGTTAAGGTCTCCATCGAAGACCCTTTCGAATGAGTAACAAAAGAAAAAATGTACCTGAAATTTTTGGGTCACGCCTATAAAATATTTCTAAGTGCACTGGACTATTACCTGTATACTGTTTGCGAGTTTGTTTAGGTTTCAGGTATAGTACGTTTTGGAATGAATTTTATTCGAGTCGTCGTATTAGGCATTCTGACGACAGTGCAGTCTCTTTTCAATGCTGCTGCTCGGTGCTTCATAAAACATAGTATTGTTTTATGCTGAAAATTTTCAGTTTTGTGATAGTTACGAGCGATTATCCACTAAGTGGAAAATATAAAACTGTTTTTTTTTTTACATATAAACTCAGTATTTCAGTTTTTTTTAATGAAATAAAAAGGAAACTGCATTTTATAAGAAACAGTCTAATCAAAGTCTATGTCGCTCACCATTATTGTATGGTATACGTTTGTATAGAGCAATCGAAGTTTTCAACTATAAAAAAAAAAAAACATAAATCGATCGTTCAAAAAAGACCTGTGATCGGTTAACGTTTACTATGAATGTAGCTATAAAAGTAAGGGAATTTACATAATTTCTCAACCCGATCATACAGGATATCTCTATGCGTTCGTAGCAATGTAATTCTTTTGCTCTTTAAGATATTACATGCTCAGTAAGGACGGCGGCATGTCTCTAATTAATATGCCGAGTTAGTCTCCTTTAGTAAATATTGATACTTGATAAAAACAAGTCAACCGTACTCCATAATAATTCAATACATAAATGTACCCGTACGTAGAAGTCTCAGACGTGTCATACAAAAAGTTGTAGTGTGCCTGAAAGCAAAGGCTTATCAAGTGTAAAACTTAGTAAAATTACATTTTCAACATTTTCAAAAAATTCCAGCCAATTGGGCGACAGGATCAATTCAACAATATTGAAACGATATAATATAATAACGAAAATAAAATTTCTGTTATAGTGTGCGGTGACGCGGGTAATGGCTAGTATTCATAGGCATTCATGCCTATAATTAGTGTACACTGCATATTATGTCATGCGATTTCAGGGATCCATCAACACTAAAATAAAAAAAAACAATACATATTACCACACTAAAAAACTACTTCGAAAATTAGTACCAATCCCCACTTGTGGAGTTGGAATGGTAAAATGTTATATTAGACTAGTCATATGTTACATTCGAAATTGCAATAATTGCGGTAAACTTGCTTTTTTGATATGTTGTTTGGATCCACCTAGATAGTGTTTTTCCAAATTTGCAGCCTTCTGAAATGTGAGCGCGCTCAGTTATTGCTGAAAAACCGCAATTTTTTCGGACTTTTTTTAGTTTTGTGCAAAAAAACCCACATAGGAAGGCTCTGACGAGGAAGGTCACTATTACTTTTTTTAAAGTAGACAAAATTCCCGACAGTTCGAACCCAAATTTAATGTTCTAGGTCTAATAGCACTCAAGATACAGGGTTCCCAATATTCGTAATTTTTTTCCAAAAAGTTGAAAAAGGGAAAGTGGCCAATTTTCGACCAAAATATCAGGTATAATTAGGTATCTATGGGAAAATTCATGAGAAATGAAGTTGTAGCAAATTTAATTAACTTAATTATTAGACTATAGGTTTGTCCGTAGACGTGATAGTTCGTTCGATGACGACCATAAACCAAACAAACCTAAAATTGAGTGTTAAGGGGAAGTTACAATAATATTACTAGAAGTTTTCTCTATGTGTTTATTATTAAGTTACATGCTAATTTAAATTTACTACAAGTTAAAGAAAAAAGAAAATAAACAAAAATTATTATAAAAACTAATATTTAAAAAACCTTATGCCGGTCACACACGTAACTGCATACTTGTCAAGTATACATGCGCTTGACGTTTGATCAAGTTTGCATGACCGTGTGTATGATAATTTTACTCAAATATTTTGACTTGACTGCCGAACGAATTTTCAATCTGCATACTTGAAGACTTGTCAAGCGGCCAGATATTGTGACGTGACAATCAGGCGTTCATAGCTGATAGTCTGTTGTGACTTACTCCTTTTCTGTATACTTTACATGTGTTTCGTGCAAAATGTCTACTGATATTCGTAGAACATTTCGCGAAATGTTTGAAGAATTTATTGATATATACTGAAGCGAATCTTGTTTATGGCACATAAAAAATAAACACTATCATGACAGAGATAAGAGAAATGTCGCGTACAATAAATTAATAGAAAAAATAAAAGAATTCGATCCAAGTACAGACCGCGAACAAGTTGTAAACAAATTAATAGTATCAGAACAAATTACAGGAAAGAAAAAAAGAAAGTTGATGATTGACTTCGGTCTGGATCAGGCACTGACGAAGTTTATAAACCAAAATTATGGTATTTTAACTCCTTACATTTCCTTTCTGATCAAGACATTCCAAACAGTACAGTTTATTCTACGTTTCTGAACCATTTCGGTAGCCAACACCAAACCAATTATTGCTAAAGCCTCATCATATGTGGATGCCATAGTCGATAACTTTACTTTTGCACGTCACTTCTGGTTGGAGAATGATGTAGAACTGACGCCGCTTCAAGCAAACTTGTGCCGTGTGTGTCCTGGCCATCATGTAAACTTGATCAAACTTCAAGCGCATGTATACTTGACAAGTATGCAGTTACGTGTGTGACCGGCATTATATAATTTTACATATATATAGGCTCACCAACACTGTTGGGCTTAGGTTAACCTACGCGTCTTCTTTGAGGGCCCAGGAGTATCAAAATCAAGGTGCACAAGAACCCTACTGATTAGGGATGGCATCAAACAGACTCGGGTTTGATGTCAACCACGACATCCATGCTTCCAGCCCTTCCACTACTTCTGAAAAGCCTATCCTGCATGTGCGAGAAAGGTTGTGCTGGGTCTTGCTCTTGCAGGAAGGCTGGAATGAAGTGCTCTACACTCTGTAAATATTGTAAGGGGTGTGTCCAATAGAGGATGTAGAAGAAGATGGAGACTACCCCAATGATGAAATTGAAAAAGAGTTTGATGTCTCTCCTGCTTTTCAAATGGGCATTAACCTCCCCATCGACATCTCCCCACTCGTCGAAGTTGATTTTGATACTCCTGGGCCCTCAAAGAAGACGCGTAGGTTAACCTAAGCCCAAGAGTGTTGGTGAGCCTAGTTATATGTAAAATTATATAATTAAATATTAGTTTTTTTAATTATTTTTGTTTATTTTCTTTTTTCTTTAACTTGTAGTAAATTTAAATTAGCATGTAACTTAATAATAAACACATAGAGAAAACTTCTAGTAATATTATTGTAACTTCCCCTTAACACTCAATTTTAGGTTTGTTTGGTTTATGGTCGTCATCGAACGAAGTATCACGTCTACGGACAAACCTATAGTCTAATAATTAAGTTAATTAAATTTGCTACAACTTCATTTCTCATGAATTTTCCCATAGATACCTAATTATACCTGATATTTTGGTCGAAAATTGGCCACTTTCCCTTTTTCAACTTTTTGGAAAAAAATTACGAATATTGGGAACCCTGTATCTTGAGTGCTATTAGACCTAGAACATTAAATTTGGGTTCGAACTGTCGGGAATTTTGTCTACTTTAAAAAAAGTAATAGTGACCTTCCTCGTCAGAGCCTTCCTATGTGGGTTTTTTTGCACAAAACTAAAAAAAGTCTGAAAAAATTGCGGTTTTTCAGCAATAACTGAGCGCGCTCACATTTCAGAAGGCTGCAAATTTGGAAAAACACTATCTAGGTGGATCCAAACAACATATCAAAAAAGCAAGTTTACCGCAATTATTGCAATTTAGGCGATTTTTTGTGTACGTTATGACTGGCCTATATGCCTTTATTAATTATTATTTATTTAGAAGCTACAATTATTGCTAGAGCTACATTCATTTATGAGGTGTAATCAATATAAGTGATTACACCTCATCAATGAATGTAGGTATAGACCGGTCATTTTAAATGTTTCAGCTGTTTACCGTTATACAGCAAACCAAAATATGTAAAAAATCGGAAATTTTCCGTAGAATTCAATGCTGTATTTTTAAAACAACTGACAGTGATGGGTCTTACCGAAAATTGGGGCTAAAGTTGGTCAAAAACTGTTTTTTGCGTTTTTAAAAAAAAATATTCGTTGGATTGAGAAAAGTTTAATACAAAAGTTATAGAAATAATTATTACGGATCGATCTGGCTTGATCCGATGTTAAAAAATTCGAAAATGGAGTGGCAATTGTTAAAAAACCGTTAAAATTCGCTGTTTTTTGAAACGCTTGTATCTCTTTGGAAAAAAATAATCTTTAAGCGATACTTGGTGAAAGTGTAGCCCTTTGCAATCCAAAGAAAAGCGTTTTTTAAAATTTGAAAAATAATGAAAAGTTTTTGCAAAAAACGATTTTTTCGAAAAAAAAGCATTTTTTAAAAATGCCAATAACTCATAAACCCGTGAGTTTTTATAAACGTTTTGGGGCTTAAAATTTTCTTTAATAGTTTCCGTAATGTTTGCAATTACTGCGCGCTTTTTTAATTGATCGGTAATGTGCGAAAAATCGGTGGAAAAATCGGTATTTTTTTTTTCAATAAAAACAAAAAATTAAATACCTTCAAAAATTGAAATTTTCTACAATCGTCATTATTGCCATTTAATAGCTGGTATTTTTCTGTGAATTAAAAAAAAAAAAATCAACCCTTCGACTTTCTGGAGCCGAAATATATATTTTTTTTTTATTCCTGCGGCGCCATTTTACAATATTAAGGGCTAAAATTTACATGAGTTACAGTTTAATACTTACAGATTAAATAAAAAATTACCAGATCCAAATCGGTCATCACTGAGCATTGCAAAGTTAGTTACATGAGCTGATCAGCACCGTGGCATGAGAACATTAGCACTATAGGTGGAGTGGATGAAAAAAAAACTCCCACTGACTTTCTCTTAATCATAATTTTATCAGTTTTTCGTTTTTCTCATCCACTCCACCTATAGTGCTAATGTTCTCATGCCACGCTGCTGATCAGCTCATGTAACTAACTTTGCAGTGCTCAGTGATGACCGATTTGGATCTGGTAATTTTTTATTTAATCTGTAAGTATTAAACTGTAACTCATGTAAATTTTAGCCCTTAATATTGTAAAATGGCGCCGCAGGAATAAAAAAAAATTATATATTTCGGCTCCAGAAAGTCGAAGGGTTGATTTTTTTTTTAAATTCACAGAAAAATATCAGCTATTAAATGGCAATAATGACGATTGTAGAAAATTTCAATTTTTTAAGGTATTTAATTTTTTGTTTTTATTGAAAAAAAAAATACCGATTTTTCCACCGATTTTTCGCACATTACCGATCAATTAAAAAAGCGCGCAGTAATTGCAAACATTACGGAAACTATTAAAGAAAATTTTAAGCCCCAAAACGTTTATAAAAACTCACGGGTTTATGAGTTATTGGCATTTTAAAAAAATGCTTTTTTTTCGAAAAAATCGTTTTTTGCAAAAACTTTTCATTATTTTTCAAATTTTAAAAAACGCTTTTCTTTGGATTGCAAAGGGCTACACTTTCACCAAGTATCGCTTAAAGATTATTTTTTTCCAAAGAGATACAAGCGTTTCAAAAAACAGCGAATTTTAACGGTTTTTTAACAATTGCCACTCCATTTTCGAATTTTTTAACATCGGATCAAGCCAGATCGATCCGTAATAATTATTTCTATAACTTTTGTATTAAACTTTTCTCAATCCAACGAATATTTTTTTTTAAAAACGCAAAAAACAGTTTTTGACCAACTTTAGCCCCAATTTTCGGTAAGACCCATCACTGTCAGTTGTTTTAAAAATACAGCATTGAATTCTACGGAAAATTTCCGATTTTTCACATATTTTGGTTTGCTGTATAACGGTTACAAAAAATTAACATTACGTTCAAAATAGAATGACCGGTCTAGTATTTGTTTATAGTCAGAGTGCCCGTCGGCAAAAATTTTACTGACAAATACTCTCCCCAAACTTCGTATATGGCTTCATTAGGCCTAGTCTGACATCTATTTCCTCTAGGACTTTTTTTGATTTTGGGGCGTTTTTCCTCTAAATTTTCCGAAACATGTCGTTTTGACGACATGTAAAAAATTTATAGATACTGTTTGTTTTTTTAATTGGATAGCTTAAAAATTTCAACCAAAACGCTAAAATAATGTTCTCTAACAAATAATATGAACCATTTAAAATGTCTGACACCTCGAATATGTCGAAAAAACGACTATAAAAAATTTATCAATAACCAGCTAATTTTCTCAGTATCTTATATTTGAACACTGCAAAATCAACTTTTCATATTATCTGACGGAGATAGTTTTCCTATTTTCCAGTCTGACGCGTCAAAGTTGTCGATTTCATGACTACAAAAAAAATTATTAATAACCGTCAGACATTAAAATATTACTCGTAGAAAAGTATTTGTTAATAGGTGGTACAAGTGCCTGATAAATAAATTGGAACGCAGCTATAGTCTGACGAAAAAATGCCATTTTTCAAGTCTCGAGTATCAATATTCAAGGTTTGTAATATTTATTATTTCTATTGGAAAATGGGAATCAGGTTTCAATACTATGAATTAAATAACACTTTTATTCTTCAAATAATTATTCTTTTTATTTAAAAAGACGCACTAAGGAAGGCAGTGTTAACTGTATGAATATCTGTATAAGACTATATCCTATAATATACTTAAAAACCATATTAGGGATCTTTTCTATACTTATCTTAAAACTATTGCATAAACATAAGTACTTGAAACCCTTATATTCTTGACAGAATATTTTCTCTGTGTATTTACTTTTTATCACTTAAAGAAAAATAATCATTCATCACTTAATATATATAATAGATAAACGAGTATATTTGTTTTAAAACTATTACTAAAATAGGAAAGATTAATTTTTGTATCCTTGTAATATTCCAACACGCCCCCTCAAAAATTAATCGGGTAGCTTGCATAAAATATATTTCAATACATATATTTAAATATAATTAGCTCGAATACCTACATTATATTTTATAATTTCTTATTATATTAACTACTAACTTCTAACTACCTTCCTTCCTTGTGCTTTCTGGGGAATATTTACAATGGTCCAGCATTTGCTGCTATGGATTAGGGAAAACCCAGAAAAACCTAATCAGACCATATTGCTTAATTCATTTATATTACATTATATTGCAATTTATAATTCTTTAACAACCAATTATTCCAAGCCCATTCCAGCTCTCAGCTCTCGAAATTTGGCTGCCGGTAGTGGCTTTGTCAGTATATCTGCAAGTTGGTTACCTGTGGAAATATATTGCAATTTAATTACATTTTTCTCAATTTGTTCCCTGAAAAATGGTATTTTATGTCATGCTTCGACCTTTTGTGACTGGTGGGATTATTTGCAATACTAATACAACCATTATTATCTTCAAAAATTAATACTGGTTTTGAAATAATTATGTGGATACTTTTATAAAGTCACTAGCTTTAACCACAATAAAGAGCCATGTATTCAGCTTCTGTTGATGAAGCTGCTACAGACAAATTGTCTCTTTGTATTCCAACTTATTGTACATTGCTCAAATAGTTTAAATAAATAACCAGTTGTACTTTTTCTATCATTATTGTGATTTCCACCCCAATCAGAATCTACATACCCAATTATTATATTATCATAATCACCGCGTGTATATGTTAATTTCAAATCTATTGAGCCTTTTAAATATCTTAACACACGTTTAAGACAATTATTTTTTTATTCATATATCTACTCAATATGTTTACTGTTGTACTTAAATCGGGTCGCGTACATATCGTTACGTACATTAAACAGCCAATAACGTTTCTACACGGTGCATCGTATTTTTCATCTGAGTTTAAAGCATTATAATCTAATCTATTTTCAAGTGGTGTACTCACGGGGTTGCAATCAGTCATTCTAAATTTATTTAAAATTGTTTTAATATAAGCACTTTGGTCTAGAGTTATTTTATTATCATATCTCGTGATTTTTATCCCGAGAAAAAGTCTAATTTCTTTCAAAGCTACCATTGAAAATTTATTCATCAAATAATGTTTGAAACTATTCATTGTTTCAATTAGCCGTTGTAATGACAAGATCGTCAACATAGAGCACAACATAAATATTCATTCCATTCCACGCATATAGCCATAGCAGCTGAGCGTGTTATAATAATAATAAAAAAAAAAAAAACAAATATTTTTACTTACATCACCTTTATCTAAAATATAAATGCATCTATCTACAGCTGAATTTTGAAATCCTTTTTCTTTGAGAGTTAGCTCAAATATCTCAAACCAGCACCTTGCTGCTTGTTTCAGACCGTACAAAGCTTTATTTAATTTACATACTTGATTATTTTTGCTAGAAACTCCCTCAAGTACTTTCATATATATTTCTTCTTCTAACACCCCATTAAGGAAAGCTGTTTTAACATCCATATGGTGAATCAGTAAATTAAATTGATTTGCAAACGCTATAATAAAACGAAAACTAGCAATTCTCGCAACGGGTGCGTAAGTTCATCATAATCTACAAGATACTCTTGACTAAAACCTTTAGCAACAAGTCGAGCTTTATATTTTAATGGATTTCCGTGTTCATCATTTTTGATAGAAAATACCCATTTACAATCGACAATATTTCTATTCTTTGGTTTTTCTACTAAAGTCCAAGTTTTATTCGTTAACAACGAATTTATTTCATCTTTAATAGCTTGTTCCCAAAGATTTTTATCATTCCTACTTTTAATTTCGTCAAATGAAGTAGGTATTTTACATATAAATGACTGAGCACACATAAAATAATCATTCGATATATTTTCTTCGTTATAAGAAATAGGTGGACGACTTTTAACCCTTTCACTCCATCTAAGTTCAGAAAATTCATGTTATTTGAATTTATTTATTTGCGATACAGATTCGTTATCATTTTTATATAATTTATCTACACATTTCCGTTTATAATTCATTTCATTAGCTTGAGTAGAGTTTACATATATTCTAGGTCCTATTATATCTGATTTCCTATTTGTATTACTACTATCAGATTTTTCATTTATTCTAGGTCCTACTATATCTGATTTCCTATGTGTATCATCAGTATCAGATTTTTCATTTAATCTAGGTCCTACTACTTATATCTGATTTTTTACGTGTATTATCACTATCAGATTTATTATCTTTTATTCTATAGAGTTTTCATTTATTCTAGGCCCTGCCCTACCTGATTTCTTATGTGTGTTATCACTATCAGGTTTTTCGGCTTTCATATCTGATTTCTTACGTGTATTACCACTATCAGATTTGTCGTCTGTTATATCTGATTTCTTACGTGTATTACCACTATCAGATTTCTTGTCGTTACCACTAGGATTTTCACAATTAATCCTATTCGACTCAATAATATCTGATTTCTTATGTGAATTATCACTATCAGATTTCTTGTCGTTACCACTAGGATTTTCACAATTAATCCTATTCGACTCAATAATATCTGATTTCTTATGTGAATTATCACTATCAGATTTCTTGTCGTTACCACTAGGATTTTCACAATTAATCCTATTCGACTCAATAATATCTGATTTCTTATGTGAATTATCACTATCAGATTTGTCGTCATAACCACTAGGATTTTCACAATTAATCCTATTCGACTCAATAATATCTGATTTCTTATGTGAATTATCACTATCAGATTTGTCGTCATTACCACTAGGATTTAAACAACTAATCCTATTCGACTCTGGCCTAGACTTCAGAAAACCTATCTCATCTACAATTACATCTCTAGCAACAACAAATTTATTATTCTCTACATCCCATACTTTATAACCATTCGGTTCATATCCGACCAGTATTCCTTTCCATGATTTTTCATGAAATTTACTTTTACTGGTTTTACTATGTACATACACAGTTGAACCGAAAACTTTCAAATATTTTATTTGCGGCTTTTTATTATGCCACAATTTGTATGGTTTTTTATTTGTTTTTAAGGCTTTAGTTGGAGTTTTATTAATTAAGTATGTAGCAGTGACAACTGCTTGACCCCAGAACATTGTTCGAGCCTTTTCAGGTACTGTTCTAACCATTCTCCCTGACACCCCATTTAATTGAGGAGTTCGCGGAACTGTTAAATGATAACTAATACTTTTCTGTACGCAATAATTTTTCATTTCATTAGATAAATATTCTCGCCCGTTGTCACAATATAGATTAACTACTTTCAAATTAAAATGAGCCTCACTTTTTGCTACATAATCTTTAAAAACTGAAAATACATCAGACTTATAAGTAATTAAATATGTGACACAGTAATGAGTATATTCATCAACAAATAACACAAAATAATTTTTATTATCTATTGTAGAAGGAGTGATTGGACCTGCAAAATCAGAATGTACTATGTGGTCGTCTTATGTAACTTTTATCCTTATTTCTTTCAAATGGTAACCGTGTTTGTTTACCGTTTATACAGGCCTCACATAAATTATCAGTCGGTGTAATATGATCTAACTGTCCTATGTCATCTGTCATTTGTTTGTTTTTTAACTCTACAAATTTATCTTTTCCTATATGGCCTAAACGTTGATGCCACAATTCATAATTAACTTTTGTGGTACTAAATGCTTGAACAACGGATTTTTCTATGCTTGCATTTATTATAAAATCAACTGTAATAAAATTGTTTGACGGCTTACCTTTCATCAGAAGTTTGTTACCTTTTTTCTAATTTGAATACTGTGGATTGAAAATCACTGTCATTCCAACCTGTTGAGTTCTTGAAACAGATAATAAATTATATGGAACTTCCGGACAATAGTCAACATCCTCCAATGTTCCTTTGAAGCCCATATTGCTTGTTACATTCAGTATACCCCTTTTTGTAGCTGTAATAATTGTGCCATTCTTCGCTACTAATATTTTCATCGGTGTTTGTAATTCTGAAAAATTGTTAGTTAAATCTTCTCTGTTAATTAAATGAGCGGATGATCCAGAATATCATTGATTGTTGATTGCTCTGCTAGTTGTATTGTTTGAACATTTCTTTTCTTCTGATTTTTATTTTTATATTGAAATGTTCTTTTGTAATAATTACACTTATTTTTATGTGCCCCTTTTTATTTCACAGTCACTTATAGATGACTCACTTAATTTCACTTTAATTTGTTTTATTTACACAAAACACAATTAATAGAAATTTTAACATTATACAAAAACTCAAATAATAGCACGTTACTCAAAACACAATAAATAGAAAATTTTTTTTAATATTATACAAATCAAATAATTGCACTGTTGGATTTTTAATTTATTATACAAAACTTAACACCACGAGTATCCTGGATGTTTAACAAAACTTAAATAACTGCACGATTACTGGATTTTAATTTATTATACAAAACTTAAATAATAACACGAGTATCCAGAATTTTTAATTTATTATACAAAACTTAAATTATAATAATAATAGCACGAATACTGGATTTTAATTTATTATTAATAATAGCACGAGTGTCCAGGGCGTTCAACAAAACTTAAAGCACGAGTGTCCTGGGCCCATAACCTATTGGAAAATGGGAATCAGGTTTCAATACTATGAATTAAATAACACTTTTATTCTTCAAATAATTATTCTTTTTATTTAAAAAGACGCACTAAGGAAGGCAGTGTTAACTGTATGAATATCTGTATAAGATTATATCCTATAATATACTTAAAAACCATATTAGGGATCTTTTCTATACTTATCTTAAAACTATTGCATAAACATAAGTACTTGAAACCCTTATATTCTTGACAGAATATTTTCTCTGTGTATTTACTTTTTATCACTTAAAGAAAAATAATCATTCATCACTTAATATATATAATAGATAAACGAGTATATTTGTTTTAAAACTATTACTAAAATAGGAAAGATTAATTTTTGTATCCTTGTAATATTCCAACAATTTCAATAGTTATTTTTCAGCTTTTTTACGGTATTATAAATAAAAAGTAAAGTATTTAAGTAATTAAAAATAATCATTAATAAAACACTCCATTTTTACAAAATTATTTGAAGCACATTGTACTTGGATTAGACGTGTGTTTATCCCGATTGATCGAATCGTTTGAATCGTTTTGATTCGATCACCACCCGTGACTGAGTGATTGAATCACTGAATCTCAGTAGACACAGCTTTCTATGGTAGAGTCGTGATTCAAAATCAGAAAATCAATCGTTTAATTGTTTTTGTTTTAATTTGTCTTTGCTTAATAAATAACATATTAAATAGAAGTTTTTTATTAATGATTACTGACGTTATAAAAATTATTTTTCAAAATTAAATTTAAAAAATAATATTTTTACTATTTTCACGTAAAAGGCCCTGTTTCACTGTCAGACAATTTATTTGTTGTATTCTACATTTCATTTACAAACAAAAATTTAAAAAAATTGTTATTAATAAATTTTTTGTTAGTCATGAAATCGAGAACATTGACGCGTCAGACTGGAAAATAGGAAAACTATTTCCGTCAGACAATATGAAAAGTTGATTTTGCAGTGTTCAAATATAAGATACTGAGATAACAAACAGTATCTATAAATTTTTTACATGTCGTCAAAACGACATGTTTCGGAAAATTTAGAGGAAAAACGCCCCAAAATTAAAAAAAGTCGTAGAGGAAATAGATGTCAGACTAGGCCTAATGAAGCCATATACGAAGTTTGGGGAGAGTATTTTTCAGTAAAATGTTTGCCGATGGGCACTCTGACTATTAATGTAGGCACGGAATTGTAAATAATGCTTTCAAAATTTACATTGGCTTTGTGTAAAAACCTGCCCGTATTTTAAATGTCCGAAAGATTTAGAAATAAATTGCAATCGGTACTATTTAAATTCTCACTTGAATACAAACAAGACATATGCTGGTACTTATTTGTAGTGTTAAAGACTGATTTTATCATCACCAAGAAAATTGACTAACGGGATTTCAATCAGATGCTAATAAATAGATTAATCAAATCAATGTTCTTTCGTTACTAGTAAATGGAATGCATGTAGACGATAGATTAACAAATCTCTGTATGGAAATTACTTGTGTGTATTTATTTATTTCAAGATATGTGATGTGGCAAAAATAATTTTATTTTAGTGACTAGCATGTTTTAATATAATAATATTAACTGTACATAAATAAAATTTGGGTAAATACGATATAAAAAAAGATTTGGTAACGTTTACATCCCGTGTTATTTTATAAATGAATTAAGATTTTTCGGGTATACACTATAGTTCAGTACCTACATAAATTTTTTTTCTTCGAAATAATTATTAAGGTTTTTTTTGCACTAAGCTTTGTTGCGTCATTCTAATTGATACCTGAAAAATATCCGAATTTCGGCTGTACGCCTTACCCTTTATTTCGGAGGTAGAAGGTGATGAAACCGGAGAGAACTTTAACTATTTAGATAGGTAGGGCATTGTTTTCTATGTATTTTTTACGCTGAATCAAATAAAACCAGTCCCAAGGCTACACGAATAACGATCAATAGTTAGTTTAGAAGTTTTAAGGATTTTTAATTATAAAATAGTACCTTTTGATTCTAGTAAGAAAGATGTTCGAGAAATGTGAATTCCTACACAGGCGTTGTACACTCTGTGGGTTATACAACAGAGTTGAAACATTTGGAATATTTGGTAGCAATTATCATAAGGAAGCGTTTTTTTTTCAAGGTAGTAGTAGTGACAATAAATGGAAACACTTGACGCGAAGTTCTCTAGTAAAAAGGATGCTCAATAAATATTAAATTCCTATGTAAGGATTATAGACCAATTTAAAGGCTAACTAGCTGTGTAGAAAAATTCGAAAAATTTCTTCTCTGCAAAAAACAAGCGTTCTTGCACGACCCTCTATCAAAAAAGAAATGCGATTTTACCAATCCAATCGCAATTTTCCTGTCAGTTGTAATTTAAATTTCCACTTTGTTTGGAAAGTTTATATAGGTATGTACCTACTATTTTTTCTATTATTTTCAGTTTACTATACAATAACTTTTATGACCCATTTCAAAAAATATTATAATATTCAAGCAAATGTCAAAGCAAATTTGACACAGCTACGATCAATTCGACTGTCTCCATCATACACTTACATAGCGAATAAGAGGTGTGAAAAATGTTGTAAGTTTCATGAACGTAATGCTATTATGACCCGTGTGATGAAACTTACTGATCGCTCGTTTTAACATAAAATCACAACTCGTTGATAAAATATATAAGCTATTATGTAGCATTCCTTATTTCAAAAATGAAAAAGTCTTAAAATAATGCTATGGTAAAACGTTAAAATTAAGCTTTCCATATAAATCATTATCTTGATTAGTTAGTGGATTGTGTGAGTCGGAAAAAACGGGAAAATGGTAATTATTTTGAGCCGGAATGAAACTACATTCCCCCCCTCCCGTTTTCGAGAATGCTGAACACGATGGCGGCGTCAGAATTTCTCATTGGGGTGACCCAACCCCTCAAACCGGCCAAAAACCACCCCCGAGAGGGGTTAAACGCGATTTACTAGGTTTCCCTGCAGAAAGAAGTACTTTACCACCGTTTTCGAGGATGCTGAGCACGGTGGTGGTGTTGGATATCGCGTCCGACCCCTACCAACCCCTCCACCGGCCAATAATCACCCCCGAAAGGGTTTTTTTTTGCAAAAAAATTCACTCCTTTCGGGGGCGAGTATTGGCCGGTGGAGGGGTTGGTAGGTAATTTTTTTTTCGCAATATCAACGGTAAATATATTATATTTACCGTTGATATTGCAAAAAAAAATTCACCCCTTTCGGGGGTGAGTATTGGCCAGTGGAAGGGTTGGTAGGGGTCGGACGCGATTTACAATACCACCACCGTGCTCAGCATCCTCGAAAACGGTGGTAAAGTACTTCTTTCTGCAGGGAAACCTAATAAATCGCGTTTAACCCCTCTCGGGGGTGGTTTTTGGCCGGTTTGAGGGGTTGGGCCACCCCAATGAGAAATTCTGACGCCGTCATCGTGTTCAGAATCCTAGAAAACGGGGGGGGGAAGGTAGTTTCATTCCGGCTCAAAATATTTACCAGTCCTCCGACTTACACACGCCATATGTGTATGTTGTTCCTGTATAGTATACACTGTACATATTTGTTAGTCAGAAACGATAACGGTCATGTTAAAATGGTTCATTGTGTGTTCGTTCTAGTCAAAGAATCAGCAGTGAAAACACAATAAAAAATAAATTGAAAGAGATATGTGATAACGGAGGACAACAAAATAGTGATCAAGTGGCTTTTATAAAGTCTTTGTGAAAAGATGCTATCTGCAGATGTAGACATATACAAATCCTTTATCAACAGTCCTGTATCAGATGTAGTTCAGTTTTTCAAAGAATAATAAATATATTAAACAAAAACACAAATAACTCTTGCATTACAGATCCTACTCAAAAAATAGTTGATCAACTGTAACTTCAACTTTCTTTAATTTTGTATTTTACCCATTTTTAATATCATTACGCGCAGTGGAGGTGCTATTTAAGATAATTAGACACGAGAAAAAGATTTGTTTAAAGTTTCTTTAATAAAACTTGATAATTTGTAGGTTTATAGGTTGACTTGACTTCTTGTTACGATGATGAAACGTTTTAAATTTTAGATTATTTGTCTTGCCGATATTTGACCGTAGCGCGTACGACTTTACAATTTAATGTTACATATAATTTGTGTATCGTATTGAATAAAATTATAAATTGACGATCTTCACTGTAGCACTCCGATATCTCCGTTTTGACGATGGTTAAAATTTATCTATATTGGAAATATTTTTTTCAAAATTTATAAGAAGCGAGAAATGCAAAAATGAATTTAGTTTGACAAGCGACGTAACATGGTCATGAGGTCAAGTCAGTCTATAAACTTGCTTAATTTATAATGGATAAATTTAGTACACTATTTTTACAAAGTTTAAAATAAAATAAAATAACACACAAAAATAATTTAATTGTGATGATAAAATATCATCGTTACACTATGTCCTATACTCCTATAATATCCATATATTTACCATAATTTTTGAATTTCTGCTTCGAAACAACATTTTTCTGCGCATTTTGATAAATATATTTAGTAAATAAAATTATCGACCAGTTTTTCAGACAATATATTAACAAAAAATATAATTAATACATTAACGTTTCGATCCGGATCGAAACGTTAATGTATTAATTATATTGTCTGAAAAATTGGTCGACAATTTTATTTATTGAAGAGTTCTAATCAAAGATTTAAATATATTATGCTTAAAAAGCGTTCTTTGCGTATGCAGGTCAATCATTTGTTTTCTTATCAGTACAATAGACAGCAACAATTATTTAATTGACAATGCGTCCTGTAAACCAGCACTATAGTGCCGTAATTATGTTTAAAACGGAGTCAATGAGTTTGAAGGGTCACACGAGTCGAAATACAATTACGCACGAGGTGAATATAGTATTTTTTGCACGCACATACCTCTTATAAAATAGCTGTTTTTCTCTTCATTTTCAAAATTTTTGTCAATTCAAGTTTAAGCAAACGTCAATTCTAAGTATGTTACAAAAAACAACTTCCATCAGTAATAATTATTATGAAAATGGTATACATAGCGACTATT
Organism: Xanthostigma xanthostigma; assembly: GCA_963575645.1. Classification (NCBI taxonomy): domain Eukaryota; kingdom Metazoa; phylum Arthropoda; class Insecta; order Raphidioptera; family Raphidiidae; genus Xanthostigma; species Xanthostigma xanthostigma. Next base: position 37,021,290 of record OY754464.1, read on the forward strand.
TAGTCTTACTTTATCGCACTACTGCTTAATGAGTCAATGATTATTATATTTGTAGCACAGTGTTTGCTATTGTTGTTCTATGATAGTTATAACGCTATGTAAGAAAAAATTACTTTCCAACAGTCAATGTAAAATTAAAAAAATTGGTTGTCTGTAAAGTCGGTTTACGGACGATAGTTTTACGTGATAACGTATTCCGCTCGAATATCATATTTAATAATACATAACCTAAATTTTAGTAGCTGTCAAACTTGGGCCGAAGCATACTGCGCTCTCGCTTGCACGCACAGGGTCAGGCGGAACGTTAGGAACGTTACACTTTTTCGTGCGTGCAGCTGGTGTTTCATCAATTTATAAGACGTTATTATCACGTCAAAAACAATCTGTGATATTCGTACATATGTTTTTTTTTTTGTGAATGAATCAATAAAAATATAATTTTCATATCTTGTTGTTGTGTTTTTAATTTACGAAAATGAATGGGCATGACTAGCGGTCGCATTTTATCCAGTTTTTACAGCACAACATTAATGCAGAATTAAGGGTCACATTGTTTATCATCTAACATAAACGATATTCACGAAGTGCGCCGGCCAAGTTCTTGCAACGCACTGTGCACTATATTTACACGTTTACACTATTTCGAGTCCTTTTCAAGTCCACTCTATCTCCGAGGTTAGTTACGTTACCAAATTGATTTTTTTTTCAGGGGGGTTTTGGTTATCATAAAGAAGCAGGATCCAAATTTTATACGTGTAGGTGAAAGAGTTTCCAAGATACGGCTGTCCAAAAATCATAATTTTGACATCTCACTAGGATTGCCAACAGTAAAAAAATATTTTCCCGGGATTTCTAGAATGTATAAGCGGGACACAGTCACTTATGCAAAAATATTTCTACATACATAAATATTGTATTACACATCTATATATAAAATTTTCACTAATTATGCCGACAAGGGAGATTCCTGACGTTGTTTCATGTTTTATACACAAACGGACACTTAATTTATCAATCGTTTCCTAACAGCGGAAATATTTTAAGGAATATCTACGAAGTACTATGATATTATTCAGGTGTCAATGAAATATAAATTTTTTAGTTTCAAACATACAAAAAAAAAATTTTTTTTCCTTCAAAAAAAAAAAACTTGTCTTTGGAGAACATGTTTTGTCAATGAAAAGAAACTTAAACAAAAAATAATAGGAAAATTATGTTTAAAAAAATTAATTATAACATTATTTTTTGGCTGTAAAAGAGTATTTCGTTCGAGACTTTGAACATTTAAAAATATTTTTATTTTTAAAAATATACTTTTAAAATCATAAAATCAAAGCGTTTGTGTGGAAAATTAACTTCGATTTGTAATTCATATTTTACATGGTTGACTAACGATATTTCTATCTGTCCAGGTGTTCCGCTAAAGAGAAAAAACTCTTACAGCAGATATGCGTTCGAAATTGGAATAGATGCCATATGTAAAAACTTTTGTAGCCTACAAGGAATTCAAGAAGTACAGGGCAGGAAATTTTCATGTAATACACAATTTGACGTTTAATAACAATTATAAATGTTGACGAACCCTTGACTCATTTTACCTTTTATTACGTATCTCGTGAGATGTTGATTTTGTGTTTTCTCAAAATGTACGACTACTTTTGGAACGAAATTAAAAATTGTTCAATATTTAATTTACATTATCTATTTTTTGGCTAAAATATCAAGTATAAACTTTATCCACATTTTTTTCCTATATCATCTTAACGACGCTTCTTAAATTTTAGTTATAATTTGACCGCCATTTTGAAATCTACTGAAATTGTTTTTATTGCATGTCTACTAAAAAATTTTCAAAAACTGATTGTAAAGAAATCAGATATCTTTAAAAAAAATTGGTTGTCTGTAAAGTCGGTTTACGGACGATAGTTTTACGTGATAACGTATTCGCTCGAATATCATATTTAATAATACATTACTGCGCTCTCGCTTGCACGCACAGGGTCAGGCGGAACGTTACGGAACGTTACACTTTTTCGTGCGTGCAGCTGGTGTTTCTTCAATTTATAGTCAAAAGTAATTTTGATTCAGATCAAATTTTTAAGTGTAGGTATTTGTCAAGTATGATCTTTATCGAAGCATTATGACGTAATATCAGCATTGGCGTAGCAAGAAGAGGGGCCAGGTGGGCCTGGCCCACCCTAGAATCCTCCAGACCTATCCTAGAATATTAATTGTTCACGTACAAATAAGAAGATAAATCTACCTACAATAATCTACATATTTTTTTTTGTCGTGAAATTTCTCCAGAAAGTCGTGTTGATCGATTTCGGTTCTATGAACAGTTTTCAATTTATGTATAAGTGGCAGGTAGAGTTAAAAATTTGACCCCCTCTAGAATAAAATCGTTGCTTATGAATATCAGATCATTCGCTATTAATATAGACCATTTTCACTATTTAATTAATTTGCAAAAAACATTAATGTATTAAAATTTACTTATTACTAAGTTCTAAACACAAACGATTCATATCTCAAAAACTTATTGATTATTTTATATAAAAATTGTGCTTATTTAAGACAAAAAAGGCATGCTTTCACAAAATTTCATCGAAATTGAATTGTTTTTGCGAAAATGAAAAATAAAAAACAAAAAAAATCGTTTTTTTCACACTTATCGCGTTTTTCACGGAAATTTTGAGGTCACAGTTATAGATTTTTTTATTTTTTATTTTCTACAATTGTCCTGCAGAACATTTTTTTAATACACGTTTTTTAATGAAAAAATATGGTATAATCGTTGCTAACTAGAAAAAAATTTTTTTTTATTCTAAATTAATACGGTAGATTCCTTTTATATACTTTAATACATTTTTTATCAAAATATTGTTTTTTACCATGTCAGATTCAATTTTTAAGCGCCGAGACAGCGTTTTCTTTATAAACAAATTAGCTTTTACAAGGACCGTGTCAAAACACCACCTTAATTTTTTTCTGAAAGAAGGTTTGACATCTATTTTATGCATAAAAATTGGTCTGTCAGCGAAAAAATGTTTTTTTACTATGACAGACTTCATAAACAAAAAATTTTATAACAAATGAAGTCTGACCAATTTATTAACAAAAATTGTCAGCCAGACCAGTTGTATTAGATAGAAGAGATCTTAAACTTTATTTAAAAAAAAATTCAAGGAGGTGTTATGAAATGTATTTATAAAAAAAATAGTTTATAACAAATGAAGTCTGGCTAGCTTATTAACAAAAATTGTCAGCCAGACCAATTTTTTCAAAAATGGTACATTATTTACTACAAATTGTATAAATTTCAAGCAGGTGTTTTGGAAAGTAAAATCATGTTTTTTTTAAATTTCAAAAATTCATAAAAAATAACAATTAACAAATTTTTACTTGTCTGGCGGGCGTAACATGTTTCTGACATGTTTTGCAGCCATTTTCACTTTAAAATTTTGAGGTGTTCTTTGGGGTAACTTTTTGTGTCATGGGAGCTTAAACTATACGTTCTCTTCTAATTTCCATGTACGGCAAACAAAGACGACCGACCGCGTCGCGCCATGCATTAGACAACATTGCATTTATACAGCTATTTTTCTATATAAATTTGTATAAAAAAACTGTTTAGGCAAATTCTGTTATACGAAATCTATGTAAAATGTTCTCCTCTTTCGTTTAAGACTGGTTTCAAACCGATCTGATTTAAATTGAGCGAGAAATTAGCAAAAAGCACGCACAGGGTCAGGCGGAACGTTACGCGTTAGGAACGTTACGCGTTACGAACGTTACGCGTTAGGAACGTTACACTTTTTCGTGCATGCAGCCGGTGTTTTATCAATTTATAAGATTGGTGATTCATCAATTTATAAGACGTTATCACGTCAAAAAATAAAATAATTCAAGATTCCGATTTCATTACAGTAGTCGTCAAATAAAAGTTTATATCGATTTTAACAGCTCTAGTATAATTAATTATTGTAATTTTCATTATTACTACAATAAACAAATAACAATTAGTGTGTGTAACTTAACGGTTGAGACTATTAAAGCGATGAAAAAAAAATCAAAATATCTGACCAAAAAGTCTGCAGATGAGCAATCGTTTTTAATTCCAGACGGTCAAAACTTCATGTCACTTTTAAATTTTTTGGAAGAGAATACGGTCGATTAAAAACGAGTGTAATTGGTTTCGAGATTGTCACGTACCTACTCAAAAAGGTTTGGATGTCAAGGAACGTGGTAACTGAGAAGACTGCAGCAGTACACCTATTAATCACAACGCAGTTATAGTGACAGTGAAGGGTTCGCGAGGCGCACGGGCAGCGAAACCGCGCAAAGTGCTCACTTTAAAAACTCGCAGTGCTGATACGATATGCCCACTGACTGTACTCGTACATTACACACTACACTATATTACATTACATAGGTGATTGCGATGCAGTGTGTCGGTGCTTAGCATGCGACCGGTCGAGCCACTTGTTGCTGACCGCTCTCCTCGCTGCGCGCTTCCATCGATGCAACGTGACTGTTCTTAACTTTATATTAACTGCCTTTTATATCCTTTCTGCTACGATTAAGATTAAAATTTTAATTACAACTAAATCAAAACAAATAAGTAACACACTTTTCAGTGTACATATTTGACTATGCATAGTATACCGACACACACACTATTGGCGTTGGTTGACTGGCGGGACCTCGGACCGTAACATATTGACGTTTTCAATTTTGAACATTTCTATTTCATAATTTTGTACCACTTGACATTCTTTTTAAAAATGTACGAAAATTTATAATGTGTACTATATAGTAATAAATTAGCTCTGGAAATATCTTCATACCTTATAGGATTATAACACAATTTTTAACAAGACACTATTATCCTTATTTCTTGTCCATTTCAAATTTATTTCTGTTATATAACTTGTAGTCATTGAAATGATGACAAACCTTGCAGCAAATCACACGGCAGCCATTACTTGTTAAGTATACCTATTTTATTTTCTCTTGTCAAGTTTTTTAAGTCAGTATCTTGATTATTATGTAGGTATAATATAATAATTAATAATCATTACTTACCAAATATTTTTTGTCTGATGATTAGGTCGTTGATTGTATTTTTTGTGTACGTAATGTGTCACGTAATGGTGGTTGGGTCCCCCTACGTAGAATTTAAAAAGTGCTTTTTTTTTCAATGGTTTTTTTACACATAGTTTTAGAGAAGTTGTGGAAGGGCTCCAAAAAGTAAAAAACGAGTGTGGACACTTTCGAGCCCCTTAAAAGTAGATAATGAAAAGAGGCTCGTTGTCGGTACGGCCCTGCATGAAGTCATAACCAGGAGAACCAGCTCGAGCGTAGCGGTGGACCGATATCTTTCGCATGAAACAAGCGTCAGCTACTGAGTAACTCATACATGTTCATGGCTTACATGTGTGTAGTGTCTGCGTCCCGCGATGTTAAACAAGTTTAGTAACTATGGCGAAAACAGGTGGAAAGAACCGAAGTTATCCCAGGTAGTGATAACAGCGCCATCTCGCGCGCGCCAGAAAACGGTCCATCTCGAAACACAGCAAGCATAGGAAGCTAGGTCTCCTGGTTAAAAACTTCGTGGTTACAAGGGAAGAAAATTGGTGATTGTGAAGGAAGGTGGCGTTTGATTGCCAAAGCGCAGCGCACTCAGTCATTGAGAAGAGGACAGCAATATAGGATATCAAATGTCCGGATAATTCGAACAGGAATTTTTGCATGTATCTTAATATTGTTTTCAAAAATCGATCTTTTGATTTAAATCGACTTGTCAGAAGGGCGATCCTTCGCGCCTAGATATTATCATTTTAAGTTTATACATGTCCAAAAAGTCAGTAAGCGGACCTTCGGCCTCCAATAGTATCATATTTCTTTTTATATCGCTATATATCGATACCGAATATTAATTCGTCAAAGCATTTTTTCCCAATTTTGATCTACAGAACCACCTCCACTTCTCTAAAAATTAGTGGTACAGAAACACTTACGCACTACAAAAGGGAAATCTACTTACGCAAACTCGTGCTTCGTAATATGAAAAAAAAATGTAAAAGCGTTTACTGAATAAATATTATAAAGATTTGTTTATCGCTGACATGGTTACACCGTAGGAGCTGTCAGAATTAAAGAAAAAAATTTATATACATTTACGATTTTAATTTTTTTTTCTCATACATAAAACCAGATTTTAACCAAACTTTAAACTCGATGCAGTCTGTATAAAATAATATTGAAACTATATTTTAGCATTAAATTAACATAAATCTACATTTTTCTAAGGTATTTGGAAAATAAAATAAAATTTTTATTGTCAATTAATAATGAATATTCGCGCTAAAATTTACAGCTAGATTGTCACAATCGATATAACCTTCATTTGTATCTCTTTCATACTCACGGGTCGTAAAACGTACTTCGGTGCAAAAAATATATGGAAGAATTTTCTCTATTTACTTTTCTCCCGTCACTACTTCCCTCATCATTTTTATCATTTTCATTTGAATTCACCGTGTTCAAAGAAATTTCACATAAAAAAATAGTTATGACACATCTGTGGACTAAAGACTTCAATTTAAGAATAAAATTGTCTAAAGAAATAGGGCTTGTGTTTAAAATATGTAGATGGTTGGGAAGAACTTCTGGCATTATTTTCTGATCCCAGTGATTACCTAGAATTGGACACACCCTTATATTTTCCAAGGTATGAAAACCTTTTAATCTGTGTATGCGCGACTTTCATTTTTCGTCAGTGGAATGAAAAATGTAACTTTACACTCCAAAACTACAAAAACGTTTTTACTTTTTATTTTTTATATTGCAATTTACAATGGATATTTCGCAAAGTATTCCATTTTTCACTTTTGTTCTATTTCTATAGTTTTTTAAACTTGATGTTATTTTTCAGTCTTTGGTTTATGCCACGATATCTCAGATTGATTTTCAATAATATCATAACAGCAAAATTGATTATTATGAGTAACTTTATGATGCACAGAATGAATTGAAGTTATGGTGCTTAATACTTGTCAATCTAAATGCCAGAAAATTATTGTTTAAATAGCAAATGAAACCCAATATCGTTTATAGGTAAAGCAACAAGGAAATTAACATTTGGAACTGTATCTGAAACATATCAGCTGTCATAGATAACAATCAGAACTTATATAAATCATATGTGTGTAATTATATTAGTAACTAGAATGACGTAACAGCACGGTATAAAAATTACTGTTGTTGAGACTCGGACGGTGACCAGAGAGCAGTTCGGATTGCCGCGGCCGCGCTGCCTGCTAACAGACGCGTCTTCGTTCGTAACAAGGATTTTAAAGTACAGTTGTGTGAACGTTTTATAAAACACACAGACACTGTCTATCTGTTCGTTCGCTTGAATCTTGTTGCCCTGCCTTTGCCTCATCGGTCATCGTTGAAGATGGTCTAACAATTATTTAACTCCAACCAAAGTTATCGTTCGCCCGATTTATTTATGTATATCGGAATAACTTATTATACATACCACATTCATCTTTTGAAACTTCTTGTGCAGTTTACTAACTGCTCACTTGACATACATATTGTAATATTTTATAGACGCTGATGATCTCCGCTGTTGAGCGTCTATAATTTACAATCTGTCTATTTATTATAAAATATTTTATCTTTACTGTTGACGTGTTGCTATCCTATGACAGTTGTTTCAACAGCGTTTCCCAAACTCTTCCTATGACGGAACACCTTACAGAACGTGATATTTTAACAAAACGTCTAGTTACTTTAGATTAGAAAAAATGGCGGAGTGCTCACAGGTACTATGCAAAAGATGCAATTAAAAAGTGGATTCTGGACCTAAATGTGTGACTTGTGGAAATCTATTCCATGAAAGATGTGCCGGGAAAATGAAAGACGTTCAGAAAATTAACGAATCTACAATAATATGCTGCAGTGATAAAAGTGTACCTAAAAGTGATGAAACTAACCTATGTGACGGTAAAAAGAATGTGCATTGTGATATTAAGGATTCTGTGCCTGAGGATAGTAGTAGTCTTCAAATTGAAAATAGTGGTAGAGAATAATTCTATCTCCACTTCACAAAACAATAATTGTGCTATTTAAAACATTTATTCCTATGCCTACTACATACAATGTCGAAATTCTTTATTAATTTAAATCTTCCAGCAGAAATCATCCATTTATAGATTTTGTCCAGTTTATCATAATGTGATATAAATTCTTTTACGAGCTTCCCCGTCGACTCTGCAGTTGTTAAATTCACACTCGTACTCGCTGTATTCGCTAAATCCAGGACCCCGCGTAATCCACTTGCTGTCTCAGGCATCTTCTTTGTAATTTCGGTCGATCACTTATTCAGACAACTTCCCTGACGTGTCAAAACAACAGGCAAATTTCCCTCAGAAATTTCCACCACGCACAGTGCAACTCAAAATTCCTCCCTGGAATTTCACAACAGTAACGTCCCACGTTACCGTACAACAAACAATTGGCAACGATGGCAAATTTCTCCCAGAAAATTCCACCGCATACACCACAACAAAAGTTCCTCCCAGGAACCTCCCAACAATAACTTCCCAAGCTACTGCACACAACCAAACTAGCACTGTCGATGGCAAATTTCTCCCAGAAATTTCCACAGCTTACAACACAAACGAAAATTCTTCTCAATAACTTCACACAATACGCGTAGATTCTTCCTGATTGCTGACTTGATTTCAATCAGGTATCCCAACTTCACAACATGACACGCAGATTCTTCCCGATTGTTAAGTTGATTTTCAATCAGGTATCCCACTTCTGATAATTGGTAGAGAATAATTCTATCTCCACTTCTGATAATTGATACAGAAACAATTAATCCCACTTCAGATAATTGTTAAAGAATAATTATAGCCCACTTCTGAATAATTGATATATGTATATTTATCCCTAATTTATTCCTCTTGTCAGGATGGAAATAAATTTAAATAAACAATCTCGACTTTGTACAACTTTATTTACAATATTTACAGTTTCACTTAACTCTCAGCTTACATTTCCAACTCCAATCTTCAACCTCGACCATCAACTTACTTCAACCAACTCTATCCAACTATATCAAACATCACTTACTTACTTACTGTCCATATCTTAAAAAATCATCTTCACTCATTCAATACTTTCTCACACACACCCACGATGGCCAATCACATTCAAAAACCCTTCAACTGTCATTCTCTCTCAACCAAAAACACATTGCAATTGTCACTCATTCATACATAATTCTTAGAACCCTTTTTTAATTGCTTTAGCGTGACAAATTTAAAGCAGTTAATCATTTTTAAGGGTTAAACTGTCAATCTCAAGTTCTTGAATTTTGTCAACATGTGGCCGATTCTATTTTGTCCGTCTTTCTAAATTCTACAAAATAACTATACAGTCATAAAGCAATAAACTAATACATTTTTTTTTAAAAACTATAACAATAGATATCTCAAAATTATCTTGGATCACAAGGACGAATTAATAAAGTCATTACTTGGTCAAATAGACCTATTAAAAGAAAAACTAGAAAATAACTCTAAAAATGGAAAAGTATTGCCATCTTTAGACAGTAATCCAAGAATAATAGATAAGGTCTCTAATATCATAGTTCCATCTAACGTCAAAAATAATAATAGTATTGAAATTACTGACGAAAATAAAAAAGTTTGCAAACTAATCGATCGGAATAAACGTGTTACTGCAACTGAACTTAACGACAATAATCATAATTATAAACATAAAACACCTGACGACAGCTGTCAAATTGAAACGACTGCTAATAATAATAACAATACGGCAAGTGATAACGAAGAGCCATGGACTGAAATTGTTAGAAGGAAACAAAACAATAAACGTAAAATAGCTATCATAGGCAATGCGAAACAAAATCCAGCATGCAATATTAAAGTGGCCCCAAAGAAGGCATTTTTATTTGTCTCTAGACTTGATCCCGAAACAGTGTGTGATGATATCAAAGATCTGTTAAAAGATGATTTTCCGGAAATTCAGTGTGAAAAGCTCACATCGAAATTTCCTGAACATTATGCCTTATTTAAGGTTACATTAGATCTGATCAATTTTGAAAAAGCTATGCAACCAGAAATATGGCCGCATGGTACCTACGTGACTCGGTTTTTTCAGCAGAGGCAGAAGAAAGCAACAGAAATCTAAATAATAGTACTTTATACGACCTTCTTGTACTCAATTGCCAAATGCTCACATATGAGAAAATCAATACAATAACTATAGATTATCTAAAAGATAACAATTTAAAGTTTTTGTGTTTTACTGAAACATGGACACGACCCGATTCTGTGGGATGCGTACATATTCCAAACTTCAAATTAATAGACAGTTTTTCAAGAACTACCTTCAAAGGCGGTGGTGTCAGAATATAGTGTCGTACTGATATAAATTCATCTCCTCTGAATCTCACTCAGTTTTGCGTTGAGAAGCATATCGAAATATGTGGTCTTACTTATAAAGATCATTCTAATAAAATAACAATTATACTTGCTTGTTATAAATCTCCTAGCGTTGCTTTTGATATATTTTACGATAAATTGACTGAAGTGTTGGAATACGTCTTCAAGCCACATGTCTCTTTAATATTAGATGGTGATTTTAATATGGATCCAGTACGAGACAACAAACATTATACAATATTATGTAATATTGTTACTAGTTTTGGTCTAAAAGACATTGTCAAAACACCTACTCGGGGCCAGTATATATTAGACCATGTTTTTGTTGGCATGGAAACGTCTATACCAATCATTGTTAATAATAATTGTATTTCGGATCATAACTCAATCTTTCTTAAAATACATAATACTTATTCCAACAAGAATCCAGAATGTATGAGAAGAAATTTCTGTTCAGATGCTATCAAACAGTTTATATGTGACCTAAATAAGGAAACGTGGGCCTTCGTATATACCCAGTCTGAATTTAATTTAGCTTTTAATTATTTTTATGACCTATTTCTCAATCTTTTTAATTTACATTTTCCGGTAAGAAAATTTATTAAGAGAACAAACAAAAAAGATTGGGTGAACAACGCTATATAGGTTTCTAGTCAAAATTTAAAGGATCTTTATTTGTTAAAGAAAACATATCCAGAATTGACACAGGCTTATCAAATAGCCAAAGGTAAACACACTCTCTTGGTAAATAATACCAAGAAGGAATACTATCAACAGAAAATTTCCAATTCTGATAATCAACCCAAAATGGCATGGAGTGTCATCAATCAATTCTTTAACTAATAAAGAAAAAATAAATAAAGATATAACTATTATCAATGATGGTACTCTTCTTGAGGATCCATACATGATTGCAAATTCCTTTAATATTTTCTTTAAAGATGCTACTCTTAAAGTTATAAAAAATCTTTCACCAGGATGCAAAGTAGCTAGTTCCAATGGGAAAATTAATCCCCAACATAAAAGTTTTTATTTACAACCATTTGTAATGGATGAAGTTTTAAATGTCATTAATTTTAAAATTAAAAGTAAAAGTTCTTGTGGACCTGACGACGTGCCAAATTTTATTATTAAGAAGATTGCGGGTGCAATTGTGGAACCACTGACATACTTAATAAATTTATCTTTTGAGAAAGGCTGTTTTCCGGAATTTCTAAAAACAAGTAAAGTGATACCGATTTATAAACGGAATAATGAACGAATTATGGAGAATTATAGACCGATTGCTTTATCATCTGTTTTTTCGAAACTATTCGAATATTGCTATTTGGTACGGTTACAGTGTTTTCTTGACAGCTGTCGTATAGTATCAAAAAATCAATTTGGTTTTAGAAGAGGTAGTTCGACGTATTCGGCTATAGATTTGTTCTATGATTCGATCATTAAATTCCTTGAACAGGAAGAATGTCCTACTGGGATATTTTGTGATCTCAGTAGGTCATTTGACTGTGTTAATATCGACAATTTGATCCATAAATTATATCAGTACGGAATACGTGGAATTCGACTAAAATGGCTGGAATGCTTCTTAAAAAATCGTCATCAGTATGTTAATTTAAGGTGTAAGAATGCTAATGGCAGTATCTCTTCAGATAAAATAAACATAAATATAGGTGTTCCACAGGGTTCCGTCTTGGGCCCTGTTCTATTTATATTGTATGTTAACGATCTAGAACTGTATCTACAAGATGGAATCTTTGTCACCTTGTACGCTGATGACACCTCACTAATTATATCTGACAAATCCTCTAAAAATTTAGAACAAAAATACAATGATAATCTACATAAACTCTTTGAGTGGTTCAAAACCAACTCGCTATACCTGAATAGCGACAAAACTAATTATATTCGTTTTCATAACTACCAACATAAAGGTAATCTAGACATTAATATAAATATTAATGATAGCATCATCTCAAGAACTGAATATACTAAATTTTTGGGCCTAAATATTGATCAAAATTTAAACTTCAAAAATCACTGCAAATACTTGGCCTCTAAACTCTGTAGTTATCATTACCTATATGTTTATTAATTTAAAACAAATATTAACTCAACAGCAATTAATAAATATATATTATGCACAAGTCTATTCAAGATTAAAATACACTATTTGCTTTTGGGGTATGTCTTCTCAAGCAAATAGTGTATTTATATGTCAAAAGAAAATTGTCAGATGTATTGCTGGTGTGTCTCAACGAACGAGTTGCAGAGATTTATTTAAGAAATATCGAATACTTACATTAGTTTCCATACTAATCTATGAATTATCTGTGTATGTTTATAAGAATCATAGTAGGTTCAGCAAGAACTCAGACATTCATAACTTAAATACTAGATCAAAATCTGAACTCAGAGTTCCTTTCAACTGTTTAAATATTTCATTGAAATCCCCAAATAGTCTAGGTATAACTGTCTTTAATAAACTTCCCCAAAACATTAAAAAATCCGATAAACTCTCTAAGTTTAAGAAATACTTAAAAGAATTCCTACTTACAACCGCATTTTATAAACTGGATGACTTTTTAAGTTATGAATGATGGAGTTCTGGATGGACCTACTAAAAATGACGATTGTACCCATTTTTGGCACCACAAATAAATTATTATTATTATTATTATTATTACTTTAGAGGATAGGTTAACAATTACTATATTAAGCAAGTCAATCATGCAGAAAACATTTACTTGTCAAATTTTAATTATGTAAACAAAAAATAAAAATAGATGAAAATAGTTAGGTTTTCGAATTATATTTTTTTTCATATCAAGCACAATATTAGATGACTGAAATAATATTCGGTGTAGAGTCGAATCCTTCAATTTGGTTGCGGCATAGTACGAAAATTCTACCTCAACCTCACACAAATATATTATTATAATTGTTAATAGTCCAGCAGCCACCGCCTGTTTTTTTCAGCTGAATCTTCGTAAGTTCGTTCGGTTTGACGAGACGCCCAAGTTTTTCCTCTGTGCACATTCTTAAAGAGGTAGGTAATGTAGTGCGCATGTAGTGCACATGTCGATATAGTAAGGTGTCGAAATTGTCAGACTAACAGTAAATTTTTTATTTAAATTTTAATATAATATGATAATAAACTCGGAAAAACAATTGTCCTACAAAGTCGATGGTTTGAGTTGGAGCGTCCTCCACGCTGAATATGTCGAAATAACGAGGTCATACAAATTATTAATAACTGACTGATTTTCTGTATGCAGCTTAGTTAATATTAGTATAATTGAATGGCCACAAAGTCCTACAAATGTAGTGGTACGTTTTCCTAGTCCTACGCTTGGGAGTTGTCGATTCCACGGTAACACTTTTTTCATTAATAACAACCTAGGTTTGATTTTGTCCTATCGGGAATAAAGTGTAGAACACAATTTAAGCACTGTCCTACACCAAAAGTGGTATGTATTTCCAGGAATTGATATATTTTGTCCACATATTTAACTTTATATTTCGATACAGAGTTAGGAAGTATAAATGTTCACGCTATAGAAAGTAGCCGAGTGGGGGCCTTGAAGAAATGTTTCGGACGAAACTGAGAGAGGTGTGAGGGGAAGCCGTGCCGGCCATGTGGCAACAATGGAGTGTATACACTGGAGTGTATAGGCTCCATAGTGGCAACAATTCCATGAATTTTGGGCTCCCTTCCCAAGGCAGTGGGTTACAAGCGTTAACAGTGTAGAGATATTTTAGTCTTAGTTTTATTTCAGTGTCGTTCAAAAAGTGAAACCTCAATGAGTTAATATGGATTGTTTTTTATGCACTGTACTTCGTGAAAATCCAAAGTTTTGCGAGAAAAGAGAGGAAACAAAAAAGTTTTCTAAGGAAATTCTACTTTCTTGCAAACAGTTTTTAAAGGCTCGAATACATTACAAACATAAATATAAAGATGTAGTACTGCCCGACAGTTGGGATGACGAGATCATCGGATATCATTCCTCTTGCTATAAGGAGTTCAGAGTCAAGGCTAAATATTTATCTTATGAAAGGTAAGACAAAAAAATATTTTTAAGGTCAAATCGATATAAAAAATCGCCTGTATTACCTCAAAATCTTGCTGCGTACGTTCGGTGGAATAGAGAATAAATAAATAGAAAATAAAAGGACGGTACGAGTTGTTTGAAAAAAGCTACAAATGCAACAATCAAGACGAGACGATTGTAAAAAAAAATTGTTGGATATGATCCCTCAGTTCTACCGCCAACCAAACAAGAGCTACTGCAGTAGATTAAACGAACATCATACATCTGCAGTATATGGTGTAATGCACATATGCGCAGCCCCACCGAAACGAGTTCAGAAAATTGCGGATGGGCATTAATTGATGACAAGTACCATTATTATTGGTTTGATGGCCCCCACAGTCCATCTCTTGGAGAATTGTCTGCTGATGTTCAAGGTACTCCATTCTTATTTTTCTTACGTATTAATTATACTCCAATTTGTTAATTTGCTTAATTATTTTGTTACAGAATCAGATGACATTTATTCTGACGATTGCGACGAAGATGAAGACGATAGTCAAAGCGAAACTGATGAAACGTCGACGTCGGAATCCGACGGAGATTAAGATTGTATTTAATTATATTTATAATTGTATTTTTTAGTTTCACTTTGACAGATCATATATAACTACAGTTCATACAACTCGAGTTGTACTATTTCAAAAAAAATATTGATTCTGCTTACAAATATATTTGTCCTAAGTTACCAAAACTACAACTACGAAAAATTATTATTTTCAATATTCCTGTAGGACTAGCGATACATACCCATTTTTTGGTAGGACACTGTTTGATTTAGGCAAAGAATGCACTAACTGAACATGTGTTTTTTTTGTCCTACGGTTATTAATGAAAAAAGTGTTACCGTGGAATCGACAACTCCCAAGCGTAGGACTAGGAAAACGTACCACTACATTTGTAGGACTTTGTGGCCATTCAATTATACTAATGTTAACTAAGCTGCATACAGAAAATCAGTTAGTTATTAATAATTTGTATGACCTCGTTATTTCGACATATTCAGCGTGGAGGACGCTCCAACTTAAACCATCGACTTTGTAGGACAATTGTTTTTCCGAGTTTATTATCATATTATATTAAAATTTAAATAAAAAATTTACTGTTAGTCTGACAATTTCGACACCCTACTATATCGACATGTGCACTACATGCGCACTACATTACCTACCTCTTTAAGAATGTGCACAGAGGAAAAACTTGGGCGTCTCGTCAAACCGAACGAACTTACGAAGATTCAGCCTGTTATTAATCACTGAAAAAAACAGGCAGTGGCTGCTGGACTATAAAGATAATAGTAATACACTGATAGCTACTTTTGTCTTAAATATATATTATTCAAAAATAATTTAACGCCAATTCTTTGTATTTTTGTACCCGAGTCACTAATAAAATCAATACAATTTTCATTACTAATTATGTGGTAAAACTTGATGGCTTACCTGTCGATTCCTTGCAACGTATTTTGGAAAATATTGCAAATGTATTGACTGTAAGTCATAGTCCAAGAGACGGCTGCAGAAAATGTGTCGTCATAAGGTGGACGAACGAAAAAATTAGAGATGATAGTTAAGACCATAATTAAGAAAGATCGCTAAGGTTGCCTGCGAAAATACTGCCGAAACAATGTTTTTTTAATTTATCAGTTAATAGACCAGTGAAGTTAGCTTTTGACAAAGACAAAATTAATAACAGAAAACGAATGATGAGGAAGGGAAGAAACTGCCGTCAAAAATACAGAAACCAAAAATTCAAATGCGTAAAAGGCCGGAGGGCTGTGGGGGGTGCATTTTAGGGGTCAAACGCGGTTTTTCGTTATTTCCGGCGAAAGTTGACCTCCATTCGAAAAATGTTGTATGGCAATGTTGTAGGTATTAAAAGGATCTACAACTTTTATAAATATAACTTTTTCACATAACCTTAAAAATTCATAGAAATATTGCAAAAACCGTATTTTTCGTTTTTAATTTTTTTCTCCTGCAAATTACAGCTTATTTAGGACATAGAAAGGTAAGTCTCCTGAAAATTTCATGAAAAAAAAAAATTAAAAACGAAAAACACGGTTTTTTCAATATTTCTTTGAATCTTTAATGTTTTGTGAAAAAGTTATATTCATAAAAGTTGTAGATTCTTTTAATACCTACAACATTGCCATACAACATTTTTCGATTGGAGGTCAAATTTCGCCGGAAATAACGAAAAACCGCGTTTGACCCCTAAAATGCACCCCCACAGCCCTCCGGCCTTTTACGCATTTGAATTTTTGGTTTCTGTATTTCTGACGGCAGTTTCTTCCCTTTCTCATCATTCGTTTTCTGTTATTAATTTTGTCCTTGTCAAAAGCTTCAATGGTCTATTAACTGATAAACAAATTAAAAAAACATTGTTTCGGCAGGATTTTCGCAGGCAACCTTAGCGATCTTTCTTAGTTATGGTCTTAACTCTTAACTATCATTTCTAATTTTTTCGTTCCGTCCACCTTATGACGGCACATTTTCTGCACCCGTCTCTTGGACTATCATGCATCTGTTCTAAAATTACGTTGGCAAAATTATTCTGTTCAACTGTATAGAAATTTAAAATTGTAACTTGTTATTAAAATATGCAATTTTATCTCTTGCATTGACCTTTGTGACATTTTTTCTCTTATGTAATGATATTCTAATTTCATTAGGTACTCTTATCAAAAATGTTTGCCAAATACATAAAAAAATCAATCATGAAGAATTTGTTAAAAGTTTTAAATTATTTGTCGGAAAAAACCAATAACTCACTACGATCTTCAAAAAGTCTCAAATTCATTCGAGAGTTGAAACTGTGAAAGGGGTTAGGGATAGTCAATATTTTGAAAAAATCGATTTCTTTTTTTTTGCATTAACTTGTAGAATGATATTTCAAAAATATACCCTAAAAATTTCAAGTGAATTGAATAAGTAGTTTCTGAGTTAATTATTAAATGGCCCAGTATTAGATAACTCGGTAATTGTTTACATCTTCTATTTGACTATTTTGAATATTCTGAATATTGACAGAATATTGAACAGAATATTTTGAATTTTTCCTAAATAAATAAAAATAAAATAATTTGAATGACCTTGTGTTGTAGGTTGCTGAATTCGTCTTAAGATCGCTAATAATGTCATCGAAATAAAAATACATGGTTTCGTTTAAAAAAGAGGAGTTGACCTTGACGTAGCTTCAGCGCCTCCACCGATAAAGAATAGGGTGGTCCAGTATGACGGCCTTCTCGAACACTAAAACTTTTATCTGAAACATTTTTTGATATGATCAATAGTTTGAGTGCTATTGCTCTGTAACACTTTATGTGCCTCACCCTGTATAAATAGATACGTAAATATCTAAATACGATCCTGCTTCCTAAAGTTAGTAATACAGTAATTCTACACCAGTAGCTATGACGTGTATAACGTATAAATATGATTTCTGATTGGTAAGAAATGAAGTGGTAAACGAAAAGTAGTTCTACTTTTTCACGTAGGTGTTTTCGAAGAAATTTGTGAATAATCCGCAAAGTTTTTTTTAGGACGTCAAAGTTTAGCGTTTTCTGTGACTAAAACAAAAAAAGTCCAATTTTGGGCACATCCACTTACCGCACTAGACCCACTGATTTAGAAGTCAGACTAGTTGCAAAAATGGCGTTCGAAGGTTGCAAATTGAATGTGCGTGAATACATAAAAAGATTTAATAACGACAAAGAGGTTTATATTAATTTATTGTATGATCACAAGATAATATGTAGACATCACGTTTGTCCCAAATGTGGAAAAAAAGTAAATTATCAGTGACTTCATTTTTATATATATGTGTCACAAAATGCACGATATTTTAAATGAAAAAAAACTGGTAGAATGGAAAAAAATGTAGGTAATTATATACCTATGCAGTGCCAGAAACGGCACTTGGTTAGGGAGGCACTCACGCCTGCTGATGCAAGAAATCGGATACTCATGTGTATTGTGGTGCCTTACAAGATACCCTAGAGTAGAAAAAACGAACTTAATTGGAGTTGTCGAACTAGAACAAAATGGTCTAGCTTTGTCGAGAAGTGTGCGAGGACTGGGTAGGAAAACATTTCGAAAAGCTATGCGGAGAAGGTGTCATATAGTAGGAAAGCCCAAGCGGGGATTTCGGTAATTACTCGAGCGCGGCAGATTAACATAACGGGGGATACCTTGTACTCTGTTGAGTACCTCCACCATATATGGACCCTTTATATAGGATCGCGCGTCTAGGGCAGCCGATCAGAATAGTAAAAAAAAATCGATCATTAGAAATACTCGAGCGAGTCAGATTAAGATAAGGTGGGTTAATTATATGCTGAAAAGTGCACATTTCAATAATCTGACGATTTGAACATAACGTAAAGGAGTGAGAGCGAGAGGGTCACAAACTTGCAAAAAAAAACGTCACCTTGATATTTTCGAGCGCGATCGAATTTTTTTTTTATATTGAAGGAAATAATTCAAGAATAACGGAATGCAGTGAAGCATGTATTCCCCAGTCCGCGCCTCTCATTCCCTTTCACGTTTTCTCTCGCACCGTCCTCACAACAGGGTTGCCAACTTGGGGGTTTCTCCCCCAAATTTTGGGGGGATAAAATTTAGAATGGAATTTTTTCGGGCCCTAATATTTTTGAGGGTAATCTTAGGGACACAAAAAAACTTAAAATTTTAGACATTAAATGAATTCTTTTACATTTTTTAAAATTCGTACATGCTCCCCCCACCACTAAAAAGGCATACATCATATAAACTTTTTTCGTTTTAGCATCTAATCTTCGTGATCCAATAGGTCTTCACAGGGCTGGGGTGGCATGGCATTTAGCCCTCTGGGCTCTCCTACAATCATTTTTTATTGTTAACTTATCTTCATTTTTTTTCAATTTGTCAGATTAAGAAAATCCCTCCAAATAATCGTCAGATTATGGGTCAGCCTGTATAAATAATCTGACGCGCTCGAGTATTTCAAAATGGCGATTTTTTTTGCATTTTCAAGAAGCCGCTACGAGCTTGCGTCAAGTCCAAATCGTCAGTCTTTTGAATGGGAGCTTTTTTCGGGTTCACTGAACATCCCCTTTGAATATAATAATAATAATAATAATAATAATCTTTATTAGTACATATAAGTGCACTAAAAGGCGAGGTTCAGCCACAGGCTGCTTTTCAACCTAACCCTTTATGGTAAATACATAATAAAAGTATAAAATAGAGCAACAATTGTAACATGCATATCACATATCATATACATATAACAATAATATTATATATGCATATCCATGTAATTGTACATATTGTATGCACACGTACATGCACATACACATACATACAATTACATGCATAAGCCACTAATACACATAATATATAAAAAGAAATATTGATTGACAGCTAAAATCAGATGAGTTTTAAGATACTTAATGACGTGCTCGAATAAATTTTTTTTCGTTTTCAACCCTTCCGTACAGCCACCCCCACCATGCAAACTGTCAGATTAACATACCTCCAATATCAGACACACGCGGGGCATATACACTATGAATATCTGACGCGCTCGAGTATTTTCATGTGACTATTTTTTTTTATATTTTTAAAAACCTGCAGACGTTCCCCCCACCGGCGAAAGGATGTACATCATATAAGCTTTTTTTATTTCTACCATCTAATCTTCAAAATCCAATAGGTCCCTACGACGCTCGAGTCACTACCAATTTAGCATCGTGGCCTCCCTACTATAGTTCAAATAGACGAGACCAAATTTTGTAATATTTTAGGTATATTTTATTATAATCTAAAAACACATTTTTAATTTTTTTTTCTATTTGGCCACTTAGAAGTTTCAATTCTATAATGCGTTCTCGTAACACATTTTAAATTTTTTTCCATTTGGCCACTTAGAAGTTTCACTTCTGTAATGTGTTCTCGTAACACATTTAAAAATTTTTTCCACTTGTCCACATACAAGTTTCACTTCTGTAATGTGTTCTCGTAACACATTTTTAATTTTTTTATAGGGTTCCTAATAGTACAATTTCGTGACATAGGCCACTTTATATTTGCATACCAAACATCCTTCCAAAATTTGGTTTCAATTCGCTCATTCGTGGTGTCGGAATGGTAAAAAATGTCAAAAATGACGTTTGCATCTGTCAAAGTATTATGTTCTAATAATTAGTTATTCAAATTGTTAACTCAGAAGGTGTTGTGTTTCACCAATATTTATAATGACATCCGTTTTTTAACAAATGCAACCTTTTTATTTTATTATTTTAATAAATAAAATTATCGACCAATTTTATTTTAAAACAGAACATACGCAATAATTAAATTATCATGTTATACCGTGCAACAGAGAGAGATAACCGAAAGATGTTAGTCATCGGTTACATCAAATTGAATTTATTTCTATATAAATCTGTATAAAATGAATTTATTTCTATATAAATCTGTATAAAAAAACTGTTTGGGCAAATTCTGTTATACGAAATTTATGTAAAATTTACTCCTCTTTCGTTTAAGATAGGTTTCGAACCGATCTGATTTAAATTGAGTCAGTTATTAGCGAAAAACTTTGTTTTTTCTTTATTGCTCCCCTCTGGAGTCAAAATTCAAAAATCGGGCTTGGTTAGGATCCCGGAGACGAATTGAACAAAAAAAAGTTTTTTAAAATCGGTTAAGGCGTTTGAGCTGTATACGTGACACAAACAAGCGTGACATACAGATTCACAGACAAAGCGAGTACATATAGACGCTTCTAGCTAAAGCTTGGGTCGCGCCTAAAAGGGAGCGTATTATTATCTTCGAGAAATCTGTCTTTGTGTTTTTTTTTTTCATTTTTCCTTCACAGGTGGGAATGAATCCTCACCCAGACATCCACTGTGTAATAATACATAGGCATGATAGTGTTGCTGTGGTCCTTTTATTATATCTTTAGATATAATTATTTGATCAAAAATATATATGTAGCGGTGACAATATTTGAACTGTTAATTTAAGCATAATGTCGGTGGAAGCACAAGCCAACATTAAGTTTATATGCCAGGGACGTGAAACGTTTACATTATCACATTTTCCGTTATCTGGCTTACACTCTTACTATAGAATACGTTAATCAATGCTAATGTATAATTCCGTTTTAGATCCATATGATAATAAGTTAACAAAAACGTTAAAACAAGACTCTTAGCGCTTCACAAAATCGCTTCCTGTACCGTCTTACTCTAGATCTAGTTGACATATTCAAAATGAGATGCCAGTTTGTGTGACATATTGGGGAGTTCGTTTACGAAATTTACTGTGTGGCACAATGTGCTAATTATAATTTAATGATGTATTTTTTTAAAACAATCAGTAATCTATAACTGCCTATCTGTCAATCGTGCAGTAGGTAGTCGACTACTTTACAAAATAAATAGCCAGCACACTGTATGAATCTTTAATGGAAGATAATGTTTTAATTAATTGATAGTAGGAAGTGGTGAATTAAGCGACTCATTCTCGTTATTCGCCAATCGTTCGATTAATTAATCAAAACCTCTCAGAACGTTTATTTCAATTTGGACAAATGTGTATAATATACATTAGATAGATCCATATAACGTAGGTACCTACTGCGTATGGACATCACACACATAGCGTTTGTTCTGCTATATACTTTAACATTTTGCGCCGGGGCGGCTCGTAGGCGGAATCCCATTTGTTTCCAAATCTGTATTGGGGGAAATAAGAAAACTCCAACAGTATCTGAGTTGACAGAAACAGCAGGGGATATCAGTTGTTAGAGTGCTGGGCCCGTTAGAAATATAATAGAAAAAATTGATATCCGTCTACGGATTTCGGTTAATACGGATAATGAGATAAAAAACCGATACGTTGACTATCCAATAAATTATTACATTTCAGATTTATATTATTTATGTAACAAGGTACATATAGGGTAATATCAACGGCTTACTTGTGAAACTCTATGTTGATGCTACCCTTATGTCTGGTTGTATAGTTGTGATCTAGTAACGGATAATGGTGTAGATTTTCCTTGGCATACATCAAACATTGAAAAATATACAATGATGTCACAGTGAGTATTTCAGAATCTCTAAATGCAGTAGTGCAGTCGGCTCTGTAATGTAATCCATATATTATACGTAAGGCTCTTCGTTGAAGTTTGAAAATTCTGTTGTTATAGTTGATTACGTGTCACCAAGTTAATATAACGTACGCTATTTTACTTTGCACTACAGCATAAAATGTCATAATCAAAACATTTTTAGAAACCGTGATCTATTTAAATAACTTTTTGTAAATACAAGTGTGAATCAGTTACTGTGCTGATAAACTTTGTGTTGTGTTCCTGTGTTGTAAATATTTTGTATACATAATTTAGTGACTCTTTATTCTCTGTTACTTAGTCTTTATTTTATAATTTAGAACTATTCGTTTTATTTCTGTTAACGTTATTATTTCTGTTAAGTTAAAGAAGTAGGTACGCTTTCGTTTGTGTGTTTTACTGTTTGTTAAACATAATTAATTATTGCAAATAAATATCTTCCGCCACGGACTACAGCAGTTTTGTTACAATATTATTTTATTTTGATTTTTTTGAACAATATAGGTATTTTTATCTTTTAAGTTATAGTTACAGAGACGGTGACAGAAATAGTCAAGGACCACTTGGTGGCAGAAATTCTCTTTCGTGTAGTCCCCATCTAAAAAATCCGCTTAGTTGAGTAGGGGTCTGACGCGTTGTGATACGACGCTGGGGCACTTTAAAAAAAATGTCAAAATTTAAAATGCCTCTACTAAATGGCAGAAAATGACTGAACGGCATCTGGGGGGTCCTTTTAATTGCCGAAAAAACTATTTTCTGTCAATTTACTCCCTACAGAGACTGTCAGTCCAATAAATAAGTAACAAAAAAATTTTTTTAAGTGAATGAAACCAAGCTCAAACGGTTCGTCTTCATGTAGATAATCCCGAGATACAGTTTTCTGCTAAAATCGTGGAAAGTTTAACATGGTATTCAGGTAAAGCATTAATGACTACATTAAATTGGCAGATTGTGATCCAGCTGTGACAAAATTGGCAGACAATAGATAATAGAGAGCCTGATAAGAATTTCTGCCACCGAGCGAAGAGTTTTTGAATATTTGCCTGTGCAATTTTTGAAGAATCATCAAAAGGAAGTGAAGTCACTTGGAGCCACGAACATTTTTTCTCGCATTCTGGGCCACCCACTCAACCATTCCGTCAAGGTTCAACTTCAGATTTCTTAAAACTTTTTTGATGTTTCTTTTTTGATTTTTTGAAAGGATTTTGAAAGTCTCTGCAAGGAGTAAATTGGTAGAAAACATTTTTTCTGCAATACCGTTATATTTATTGATATTAATATGACGTAATATGGAACGTTGCAGGCGCAGCTCCGCGAGGATAAACTGTAATACGGTGGAGCCTAAGGCTTCACTACTGTTGTCGCTAAAACATTGTAACATTTCAATCGCCTGCGGAGCCGCGGTTAGCGGCTAGTAAACAATAAATTGATTTACTTGTAACACTGAATAGTTTGAGTGTCTGCAGTCCCCTTGAATCACAGTTCTTGGACCAGTTTATCGGATTACGTTTATTCTATATGTATTGTTAAATTGATGGTCGTCTTTATGTAACGACTTAAAATAGATTAGCATTTAAGTATATATAAAACGTTGCGGTGCGTTTCTAGAATAGGATATTTGATTTTGGAAATAAATATTTATTACATTAAGCGTGACTATAATGCCATCTAACTGTCAATATTATTTTATATTGATACTCTAAACAGCGCCTATTTATTTATCGATGATTTTAACACTATTCTGTTAATGCCAAGGAGTTTATTTCCTCTTTAAAAATGATTATTATTTTTAGACCTTTTTTTAACAGCGCGAATCGGATTCAATCGCGTTGATAAGAACAACAATAACATATAAATGTTTACAATAATGATTTACTATAAGTAAATCAAGTATTATGTAAATGATCTGTGAATAAGCATTGCAATTAGTAAGTAACGTTTGAGCATTTATATAGGTAATAATATGTCTGAAAGCTTACAATTTTCAGGTAATTAAGAAGCGAGTTAAGAAACTGTGTTTTTCGTTTTTTCAAATTATTTTCAGATCTTGAGGAAGCTTTGCATCCATCCGTTGCACTTATCATACTTAAATAGATAGATAGATAGATATTTTTATTCTATAATACTGGAAACAGCTTAGAATACGTCAATACAATAGGTATAACACAGTTAGTTTAAAAAGTCATTCATTTTATAAAAACATTTTTCAATTAAAAATTTTTTAAGAGACTGTCTGAATTTGTCATAATTGTTAATATTTTTTATTTCTATAGGCAACTTATTGTATAATTTTGTACAGGTACCTGGGTGACCGAGCTTTGCTCGGAAAGTTAAATAAAATACTGATATGCTGATATCGCCAAAACTTTGAGAACCGTAGGTTCTCTGTCGCTTCCCTTTGTGGAACCTACGTCTCCACCTTTGTTACAGTCTTACCTCGCGGGGCTGCGCCCCGCTCGGTTGTAAACAACACTAGTCGAGCCTTCGGCTCTTCATATAAGAACCGTAGGTTCTCTGGGGAAGCTTCGCTTCCCTTTGTGGAGCCTACGTCTCCACCTTTGTTACAGTCTTACCTCGCGGGGCTGCGCCCCGCTCGGTTGTAAACGAGACTAGTCGAGCCTTCGGCTCTCCATATAAGAACCGTAGGTTCTCTGGGGAAGTTTCGCTTCCTTTTGTGGAGCAATAAGATAATATTGCTGAAACAGTTTGACTCCTTTGTGGAGAGGATTGTCGGCCCTTATGGCAATCCGGTACTTGTAAAACTGATTCGCCGTCATCTTGATCTATGATATTGCATCTTTCGCTTCAAATTTAGGTTAAAAATTTATTTATTAAAATTACTCACCTATAATTAATTGTTTTTAACTTTCTTTCAAATACGTATTTATTTTAAGTCTCACTTGGATAGTAATTAAAGATTAACTGTCATAATATTTTGAAAACAATTGTTTCATTGTAAAAAATTCCAAAACCTACTTACAATATTTAAGTATTTTCATACGTCAAAAAATTGATTTTTATAATGATAAAATTTGCAAGAAAACGATTTTTTCGAGAGATGAGACCTAGCTAAAACGATTTTTCGCCCCCCAAAATCCCTTTTCAGTAAATTTCATCCAAATCGTTAGGGCCGTTTTCGAGAAAATATTTAGGGACATAGGTACATAGATAGGTAGATACAAGATTAGCTCGTTTAATAATATAGGGATAGGTATATAGATCATCAATGACGTGGTAATCACATTTTAGACTGCTCCCATGGAAACAGACTAATGTACTGTCTACTGTTTATAAGAGTGGCTACTTCGAATCGCCAACAAATTTGCCTTAAAAAATTGGTTGTCTGTAAAGTCGGTTTACGGACGATAGTTTTACGTGATAACGTATTCCGCTCGTATATCATATTTAATAATACATTACTGCGCTCTCGCTTGCACGCACAGGGTCAGGCGGAACGTTACACTTTTTCGTGCGTGCAGCTGGTGTTTCATCAATTTATAAGACGTTATCACGTCAAAAACTTAGTCCGCCATCTTTAGAAGTCCGCCATATTGGATTTAAACTAACGTCACTTTATTTTTCGAGTTATTCTAAGCAAGTCCTTTCATTTGATACCCATATTGTAGGAAAGCATAATAAAATTAGTCCGCCATCTTTAGAAGTCCGCCATATTGGATTTAGAGTGACGTCACTTTATTTTTCGAGTTATTCTCAGCAAGCCCTTTCATTTGGTACCCATATTGTAGGAAAGCATAATAAAATTAGTCCGCCATCTTTAGAAGTCCGCCATATTGGATGTAGAGTGATGTCACTTTATTTTTTGAGTTATTCTCAGCAAGCCCTTTCATTTGATACCCATATTGTAGGAAAGCATAATAAAATTAGTTCGCCATCTTTAGACGTCCGCCATATTGGATTTAGAGTGACGTCACTTTATTTTTTGAGTTATTCTCAGCAAGCCCTTTCATTTGATACCCATATTGTAGGAAAGCATAATAAAATTAGTCCGCCGTCTTTAGAAGTCCGCCATATTGGATTTAGAGTGACGTCACACAGCTAACCATGCATTGTCATTCAAACTAAACGTGTATACAAATTTTCATCTCAATTGGTTGATGATATCTGCTTCAAAATTACCGAAGGCATTTCCGCCATCTTTAGAAGTACGCCATATTGGATTTAGAGTGACGTCACACAGCTAACCATGCATTGTCATTCAAACTAAACGTGTATACAAATTTTCATCTCAATCGGTTGATGATATCTGCTTCAAAATTACCGAAGGCATTCTAGTCGCTCACTTAGTAACGTCAGGAACGTTAGGAACGTTACACTTTTTCGTGCATGCAGCCGGTGTTTCATCTTTTTTTTTTTTTTTATTTATATAGGTGGGTCGACAGCTAGGTCATTCATCTTTTTATTTTCATATTCATCAATTTACAAGACGTTATCACGTCAAAATGTAGAAAAACATTTCAGAGTAATTTCAATAATTCCCTAATTCCCTACTATAGTTGAACTTAGAAATAAACTTCTTTTCTACAATGTACAATTAAATATTATAGGTACTATGCAAGTGTGTATAGATTGTGTCAAAATTGCATGAGATATATCTAAATTATCGCCAAGTAATTTTCTCTGAAGTCTGTTTTACTGATTTAATACAAACGTTGTACATTGTGACAAGTATTTAAGCACAAAATTGATGTTGATATACGTAACATTAATCGTCGTCTAAACAAACTGTCAGACAAATATAATAGAGAATGACTTTTAAGTGCTTTGTGTTACAAATTGATTCAGTATTCGGTCGCTGTGGCACTCAGGTATAAAACTGTTGGATTCACACGACTTTTGTCTGAGTGCCGCTTCTGAGCACGGAGCGCTGAGCACTGAACTGACTACAGCTGAGCCTGCGTTCATGGAGGTATTAATATTTTAAATTTCATTCAACACACGCATGAATGCTGTTTTGTTGACTTGAGATAATTAAAAATGGCTTTTAATAAAAACAATGAGTAGGTACCTATAAAATTTTAATTTTCCTAGTAATTTTTTTCTGTTATGCAATACGCTTAGACATTTGAAGTATGTGCATATTTAATAACAATTTTTCGTGCCTTATAATACTACAGGTATTTAATTTTAAGTGGAAATAATTGCGATAGAAATAATGGGCAATTAGATTCCAAAATTAAATCAACACTGACGAAGTTGTACCGAGCAGCTATGAATATAACAAAGAAGTGTCTAGCTTCTCGACGCCTATAGTAACGCTGTTGAATCTTCAACGGATTTACAGAGGCTAATATAATATAAAAAATATAATACTTAATAGTGGAAAAAATCGGTTCGAATGACGTGGGTGAAAAATTGATTTCAAGTTTTTATGATCGCAACGGCATAGCAACCAAACTGACCGTATATTAGCAATGCTATTGTTTATATGACTTAAAACGAACAAGTGTCTGTCATTGACGGGACGTTTTATTAATTATCGTGATGTGTGTCCAGAATAACTCAACGAAAATTTAAAATGCACGTGCTCGAAGTCGCGGAATCAGCTAGTGTATAACTTTGTGCAGGAACTGTAATCTCTAAATTAGTCTTTTTTATGAAGATAAAGAATATAAGATATATTACGATAACAATTCTAGAGTTGCATATTATGTTATTTGTAGTTTGGTCAATGAGTGCTCATAAGGCGAATGTAGATGGAAAAGTCGAAAGCAAAACGTTTGACTTAGGAACTTTGTTTGGACTAGTTAGGAGATAAACATACTAAAAGTCCTTACCCCTCCGAGGTACGCCCGAAGGGGGGGGAGCACAAAGAAGGTCCCGTTTTTTGGTTTTTTGCTTTCATCTCGAAAATGGTACGTCGTACGAAATTTTGTTGTAATACATAATGAAAGCTGATAAAATTCTCTACAACTTTAGCTTTCACACTTTTTATCTATCTCCAATCTGTGCCTAGCTATGAGCTCCGAAAAATTAAGTATATGAAAAACTAGTTCAATGATGATTTTTGTTTTAATCAGTTTAGGTACTTAATATACCATTAAATTGCAGTTTTATATATTTATATTTACCTAAACATGCTGAAATAGAAAAGCCTGATTTTCGGGCGAGAATAGAGTAGCGTCGCGCATACAAAAGCTAACAAGCAAATAGGTGTTCTAGTCAGTCATTCGAAATAAATATGTTTTTCGGTAATGAATATCGATTATCGTTTGGTGATCTGGCAGGAACTAGGGGTGCCTATCGATCGCGGGGCCCTGGGCACGTGCCCAGAGTGCCCAGTGGGAAAGAGGGCCCTGCGTGGAGGTACTCCCAGCTTATGTTATTTTTTAATAGTGTGTGGGTGTTTTTAATAGTGTGGATGAGCAATACGAAATGATTTTGACAAATTCGTATTGTTACAATATGCTAAAAGAATTTAACACATTTTTGAAAATTGACCATTTTTCGGAGCTCATAGCTAGGCAAAGATTGGAGATAGATAAAAAGTGTGAAAGCTAAAGTTGTAGAGAATTTTATCAGCTTTCATTATGTATTACAACAAAATTTCGTACGACGTACCGTTTTCGAGATGAAAGCAAAAAACCAAAAAACGGGACCATCTTTGTGCTCCCCCCCCTTCGGGCGTACCTCGGAGGGGTAAGGACTTTTAGTATGTTTATCTCCTAACTAGTACAAACAAAGTTCCTAAGTCAAATGTTCTGCTTTCAACTTTTCCATCTAGAAATTATTCGTTGCTTTAGCTATTGAGCGACATTTGTATTTTGCAATGTCATAATATGACTTTTCTTAATGATCACACCGTGTAGACGTAGTAGTCAAATATGAAAATCGCGATGCTTATTTCGTACTGTGGCCTTTTTCAGTTAGTCACAGCGCTTTGGGGCCATTTTTACAAGTACCATAAACACAAATTGCGCGTTGTAGGTGATTTTAAGAGACTATACTGCATTCTGGTCGATTATTTTGCTCACTGAGCGTTTTCGTTCTTTGAACCTAACTTATATAATCTACCAAGTACGTTAAAAGATAGATGATATTTTCGCGATAAGTTCGCCGTTACTCTATACAAGAGATCTATTAAATATATGAGGTGTAGGTAGTGGGGTTAAATTAGATTTTCACTTTGGGAAAATATCAAATTTCCTGGAATTTTTTTATTAAACAATCTAGGCGCGAACATGTGGTTTTGAATTACTACGTTTGAAATATTTTTTTTAGAAAAAATCACTAGCGTCATTGGAAAGAACGGAAAATTTCACGAAGGCAACATGTTTAATATTTTTTTCACTTGAAATTCGAGCGAGCAGAAATTTATTGATTAAGGTTACAAAGTGACACGTGTCGATCGCGTTCTTACATTCGAATAGGCGTGTGGGAACGCGCGAGCTGTACGGAAATGACTGTAACTTTGACTGGAACTGATATGAAACTAATTGCAGATGAAAAAGGATAATTTTTTTGAAATATTACGTGTGTTCCAAACATTTTTTAAGTACTTTAACAATTATATATGTAGCTCTACATTGGAGAACTGCGTAGGTTTTCGTTTATTTGGCAAACTTCCATGAGACATAAACAATTTGTTAAGAAAAAATACTTGAATAGCATACTTAAAGGGTTTGTCTAAAATACTACTTCAGCCAATAAAATAAGAAAAATTTATTTTTGAAAATTTAAGTCTTTGAAGTTTGTCAAATTTCGAAAATAGGCGTCGCTGTAGGCATCTATCTTTGATTGTCAATATTGCAACTTTAAAATGTGATATTGACATTTTATAAGTAGTCATTTTCAAATATTTCTGTAAGGTCAGTAAAAATTCGTAACAATGCGTACAAATATAAAGATTACCGGAATTTTTTGACAGCAAATATGAAGGTAATACCGACAATCTTATAGATACTGCACCCTCCAATAACCTTACCTTCTCTCTATCAGTGCGATAAAAACATTATTTTCGAAATGGTTAGAACAAATTCTAGAATTTGATGTAAGTTTCCGAACCACGATTTTCAACTATCACTTCTTTGTGGATTTGAAGAAAATCTAGAAATATAACGAAAAAGTAAATTATCCTAAATCATTACAATCTTACTCGTAAAAAATAAAAGATAGATAGATGTTCTTATTTCTTGTTTTATTAATATTTTATTTTATTTAATTACACCATTTATAACTCAAGAACGGCTGGACCGATTTAAATGATCTCTGGGTCGTTGGATTCGTCTCCGCCCCGAACAGCAAAATAATTATTAAAATATCGTAAAAATTCACGGAACAAAAATTATACAGAAAATTAATTTTTAGATAAATTAGCTTTGGGTAATAATAATAAATCTATCAACTGTTGCAAAGATGTAGTGGCCATTGTAGCTAATAGTCGAGAACGACTGTCATTCGTGTTTTTACGTATAACCTAAAAACTTTTACTGAATTAACGCTTCCGATTTTAACGTTTCGGGGGACTTTCTTATAACGGAGTGGTGTCGATACGATGGCGTTTTTTTTGCGCAGTGAAAAGGGGAAGGCGTTTTGGGGAAGTTCCTTAAAACAACGATAACGGGGTGGCTTATGCGTTTTAAAATTCGCCAAAATCGGAAGCGTTAATTCAATAAACTGTTACCATAAATTTTGCAGAATTTTCCAATAACACGAAATATAGATACGCATCCGGGTGAAACTAATAAACTAATGAACTTAGTAATTTTTTTGTAATATCATTTTATTACGTAAATCCTTAAAGTAAGCTTAGCTAAAAGTTACTACAGTAAACCCTCGTTAACACGAACACGGTTAACACGAATTTCGGTTTAACGCGAACAAAAATTTGCTCTCGACAATGGTCACATAAGCTTTAATGTAATTATGTTCGGTTAACACGAACCCTCGTTAATACGAACTTCGAACAACTTTTTCGTCCCTTCACGGTTAATTATCGGATAATACGAACTACAAAAATTCTCAAATCATATATTTTGATCATTTTGGTCAATAAATATACAATACAACTAAAAGAGAAGATTCGCTTAAGGGATTACAAAAGTAATTAACTCACATTCTAAAAATAGACAAAGGACTGAGAGATTAAAAATTCACTCGAAATCCTATAAATAGAAACATACCTCAAAATTTTTCCCCTCTTATTTATTGAAATGTATTTTGTAAACAAATAAAAACAAACTTTCAAACTCAGATAATATTTAAGAACAATTAATGTTATTAGATAATTTATAATAAATAATTATTCAATGTTTACTTAAAATAAATCATGATTTGACACTTAAAAAATGACTGTATTTTATACCATACTCGGTTTACACGAACTCCCACATAACACGAACTTTTTGCCTGATTTTTACGAGTTCGTGTTAACGAGGTTTTACTGTACGTTATTCTTTGACTGTTAGGCGGTACGAAGTTTGCCGGGTCTGCTAGTAATAAATAAATGTAAAATTGAATACAAGTTATTCCAATAATTATTTAATTTACCAAGTTTAGTGTTTAATAATTATTGAATTACTAAATAATAAACCAATAACGTAAATCTAAAGTGTCACGGAGATTCACAACTAAAAGATCTGCCATGGTGTCAGAAACGATCATCCGCATTTGGAGCTTGAACCCAGGTATCCAACAATATATTATATAAAAATCAAATGCCGCATGTATGTCGTAGCATCACTTGAGAACGACTTGACCGATTTGGCTGATTTTTTTGTTGTGTTCGTAATTATCAGGACAAGGTTTGTATAAAAGAATTTTTTTGGGAAATTCAAAGTTTAAGCATTGAAAACTGATATTTAAACAATCGATTTTTAACCTAACAAAATAGATTATACCTATATAATGAGCAGGCTGTGGAAAAAACAACTTATATTAGATATGTCAAGGCAATTACAGTTTACCTACTCTAAATCAAATTGCTTTAAATAGTAATTAAGTGAGTATTTTAAAATAATAATTTTCAGTTTTTTTATATTTCTAATTTTTTGTATAGTATTCACACGTAGGTATTTGAGTTCAATAATATTAATTAATTAATAACTGGAGAATGATTAGTTTTAGGACAAAAAGTTCATTATCAATTTGAAAGACGAATAAAACTCAAACAAAATTACGTATTTAATATGTTCTTTTTATATTTTTGTAAAGTGAAAACTCCCTAAATCAAGCTATTTGTAGCAAATCGATATCTTAAAAAATAGGTGAGCGAAGAAAATAATAGATAAATAGAGGTTAGCAAAATGATATCCCTGAATACAATCACGGGATTTGTTAGTTTTAAAATAAAAAAGAAGAAGGGGAGGAATAGGAGAAACAAATAGACCAATAGGAGTTAGACGAAGGAACCCTGGTCGTTTGACGCCGATCACGTTTTTTTTTTCTAAAAAAAAAGGAGTGTATATACATGATTCCTGATTTCTGATCACGGAATATATAAACAAGAGAAAAAAAAATATTATATTTTTATTATCTTAAGACATACTAATAAAAATTCCAAAACAGTAAAATGGAATATAACCTACTAGAATTATTCGACGACAATTGGGTGGATGAAAAATTTGATCGCCTCGCCACTCTCTTCCCTGAGTATGTTGCTCCGTTGAAGGTGTTGGAGATGCCCGACGAATTTCTAAGCCCACAACAGAAAAAGGAGAGAGCGGAGAAAACGAGAACAATCGATGCCCTGGAGAAAACAACGGACAAACCAGCAGATGAGGAAAAAATCAAAGAGAAGGAGCCGGTAAAACGGTTTTACCAGGCGGCGCGGATAAATAACGAAGGTGAGAAGCAAAAAAAGAGGAAGAGAGGACGAGACAAAAGGTGCAGAAGAAATAAGAAATTGAAGGACGGCCGCCGGGTGAGGATCCGTTATGTCAACGGAGTCATGTACACCAAGGTCCTCAGCCCGGTGAGGGAAGTGAAGGAACAAGATTAGTTGGTGGATGGTTCAGGTTATGATTTCGAATATGGTTTCATGTTTTTGTGTTGTGTTTTGTGTTTAGTTAGTTTTTTTGTTTGATTAGTTTGGTTTTAGTTTTAAAAAAAAAAGGTTTAAAAAGGAGAGAAAAATTGGTTGTCTGTAAAGTCGGTTTACGGACGATAGTTTTACGTGATAACGTATTCCGTAATACATAACCTAAACCTCCCAAAATTTGGTTTCAATCCGCTTATCCTTGGTGTCGGAATGATAAGAAATGTCAAAAGTGACGTTTGCAACTTACAAAGTATTATGTTCTAATAATAATTAGTTATTCCAATAGTTAACTTAGAAGGCTTTGCAAATCACAAAATACTAATGTCAAAAAATAAACATTAGAAATGCAGCCGTTTTCATGTTAAGACAAGACATACGTTATTTTCTAATTTCCATGTACGGCAAACAAAGACGACCGACCGCGTCGCGCGCGCGCCATGCAATAGACAACAATGCATTTATACAGCTATTTTTCTATATAAATTTGTATAAAATATTTTTCTATATAAATTTGTATAAAAAAACTGTTTAGGCAAATTCTGTTATACGAAATCTATGTAAAATGTTCTCCTCTTTCGTTTAAGACTGGTTTCAAACCGATCTGATTTAAATTGAGCGAGAAATTATCAAAAAGCACGCACAGGGTCAGGCGGAACGTTACGCGTTATGCGTTATGCGTTACGCGTTACGAACGTTAGGAACGTTACGTTACACTTTTTCGTACATGCAGCCGGTGTTTTATCAATTTATAATATTGGTGATTCATCAATAAATTTATAAGACGTTATCACGTCAAAAAAAAATTTGGTCGTAAAAAAAAGAATTTTATTATTATAATAAGAAAGTTTAAAAAAAAAAAAAAACTTTTCTTCTGTAATGAAACAGACATATACTCCCAATTTTGTGGAAGTTTATGCGAGTAACGAAGCCCTATTTTGAACGCAATATTTGAAAATACGTTTTTTTGTTCTCCTTTTTGAATAATAGTAAATAAGTGGAATAAGAA
Source organism: Xanthostigma xanthostigma (assembly GCA_963575645.1). NCBI lineage: Eukaryota > Metazoa > Arthropoda > Insecta > Raphidioptera > Raphidiidae > Xanthostigma > Xanthostigma xanthostigma. The sequence continues at coordinate 37,055,997 of OY754464.1, forward strand.
TTAGAATAAATAAATACGTACATGGGTAATATTTTTGAAGTTAAAGGATACAATAAATTAAAGATTATCATTTCCACATATTTCTGACAGTAATTAAAGATTTGCATTTCCACATATTTCAGACATTAATTGAAGATTTTTCATTTCCACATAAAAATACAGCTGTATATTTACCTTTGTAGGTTTTTGTTATTGTGTTCTATCTAAAAGATATAAGAATATTATACATTAAGAAAAAATAAGTATTATCAGTAAAGCAAACGTCAAAATAATTCACAACGCTAAAAGGTGGCTGCGTACAGTGGCTGAACTAGGTACCGCGACAATGGAATAATGCATTTTAAAATCATAGTCACAGGTGTTTTTTTCAAACAATGGGAAAAGGGTATAAATTGAGCTGCAGAGCGCATTTTCAGGCATTGCCGTTCTGGTTCCTCAACCGAACAAATATAAAACCAGTGGGAGTAATGCCCAAGTAATTCAAGAATTACAAGGCGCGAAATTTTACATCATATACCCCGGTGTTTTGTTTGAAAATCGGTGTATATTTATCGATCAGCCCGGAATTGTTTTTTTAAAAACTCCACATTTGCCCCTTCCCGTTTCACTGCGAGACAATTCGCATACCCGTTTATCGTTCACCCCGTAATTGTTTTTTTAAAAACTCCACATTTGCCCCTTCCCGTTTCACTGCGAGACAATTCTCATACCCCTTTATCGTTCACCCCGGAATTACAATTCGCATACCCGTTTATCGTTCACCCGGAATTATTTTTTTAAAAACTCCACCTCTGCCCCATCGTGTTTCACTGCGTGACAATTCGCATACCCCTTTATTAAAAAAAGCTTAATCCGCCTTCTTTAGAAGTCCGCCATATTGAATTAAAAGTGACGTCACTTTATTTTTCGAGTTATTCTCAGCAAGCCCTTTCATTTGATACCCATATTGTAGGAAAGCATAATAAAATTAATCCGCCATCTTTAGAAGTCCGCCATATTGGACTTAGAGTAAATTCACTTTATTTTTCGAGTTATTTACAGCAAGCCCTTTCATTTGATACCCATATTGTAGGAAAGCATAAAAAACTTAGTCCGCCATCTTTAGAACTCCGCCATATTTGTTTGAGAGTTACGTCACTTTATTTTTCGAGTTATTCTCAGCACGCCCTTTCATTTGATACCTATATTGTAGGAAAGCATAATAAAATTAGTCCGCCATCTTTAGACGTCCGCCATATTGGATTTAGAGTGACGTCACTTTATTTTTCGAGTTATTTTCAGCAAGCCCTTTCATTTGATATCCATATTGTAGGAAATCATAAAAAACTTGTCCGCCATCTTTAGAAGTCCGCCATATTGGTTTTAGAGTGACTTCACTTTATTTTTCGAGTTATTCTCAGCAAGCCCTTTCATTTGATACCCATATTGTAGGAAAGCATAATAAAATTAGTCCGCCATCTTTAGACGTCCGCCATATTGGTTTTAGAGTGACGTCACTTTATTTTTCGAGTTATTCTCAGCAAGCCCTTTCATTTGATACCCATATTGTAGGAAAGCATAATAAAATTAATCCGCCATCTTTAGAAGTCCGCCATATTGGATTTAGAGTAAATTCACTTTATTTTTCGAGTTATTTACAGCAAGCCCTTTCATTTGATACCCATATTGTAGGAAAGCATAAAAAACTTAGTTCGCCATCTTTAGAACTCCGCCATATTTGTTTTAGAGTTACGTCACTTTATTTTTCGAGTTATTCTCAGCACGCCCTTTCATTTGATACCTATATTGTAGGAAAGCATAATAAAATTAGTCCGCCATCTTTAGACGTCCGCCATATTGGATTTAGAGTGGCGTCACTTTATTTTTCGAGCTATTCTCAGCAGGCCCTTTCATTTGATACCCATATTGTAGGAAAGCATAAAAAACTTAGTCCGCCATCTTTAGAAGTCCGCCATATTGGTTTTAGAGTGACGTCACTTTATTTTTCGAGTTATTCTCAGCAAGCCCTTTCATTTGATACCCATATTGCAGGAAAGCATAATAAAATTAGTCCGCCATCTTTAGACGTCCGCCATATTGGATTTAGAGTGACGTCACTTTTTTTTGAGTTTTTTTCAGCAAGCCCTTTCATTTGATACCCATATTGTAGGAAAGCATAAAAAACTTAGTCCGCCATCTTTAGAAGTCCGCCATATTGGATTAAGAGTGACGTCACTTTATTTTTCGAGCTATTCTCAGCAAGCCCTTTCATTTGATACCCATATTGTAGGAAAGCATAATAAAATAAGTCCGCCATCTTTAGAAGTCCGCCATATTGGATTTAGAGTGACGTCACTTTATTTTTTGAGTTATTTTCAGCAAGCCCTTTCATTTGATACCCATATTGTAGGAAAGCATAATAAAATTAGTCCGCCATCTTCAGAAGTCCGCCATATTGGATTTAGAGTGACGTCACTTTATTTTTCGAGTTATTCTTAGCAAGCCCTTTCATTTGATACCCATATTGTAGGAAAGCATTATAAAATTAGTCCGCCATCTTTAGACGTCCGCCATATTGGATTTAGAGTGACGTCACTTTCTTTTTTCGAGTTATTTTCAGCAAGCCCTTTCATTTGATACCCATATTGTAGGAAAGCATAATAAACTTTGTCCGCCATCTTTAGACGTCCGCCATATTGGATTTAGAGTGACGTCACTTTATTTTTCGAGCTATTCTCAGCAAGCCCTTTCATTTGATACCCATATTGTAGGAAAGCATAATAAAATTAGTCCGCCATCTTTAGAAGTCCGCCATATTGGATTTAGAGTGACGTCACTTTATTTTTCGAGTTATTTTCAGCAAGCCCTTTCATTTGATACCCATATTGTAGGAATACATAAAAAACTTAGTCCGCCATCTTTAGAAGTCCGCCATATTGGTTTTTGAGTGATGTCACTTTATTTTTCGAGTTATTCTCAGCAAGCCCTTTCATTTGATACCCATATTGTAGGAAAGCATAATAAAATTAGTCCACCATATATAGAAGTCCGCCATATTGGATTTAGAGTGACGTCACACAGCTAACCATGCATTGTCATCCAAACTAAACGTGTATACAAATTTTCATCTCAATCGGTTGAAGATATCTGCTTCAAAATTATCGAAGGCATTCTAGTCGCTCACTTAGTAATTTAGTCGCTCACTTATTAATTTAGTCACCCAAATATTATTTTAATATCTCAAGTTATTAAAACAGGATTTCATCATCAGTCACCAAGTTTTTTTTTATTCAACCGTTTTATAATTCCCCTATTATTATTATATAAAACAACATTATAAGAGATATATTCTTTTACGCATGCGCCGATGTTCCCCAAAAACAATAGGCCAATTCATATCTGCATATCAAACATCCTCCCAAAATTTGGTTTCAATCCGCTCATCCGTGGTGTCGGAATGGTAAGAAATGTCAAAAGTGACGTTTGCATCTGTCAAAGTATGTTCTGTTAATTAGTTATTCAAATTGTTAACTCAGAAGGCGTTGCATTTTACAAATATTGAAACGGCATCCGTTTTTGAACAAATGCTACCTTTTTATTTCATTATTGTAATAAATAATATTATCGACCAATTTTATTTTAAGACAGAACATACGCAATTTTGAAATTGCCATGTTAAACCATGCAACAGAGAGAGATAACCGAAAGATGTTTTCCATCGGTTATATCAAATTGAATTTATTTCTATATAAATGTGTATAAAAAAACTGTTTGGGCATTTTCTGTTGTACGATTCTTATGTAAAATTTTCTCCTCTTTCGTTTAAGACAGGTTTCGAACCGATCTGATTTAAATTGAGCGAGTTATAAGCGAAAAACTTCGTTTTTTCCTTATTGCTCCCCTCTGGGGTCAAAATTCAAAAATCGGCCGACGTTACGAGCTAAGTTACGCGGAGACGAATCGAACAAAAAAAAGTTTTTTAAAATCGGTTAAGGCGTTTGGGCTGTACGCGTGACACAAAAAAACGTGACACACAGATTCACAGATTCACAGATTCACAGATTCACAGACAAAGCGAGTACATATAGGCGCTTTAGCTTACGCTATTCGCGCCTAAAAAGTGCAATAAGTTCTGGTTTTTTAACCGAACTAGTGTTTTGGAAGTGATAGGTAAATGAAATTATAAATTGTTGTTTAAATAATAAGTACATTTGTTTCACTGATGATAAGCATGCAGGAGTTATATACCTATGAGTATTTGTAAATGTTTTTTTGAATTTGATAGGGAATTACAATCAACATTTTTATAAATATAATAAAACAAATGAAATGTAAAAAAACCATATAATAATAAATTATATTGGTTGATTTGTGGATAAACATTTGAAAAAAGATTTTGACGTTTTTGATATTCGTTTGATATTTTGAATTTTTTTTATTTTTTAATAAAAATAAATACAGAAAGATACCAAAGTTTTTCATTCAGTAGTCCAAATAGTTTTTCATCAGAAACTATTTAAGTTGGATACGTGATTTTCTAATTACAAACCAAAAATCACGGAGAATCCAAGTTTTCCTGGTTCGCGGTTATTCTCCATACAGATCACATCAAACCATAACACACACAAGAATTCCAGGTTTACGGGGATTTGAGTTCTGCTTTTTCCCCAATTCTGTAATTCTACACCCAACCGATAATCACGGAGAACATTTGGTTTTCCTGGTTACTGAGCAACCTTATCGCAGATATACCACTACACAAACAATTTTTTTGCCCGAAAGAGGAAATCACGTTAAGAAGCATTTAATTTTTTAAGTATCACATTAAGTAAAACAAAATAGAGTTGGCTGATCATTATAGTTCGTGGGAGCTGCATCAGCTGGAAGTGGAAAAAAAACTCTCTAAGCATCCCATGTCTGTTCGCACCCTCTGATATTTTTATTGGCAGTTGAACTAGCTTTCTTAGTGCAATAGTAAGAAATCTGATTAAGCATCTAAGGTTACGAGCTGCTCAGAGTGGGTCTGTTTTCCTTGTCTGTTTTAAAGTAAGAGGCACGGTCAAAGACTCGAGAAAACGGACGCGCGACAGTGTCTATATATTTTTTTAATTTTAGTGTTGATGGATTCCTAAAACGTCATGACACATAATGTATTATGTAGTGCACACTGAATTGGATGCAAAAAATCTGATAATCAGGCAAGTACAAGCTACATTACATTTGATATCCATGTCAAGAGGGTTGTGAAGAAAAAGTTAATATGCCAACTTAGGGCGTCCGGCATATTGGATTAATGCATTTTTACCAAACTTATACACGTAGGTATACAAAATTTCAAAGCTCTAGCTTAATTAGATCTTGACAGAAAACATTTCTAAAATAACGTTAGCCGTCTGTCAAAATTCATGTTTTAATAATTAGTTATTGAAATCGTTAACTTAGAAGGCGTTGCATTTCACAAAATAATAATGTCAAAAAATTAAATAACTCTATTCTTAGAAATAGTATTCGTTTTTATTTAAGACAGAGGACATACGCAATCTTCAACTATCCACATCACATACACAACAGACAAAGACAACCGACTGGAGTGCGTGATTCATTAGGAAAATTGAATTTATACAGTGTTTATTCTGTTTTTATATTTTTATGTATAAAAAAACTATTTGCGCGAATTCTGTTACACGAAATTATGTAAAATCTTCTCTTCTTTCGTAAAGACAGGTTTCGAAGCGGTCTGATTTAAATTGATCGAATTATAAGCAAAAAACTTTTTTGTTTTCGATTTGCTCCCCTCTGGGACCAAAATTCAAAAATCCGGCTCCGTTAGGATCTGTCCCATGCCCCATAATATTATAAGTGTGCCAAATTTCAACTTCCTATGTCTACTGTGGCCTTCTGGAAGGTCTGGAAAGACAGAATCCGGACATACAATAGGTAATTATATATGTAGATAATAAAAAAAAATAAAATGTCTGTTATCGTGTGCGGTCACGCGGGTAATAGCTAGTATTAAATACAATATTTATATTTATTACATCATGTAAAAATTAATCAAAATATGGTTAGCTAATTTCCTTCTGACAGATCTACAGGGCAAAAGAACAGCTGATTTTTTTTTATTTTCAAAATATTTCCGAAACTATAAAGTAAAAAAATTTTTTTTACAAAACTTTCTTGAAAAATAAATAGAATAAAAAACTGCTATAAAAAGTATATTGTTATTAAATAAAAATCAGCATTATAGCATATTCAAAATTTTACAATACTTTTTCGCTTTGAAATCCCAGAATCCAAAAAACACACTTTTGGAAATGTCTGTGCGTCTGTTTGTCTAACGATACAGATAAAACAGATAAGCGGGTTGAAACCAAATTTCGGGAGGGTGTTTGATATACAAATATGATGAGCGCTATTGTTTTTGGGGACAATCGGCGCATGCGCAAAAGATATATGTTACCCAAAAAAAAAATACGGCCCTTCATATTAGCATATAAAACAGCCTTTTTTGGGTTACCGTGTACGTACTTGATAATTTAAATGGCGAGCACTTAGGGACAGTATGTAGTTTATCAGTTAAAAATGTTGCGATAAGATTTTAACTTGGACGATTGTTGAACGATAAACCTATATTCCACCAAAAGCATAAATGTGAAAAAAGGGCCAAGTTTGATGCAAAAAACAGATAGATAGATAGATAGATAAAAAAAAATTATTCATTAAATACCAAAAAACTGACGTAGAATAAGTCAATACATATACAAAAAATACACAGAAAATTAAATAATGCCAATATCAAAGTAATTTTTAGTTGTGTAAAGACATTTAATTAACAAGATATTTTTAAGTTCACTTCTCAATTTTTTTGCTGAAGTATAATTATAAATTAATACTTTATACACAATTTTTTTGACGTGAAAGAAATACAGACTGACCCTTGGTGTTAAACTTATAGTCGATTTCATATTAACGGAAAAAACATAGTTTTCTTTGATAAACATGACTGACTCCAAAATTGTTTGTATATAGTTGGCAATGTGAGTATTTCATTATTTACTAGTTGTCCCTCCCGTTTTCATGATGATCGGAGTTACCGTTCAAAAATTTTTGTCGAACGGACAAATTTTGAGTTACATTTTGCAACATTTTTCATTGATGCTTCGCTCCTATTGGTCGTAGCGTGATACTGTATAGCCTATAGAGTTCCTTAATAAATGGGCTATCCAACAAATAAAAAATTTCAATTCGAACCAGTAGTTCCTGAGATTAGCGCGTTCAACCAACCAACCAAACAAATAAACTCTTCAGGTTTATATATTAGTACAGATGAAATAGTTCCTGCAAGAATCGCGGGGTTTAAGACCAAGTTTAGTTCTAACACACATTTTTTGTATTACAAACAGTTTCGAGACGACGTTACTGTTGCCCCATAATATAATACCATATCTTAATCTAGCAAATATGAATGCATAATATGCACTTAGTCACACCTCCTGATTAACATTACTGCTAATTGTTCCAAGAGCATATAAAAAGCTCAGTAATTTGTTTGAAACATTTTCAATGTGTGATTTCCAGACCAAGTTACAATCTAACATGATTCCTAAAAAAGTTTGTATTATGTATAGAAGTCGCCATTTCAGAATTCACACTGATGCTAATGATATTTTTATTTGAGGGACTAAATTTGACACTTTCAGATTTATAAATGTTTAGTTTCATGTTATTATCACTGAACCACTAATGTAATTGCTGGATACTCTTGGTTAGATTATTCTCAAGAAATTCAAATTCTGAATGACGAATTCAAAGAGATATGTTTTGTCAGATAAGCAGATTAATACAATAATCTGCTTTCAAGAATGCTAGACAAATCATTAGTATAAATTAAGGGACAACCAATATTGATCCTTGTAGGACACCTTTAATGACATTGCCCTTATCAGACAAGATATTATTGCCATATTGGTCGACAACTGAAATGTATTGAATTATGTTTGATAGATCTGATTTGATCAATTGTAGTCCAACTTCTTGTACACCATATCTTTCAAGTTTTGCAATAAGAATATTGTAATCTATAAAGTAAAGCGCTTTTGAAAGATCCATGAACATTCCCACAACGTGTTCCTCATTGATTAGCGCATCCGATATATCTTACAGAATTTGAAAAATTGCCCTGTTTGTGGATCTTTTTTAAATATAGGTATGCATTCTGAGTGAATGATATATGCTTTTCAAAGATAGGTTTTATTCTCTTCGCAATAATAATTTCATAGATCTTCGCTAAATCAGATGTTATTGTAATGGGGCGGTAGTTCAATATGTTTTTTTTATTCCCTTTCTTAAATTCAAATCTTTGATTAACGTCTGAATAGAACTCTTCAAATAAATAAAATTGTCGACCAATTTTTTTCAGACTATAATAAATATTGACAAAAATAAAACTATAAATCAATACCTATTATAAAAAATGACGTTTTGATCTGGGTTTAGATCTTCTTTAGAAATATCCAAAAATATAAAAAATTAATTAGTAAAATTTACTTATTTTATAATAGAATGTTAATTATCGAAAATTATGAAAAATTAATAACAACCAATTTTTTAAAGATAAGGTGGACAACCGACAAAGCTAGAGTTCATCAGGAAAAGTGCCTGTATTAAGACATTTTATCACCTTTGACAGATGCGGTGCTATGATACCATTCTCTCTTAAAAAATTGACTGGTATTTTGTCAAGTTCTACACATTTTTCAAACTCATTATGCAATTGTACACTTATTCTAGTTAGACTTTTAAGTTTATTCTGGTTGCATCATTGACTACAGAAAACAAATTATACGATTTTATTAGTTCTTTTATTTTTAAAATTAATGTTAATATCACCACATATATATAGTTTGTGTTTGACAATAAAACTTTTTTATTTGTGCAGTAGCTCACCTATAATTTTAATAGACAATTCACACCAACAATGGCTGTTTTACAATCATTTAATTTTATCGCAAGAACCAGTTTCTACGCTTAAATCCTGCAGTATGTTAGTCAATACATTGTAATTTCTTACTTTTTTAACAAAGATACCAGAACCACCTTGTTTTTTATACATCCTAATAAAAATTTATACTAAGGAGAGGCCATCGATTTTAACAAAATTCTCCTCACCAGGTTTAAGCCAATTGCAATGCTCAGTTAGCACAAAAATATCAATGTTTTTAAAAATTTCTACAAATTCTTCAATTTCATGAATTTTGCTATTTATGCATTGTGTATTTTTTAACAATATATGCAACTTATTTTTCATCATGCATTTTCATGATTTGCCGAAAAAAGAAGTGAGATCTAAGAAGGGTCCGAGTTTTCGCTCGGTAAGTTTATATACACAAATCAATTACTTTATAATATCTACAGACAACGCACATCATAAACTAGTGGATCTAGAAACATGAAATTTTGCACTGAAGTTTTTTTAAATAACGTATATTGACACTAGGAATGAGTATTTAATCTATAAATTTAGAAATATGTCACATTTCTGCATATTTTAGATGATACTAAAAATTACAGACCGTTGTATAAAACATTGTTTCATGTTAATCACGTGCGGAGCCGCGGATAGCGGCTAGTAAAACAAAAATTTACCAAGTGAAAACTTCAGCCCTTCTTAGATCTCACTTTTTTTTTCGACGAAGCCGACTAACCCACTCGTTTATTGTATCTTACTTTGCCCTCTTTTCACATTTATGTTTTAGTGGGATTTCAATTCTTACTTATTCCACTTAAATATTATCTAGTCATAATATTATATTTATAAATTATATATCATAGTTATATACCTACTATACTTCATTGTATCACACGTCATATATATATTATATAGCGCCGATTACACGCGTCCGGTTATGCATTTGGGTCGATGCTCCCAGCACCGGCTAGACGTTTGGACACACGGTTCTTGGAAACTGCCCCACTGCTTTTTATGGTAACCTTAACCCCCCCAGAAAAAAAATTCGTTCTGGAACGTAAACTAGCCTCGGAGATAGAGGGAGTCGAAAGGGACTCAAATGGTTCTTGTAATAAATATAGTGCAAAGTGCTTTGCGAGAACTTGGCCGACGCACTTCATGCGCTATGATAAAAATGTGTTGCATTGTGTTGTATTCATAGATATATTGTATGAACTTAGCTTTTGACTTATAATAACGTAATCTCTGTGAGCATACATTCAAGAAATCGCTTGCGTTTGTACATTTTTCTTAGTTGTTACACGATACACCACTTAGCTATCTTGTTCGCACTCCTGTAATGATTTATATTGGACCTCCATACGTAGCTCTCGGGTTTCACACAGACGCCAATGAACTTTAATCTGCAATTATTTAGAAAATATCTTATCAAATCTTTACATTTGTACGACTTAGTTTGGGCCTGTGCCTTCTTTCGAACTAGGCAAAGCAGCAAGCTTACCACTCTTTTGCTCTATCCTCTATACCAGTGCATAAGGGGTCATTTTAATTGACTGCATAGATCCATGAAACGCCGATATTCTTTAGTCTATAGAACAGCTGCGTTTCATGCAAGTATGCAGCCATGTAAAATTGTATAATATACATGGTTATTTTGTTAATAACTATAGTAACATATTGTGGCAGTGAAGTTACCGGGGATATTATTTTCATTTAGTAGATATTTAGAGGTGAAGTTTGTCACACAAACGAACTGTCAAGCATTTTCAAAATAAACTGAAATTTACAGTGAAAATCAACTGTTCTGTAGGGAGTATATGCAAAAATATAGTCTATATCTCGGACAGAATGATACATAACTTGTGGGAGTCGCCTTTCAGTGCTTTAATAATAATAATCCTTTATTATCCGTGACAAAAATATTGTGTGGAATTGTCAAAGTACATAAATTCTCGTACTAATAAGGATTATTGTTTATTATATATTTATATATTGTCACATTGTGCTATGGCACCGCGACAAAATTTATTATTCTTATTATAAAAAAAAAATAGAAATACTTATGTCTAGTTGGTTTCGCTGGTATTTGCAAGTGCCTTATGATTTTGATCGCATCGCTCGGTCATATAAACTATATGTGTTACCTAAGTTGTGATCATAGTCGCTGGACGCTGGAAACGCGATACTGAGTGAAACAATAAGATAAAAGTGAAAAACAATAGTCGTTAGGGTTTCTAAATAATTAAATAAATATTTACTAGTTACGGTGGAAAAAAAAGTGAAGACTTTGTTTTCCGGTGTAAAAGGCGAAGCACGAAAGAAATTTTTCTCTCATGGAAAAATCATTAAAATCTTAATTTAAAAATTTTCCAAAGCCTTAACGGTCTCCTGGTTCAACCATGGAGTGGTCAAGCTACAAGCGACCATCCTCGTCACTTTGCGTAATGTATAATTAGAGTTAAATATAATTATTGTAAGTATGTTATCCGGCGCCAAGGTAAATATCTTTTGTTCCTTTTGTGCTTTACCTGTATCAGTAAAGTAACTACTTTAACGAACATGGAGTTCACCTGTTTTTTGTTTTCTTTTTCCTTTAAGTTTAACCACCCCTCCGGTTTTCCTTAACCAGCCTAGTTTTTTTTTTTGGGTTCCTACCCTATTTAATGGTTAACCCGAATGTTAATTTGTTAGCTTTAAATATGAAAGTACCACTCTTGTAATTTAAAACATTTTATTTGTATAATTAAATCATGTTAATTAGTTAAGTGATTAGAAAATATATTAATTGGTTATCCACCTCTCGTGTTTCATTTTCTATGGACTAGTTCACGCATTTCTCCGAATAGTAGATAAAAATTTGAGACGTACATTCCTCTGAATACGTTGGGCCCAAAACAAAATCTGTACTCTTAACATTACCTGTTATTTAGAGAAATCTGTTTTGTTTTCTTTATTTTTATTCCGCACAGGTGGGAATGGATCTACGTTACCGAAAAACTTCCACTGTGGTGCTATAATATGTACGAATGTTTTTGTAAAGTATTTTAAATAATGTTGAGTGGTTAGAATTTATTATAACAAAACATGGGTTGTTTCATTAAGCATGATTGAAATACGCATAGATAATTTTTAAGTATGTATCATCAGAAAATAAACAAGTGGTAATAGAGGAAAAGTTATATTTCATAAAAAATTGAAAAAATTCAACTAAATTGTAGACTCCCAACAACATTCAATGAAATAAAAGATACTGTATTCTACACTACACATTTCTGAAGTCAAACTAGTATAATTGTAAAAAAAAGTTGAAATGGCATCAACCGTCGTCATCAAGCCTACGACCTTTAGGTTACGGTGAAAGTGTTCTAACTCTCCGACAACTCGGTTTAATGTTCTACAGTCGGTTTTTATAGTATACGGTATACGTATATTACGACACATTTTTAATTTTCAATCTGAAGAATGAATTTTAACCTACCGAGACGAAAGAATTTTTAATTAAAAAACCATTGAGGTATACACAGTTAATTTGAATGGACGAAGTTGCATAGTCTTAATGAAAAAATTCTGTCGCTACCAGATTTCGTTTTAATCCTGTGATTTATTCAACCAGTTACTATATTTGACATCGTTCAATGACCAATTCAGATAAAACGTGTGTATCAATTATTTATGCTTTGATAGTCGTAAATGGTGGAGCTTAACGTGGGCTTTAAATTCGGCATCGGTTAGATTATAAAGACCTTTGGTTGTACCAGCAAACGTTATGTTTTTTACCATATAAACGCTAAATACAAACCTACAAAATATAACATTACTGATAGTCAAAATGTATTGCATACTTTTATTTATATAAAACTGGAATAAAAATGTATCTGTTACTAACCGACCTTTTATTCGAAATCAATTGCTTTTATTATTTTTATCCAAACAAAAATCTACTAAACTTACAACAATCAACAATGTGTTACTAGGGAAAAAAATATTAGCGTGGGCGAATCGTGATTGCCACCCTCGCTGTGCTCATAATTCGTTCAATTTAAATCAGATCGTTTCGAGACCTATCTTAAACGAAAGAGGAGAAAATTTTACATAGATTTTGTATAACAGAATTCGTCGAAACACTTTTTTTATACAGCTTTATATTATATAGAAAACAAGCTGTATAAATTCAATTTTGTCTAATACATAGCGTACACAGATCGGCTGTCTTCGTCTTTGCAGACTGTAATATGGGAATTTAAAGATTGCGTATGTTCTGTCTTAAAATAAAAAGATTGCGTTTGTTCAGAAACGGATGTCATTTCAAATATTAGTTAGTGTTTTGACATTAATATTTTGCGAAATGCAACGCGTTCTGAGTTAACGATTTGAATAACTAATTATTAGAACATATTACTTTGACAGATGCAAATGTCATTGTTGACATTTTTTACAATTCCAACACCACGGATGAGCGGAATAAAACCAAATATTGGGAGAATGTTTTATATACAAATATGAAGAGGCCTATTGTTTTTGAGGGACATCGGCGCAAGCGCAAAGGAAATATATATTATAATGTTGTTTTTATAAAATAATGGTATACTTTTCATAACGGTTTATTATTGTTTTGCAGGAGTTTTGCAAAATAAATTTTTAAGAAAAATCGACGCATGCGTAGAAGAAATATATGCAATAAGGCTGTTTTTTGTATAATAATGATATACTTTTCAGAACGTTTTATTATTCTATCTATGTTTACAAAAGTTTGGTATGTTTTTTGAGGAAAATTGGCGCACGCGCAAAATAAATGTATGCAATAACGTTGTTTTTTATATAATGCTATATTTGTTCAAAACTTTATATATTTTATTCAACAAGAAATTTTTGTAAAAAAAAGTGTTTATAACATAATAACGTCGGGGTGTATTATGTAAAATTTCACGCCTTTAAATTCTTGAATTACTTGCATACTCCCACTCGTTACATATTTTTATAGCGCCTTTCCTGTTTCCTTTACAAAAGTATTTAAAAATTACATAGTGTACGGAACCTTTCTTGTGCGAGTCCGACTCACACTTGACCGGTTTTTTATTAAATACAACATTTAAAAAATGTTAGGTATTTAGCTCTACAGAAGGTGTTCAATTTGATGACCTTGTTTTTGGATACACATTTCCAATCTTCGTATTATTGTTTCATAAAATCATGGCAACTTTGATCATTAGCGTCTAGTTGTGTATTTGAATCTGCCAGCCGGCATTCACAGACCGACTGGTGCGAGCTCTGGATCCTGGGAACGTTAATCCCATAAAACACTGCAATGCAAACTACTTTCCAATGTTCCTGCTTTCATAATTTAGTAAAATTATTAAAAAAAAAACTTAACAGCCTTTGACTTGAAAACCAAAAGCGATCTTAATTAAGCTGATGTCATGCTAGTGTCGGGGTATTTCAAAATTTTTTAAATATTATTTTTGTTAACAAAATAACAATTATGATATTTTTCATGTATTTAATAATGGTTACAGACGTAAAATAAAATTTAATTACCCTTAACGACGTATTTCTGCAGTCCTTTTTTTTCCTCTCTAATTCATAAGAAAATCCAGGAGGACGGTGGAATTGTAATTCTGTATGTTTAATTGGTGTATCTTTTACAATAAACAACACAACACTTCCAATTTGATAGCTTTTTTCCCCATTTTATTCAACAGTTAATCCTTATTAGAATGCACGTAAAACATATGTTGATAGCATTGTAACAATGGGTGTTTCTTAACAATTGTAGCAAACAGTAGCTACTCTGTAAAAATATTATTATAATTACTAACTGTAACCAAATTCATCTAAAATATGATACTAATGTTTTGGCTGAACCAGAATAAAAAAAAAAAAACACGAGGACGCAAATGTCGCTTGTCAAAAGATACATTCCTAGCGTATAAAATACTTCACCAATCAAATAATCTTCAATTTTCTTTTTTGAAAACTTTAAAGTTTAATTTTTTCATATTTTCAGGAATTGCATTGTATATTTTAATTAAATTTTGATAAACATTCTTCCTTGTAACAGAAAATTTTGTTGTTTTAACGTATAGAATATAGATCAGTTTTATGTCTTGTATTATGGAAATAAGATGATTTTTCTTCCTGAAAGAGTGGAAAGTTTTTTTTCACAAAGCATGCTGCCTCTAAGATGTATAGTGATGGTAGCGTTAGCAAACTCATTTTCCTGAAGTGTTGTTGTCAAGTCTATATTGTACGGTGAATTACCAACACTATCACTGTTTAATTTACTAAATGTGTTTTACTTATATTTAAGCACATATTGTTGGACTGAAACCAAATTTCGATTGTTTTTAGCAGCCAACTGATATCTTAGTTTATGTCACATCCTTTGACTTCTTTATATATAATCGACGTATCGTCTGCAAACATGACAGTACTATACGGTATACTTCCTGGAAAATCATTTATATAGATTAGGAAGAGCAACGGCCCCATAATTGAACCCTGGGGAACACATCTTTTCACTTTAAGCCATTCTGAACATTTATTATTTACTCGCACACACTGATATCAGCCATTTTGTTCTTTAGCTATAATATTAAATTTATTGTAGAAATTGTAGACTCTATTGTACATTGCTTTTTCTATAATTTTGGAGATATTGGGAAGAAGTGATATGTGCCAGTAATTTGACACATTTTTGTCATACATCGATATATAACAGAACCGTCACAGTCATGCGCAACAGCTAAAACGAAACTGTACCAGTTTTGGTACACGCTTTAGTTACTGCGCATGACTGTGATGGTTCTGTTACCGTTCTTAGAGAAATGGAACAGATATTATAAATACACTATTTTATTTATTTACCGCAAAAGACAAAACAATATACAAATGGTGGACCAGATAAGCATTATCTACAGTCAACCATGTACTTACCTAAAAATAAAAATGTAGGCATTCAAACATTTACAATAAACTGTTAAATAATAAGAAAACTTTTATTTTCAGGTAAGTATACTTCAACCAGTAACCAATAACAAAAGAAAAATCAATACAAGTATCCATATAATTATCAGAAATTCAGAAGTAAAAGTACACAGACTCAAATAAAGTGTAGATATCACCATATCACCAATAAAAAACCTTACATCTAGTTCAACCTCTTCGTTCAAATTGGGAGTGTTATCCATATCTCGTCTTATCAAGACATCTAGAAAAAGCTATGCTTCAGTAATAAAAATGAACAGTCTGATAGTGATGTATCATTATTTACAGCATCTCAAACTCTCTCAGACTCTTCTTCATCATTAATATCATCTTAACAAATTAAGGCATCTTCAAAAAATAGTAGTGATACAAGAAGTGGAGCAAATTTTCCAAAGTACTATTAGGAAAATCAAGAAAAGGCCAAAGTTCTACATTGGAGTACCCGAAAATTGTTATTATTTAATCGATATCATAAGCAAATGTACAAATATTACAGAAAAACATATATTAGGTACATATTATGTTTAAAAAATTTTTAAAACATGCAGATGATTTTGAGATATGAGTGTCTTATGCAAGTAAGATATTTTTAAAATATATAGCAATAATTTGTATTGTTGTGCGTCCTTTTATTATAAATTTGAAACAAAAATCAATAAAACGGTCTTTGCCTATGGCGTTCAGACACAAATACTGTTTTATCAGTTGCATAATTGATTGTTTGGAAATAGAAATCCAAAAGACCCCAAATGCCGTACATCAAGCTTTAACATGGTCAGAATACAAAAAGACAAATACTTTAAAATACCTAATATCAAGTACACCAAATGGTTTAGTAAATTATAATAAAAAATAAAGAATAGATACTTCTTACCACACAGTTTTATTAACGAATGTACATATGCTCTCATCTTCATTTGTTGCACATACCGCTAAACTAGCGGTATGTGCTTTATTATCGCTTTGTGCGTCAGAGCTGACTTTCGTTCATATAAGAAGTTATATCTAAGTTAATTTCACACGAAATCCATTCAAATTGAAGCTTTTTGAAAAGATGAGATTCTAATCTATAAAACAGAACCATTTTTAAATCAATTCGAGTTCATAAATACTATTAAAATTGTAATTGAAAATCACAAACAGCAGTTGTCGGTTGGTCTGTACGTATGTACGTACGTACGTATGTACGTACATCACGACTCTACAGATCGCAATTTTAGTCGGATTGCCTTGGGTTATATTTTATTCACTTTGTTTACTATCAGACCAGAACCCTATTTAAATTCACTAAAATGTGTTCAGTAGTTTAATTTTTATAAACAGTTTTATTTTATTATTTTTGACAGCTAATAATTTAAAAAAACAATAATATAATAATTGCTGTGTAAATATAGTGTAATCCATAAAACAAATGCTACACTTCTATACCGTGATAACACCACTACGCGTAGTAGGCCGCCGTGGCGTAATGGTTATGCCGTTGGATCCCCAAGGGCAAGGACCTGGGTTCGATTCCTTACAAAGTAATTGATATTTTTCTGTTTTTTTCTTTTTATTTTGTTTTATTTTATTCCACTTGATAGTAATTATATATTATATTATGTATAGTTCTTAATTTTTTTTATTTTTGCAAACTTAAAAAAAATATTTTTTCAATTTTTAATTATTTATTTCTTTAAATTTTTAAATCTTTTTAAATTTATTAAAAATATTTTTTAATTGTTATTTTTTTATCATACAGTGGAAAACTTGTGGGATGTGCACTTTTGGTTTTGCCAACTATTGTAAACTATATTTCAACGGGATATGGAGGAGGAACTAACGATATGTGTGTAGTTGAAAATTTCAATTTTTTCAATACTTTAGAGAAGGATTCATGTATACTGGCAGGTAGGGGTTTTAAGCATCTAGAGCAAATGGTACTCAAGACAGGCCTTCAGTTAGTTCGAACTTCAAGGGTTACTACTGAATCAAAATTATCAAAGCAAGAAGCTCGACAGACTAAGCAAATTTCCAGTTTAAGAATCCATATTGAAAGGGATATACGTCGTTTAAGAGAATTTTCTATGTTAAAACCTCATATTTGTATTGATAATAATTAATCTAATAAGGGTACTCGATGAAATAATTATAATAGAATGTGAAATATACAGTTACAAATGGCTATATATTAGAATGATGAATTGACCTTACTGTGTCACTGTGGAGTAATGTAACTCAGTCGGCCGCGATAGTGGAAAGATTCGGGGTTCGTATCCCGATGGTGATATTGTTTGAGAAGTAAATTTTTCTAATGTAGACATGTAAAAATGGGTGTTTTAACAATGTAGCAACAGAAGCTATTCTTTAAAATTATAATAGAATGTGGTTTAATTAATTTACAGGACTCTATCATTAAGTAGAGACCTAGTCTGCTGGGAACAGCGCTCGACCGACGGTCAGTGTGTACCGTATGCGCTGATTTTGGGTTGTGAAAATGCATTTAGTGTTCAACTGATGATAAAAACTGAGTCGCTTGTGTAACACAATTGTGAACAAAAATGAATCCTTTTGCAGTGAAGTCTATAATATGTGCATACTAGTTTGTACTGTCGTCGTACTAAATGCGTTTATACATTTTTATGGCTCGTCAGTCGACCGACGCAATTCAACCGACGATTCTCGTCAGCGCGAAACGCCAAAATCGGAAACGTTAATTCAGTAAAATTATACCAAATTTATTACATAAAAATACAGGTAAATTCTAAGCAAGCAGTTTTTAGGTTATACGTAAAACACGAATGACATCTAAACAAGGTTACCAGATTCCTCCCCGTTTAAAATGTGACGAAGTCTTGATATTTTGATGTCACTCCTCGGTTTTCCCTTGATGGGTAGCGCTGTTCTTCTTCTGTTTGATCACCCTGTTCACTGTCGTTGACTTCGTCGTCTTCAGAAGGTGATTCGTGGTCAAGTTCGCCGGTTGCATCGTAATTTTGTTCAGGAACAAAGGATGATTCGTGATCAGAATAGTCGGTTGTTTCGCGGTTTTGTTCAGGAACAATAGTCGGTTGGACAACGCCTATGGGTCCAATATGCGGATCGTTGTAAAAATCTGGCAAGTCAAAGAGTTCGATTATCTCATTTTTGAGATAACGACGCTTAATTTGATTTGCATGGGCCTTTACTGTCCGATGACCAGTTAGTGTTGCGATATCAAGGACGTACATGACGGCACCTATTCGAGACTTCACTATGCCAGGCACCCATTTCCATTTATGAGTGTTTGATTTAAGTTGATAGAAGATCTCATCGTTCACATCAAATTCCTTCCACTTAGCTCCATGGTGCATATTAAATGATTCTTCCATCGATTTCGTTTTCCCATCGTAATCTGGCTTTAGAAGGTCCAGTTTAGTGCGCATCTGACGCCCGGTCATTAGTTCGAATGGTGATTTGCGGCCCAAATTATACGATGGCGTGTAACGGTACGTTACAAGGAATTCCCGCAGCTTTTGCTCCAAATTACCCTCAGCTTTCTCTAGACCCAGCTTTAACAGGTCGACGAATCGCTCGGCTTGTCCATTAGATTGCGGGCTGTAAAATGCGGTGCTTAATGCCTTGATTTTTACAGAATTCTTGAAATGTTTGAGATATGAACTGTGGTCCATTATCGGTAACACAAACTTCACACAGTCCATGCCGCGCTAGGACGTCCGCGAATATTTCCACAGTTTTGGTGCCTGTTGTGGTTGACGTTTTAATTATTTCTGACCATTTACTGTAGGCATCTACGATAAGTAAGAAGTAGAATCCGTTAATGGGACCTGCGTAGTCTAGGTGTACTCTTACCTATGGCGCAGTTGGCATTGGCCAAGGTTTTAAGGTACATTTGATTGGTGCTTTTGTCGACTTTGCACAGGTTTCACAGGTCTTTACTACTTGTTCAATGTCTTGGGTTATGTTGGGCCAATAAACCTTGTCCGCAGCCAATAACTTCATGCGGCATACTCCTGGGTGACCCTTATGAAGTTCGATAATAATTTGTGGACGAAGGTTGGAGGGTATAATTATTTGTTCACCTCTAAATAGACAGTTGTGGTCAATTTTAAGATCGTTGCGACATTGATAGTAAGCGGCCACCGCTAAATTCCTTATTTGTTTCATAGCTTGAGGCCAACGATCAGTTGTTACCAATTTGCTAACTTCCTGTAATATTGGACAAGCGTTAGTAGCTTCTTGAATTTCTTTTAACGTAATTGGAAGATCTCTAGCTGATTTAATGGCGTAGGAAAGCATTTCCTCATCGTTTTCATCTTCGTGAACAGCTGCTATGACAACATCTTCATCGGATTTTGTTTGCTCCGACATAAGACGAGAAACGACGTCCGCGTACCCGAAGTTGTTGGTACCGATGAAAACGAATTTAATATCATATGCCATTACTACTAGTGCCCAGCGCTGCAACCTGTTGGCGGTGTAAACAGGAATTCCGGCTTTAGACCCGAAAATGGCCAACAATGGCTTGTGGTCCACGTGGGCGGTAATACGCCGTCCTGCTATATAAAAATGCGACCGCTATAGCCCGAATATCAGCGCTCGAGCTTCCTTTTCAATTTGCGAGTAGTTTTTCTCCGCTGTGTTGAATGTGGCAGCAAAATGCATGATAGGATGCAATGATCCATCCTTGAAGCGGTGCATTAACGCTGCTCCTATACCGTCTTTCGATGCATCTGTCGCAAGTACTATTTCTTTGTTTGGATCAAAGTGGGTTAGGACCAGGTCTGAGGAGAAAATGTTTTTGAGTTTTTCGAATGTTTCTTGGTGAACATTTTCCCACTCAAATTTAACAGTGCTTTTCAGCAGGTCATCCAAGGGGCCTCTTATTTCCTTCATTGATCTGATGAGCTTGCCATAATAGTTGACCGACCCTAAGAAGGATCGCAGCTGTTTGATATCAACAGGTTGAGGAGCTGATTTTACTTCCCAAATCTTGTCAGGTTGAGGTCTAATGCCTTCATCATCGATTATATGACCGCAAAAATTTCCCGATTTCTTGCCGAAATCACACTTTTTTATATTGAGCTTGAACCCAAATGCCTGTATTTGTTCGAGTGTTTTTAATAATTAAATTTTGTGGCTGTGCTCATTTTCGCCGCTTACAACCATATCGTCGATGAACCCAAATGTGGAGATTCCACTAAGCATAATGTCAACTATAGCTTGAAATTCTCCAGGTGCAGTTTTTATTCCTTGTTGAAGACGATTAACTTGGAATAGCCCGATGTGGGTGTTGATTGTCATAATTTGCTTAGAAACATCATCGACCTCGACTTAGAAAAAGGCATCAGACAAGTCAATTGTGCTGAAAACCTTTTTGCCTGCAAATTTGGCGAAGATTTGGTCTGATGTTGGCAAAAGGTATTTGTTTGGCTCAAGCGCGTCGTTAAGACCAGTTGAGTAGTCAGCACAGAAGCGGAGTTGACCATTATTTTTCTTCACAGCAACGACGGGAGCTGCCCATGGCGAATATTTGATAGGGTTTATAATACCCAGCTGTTGAAGTCGTTCGAGTTCGGTTGAAATGTCAATGCGTGCAGCTTCGGGAACTGGTCGCGCATTTCTGAATACTGGCTTGGCACCAGGTTTGAGTTATTAAAACATCCCAGTCCATCACCGAAAAGTTTGGGGAACAAATTCTGAACTTCTCTAACCAGTTCGCTATCGCAGCTGATTTGATGGCAGACAGCGTCAATAGGAACTCTCCTCAAATCGAAAACATTAATCCATGGGATTCCAAATAAATTTAGATAGAGTGGTGTGACGTAACAAACACCCTTCTTTTTATGTCCGTTGAGTTTAACGCTACACTGAAAAGCTCCCAACAACGGGATTGCTGTGCCCGATGCGCTAGTTGCATTTGTGCGCGATGTATTAGAGAGCGTTGGCTGCCCCAATATAGTCCAATTAGCCTTGGAAATGGTCGTCATGTCGGACGCAGTGTCAAATTGAAGTTTGAGGGTGGCTCCATTTACAATGGGGTTGATAAATTTTCGGTCTGAGACGGCATTACCATAGGCAGTTACCCGATTAGCTTGAGGTCTGTAACCTTTAAAGTGTGCTTTGAAATGTTTCATCATGTCACAAAACCCGGTTTTGTGACCTTTCTGAGAGCATTCTTCGCAGTCCTTTTCCCTGTAAGGACATTCCCGCCTCCAGTGACTTCCCCCACAACCTGGACATGGAGATGGTGGAGATTTTGTTCCTTGGCGTGTTGGATGAGCCAGAGATTTAAATTTAGTGGGGAATTTCTGATGTTCAATGGCACGAACTTCACTGGTTGATGACTCGCCGACTTTCCCTTTGTCCATTTTCAAGCAATTGATGCATTCGGCTTCATTTACGAGATCTTGAAGATTTAGATTGTGAATGAGCTTCCGTGCAGCATCGTCTATTGCCTTTTCGGATTCTAGGTGTTGATTGTCTACTTTTGTAAGCAGCCTCTCTAAAATTGTAGAGTCTTCAGTCGCCTTAAGTCCGCTTACGAAAAGTAGAACTTTGAAATCATCCGGAGTGCATTTGCCGATCTCAAACTTCTCTGTATGTTTATTAATACGTGCAGCGTAATCGCTGAAATCTTCCCCATCGTGTTTTAAGAGGTTGAAACATTTGTGACGCATGGCGAATTTTGTCTCCTTATGGCCAAAGAGACGTTTTAGTGTTACCACAGTTTCGGGTAGCGTACAATCCTGCGGAGTTTCGGGCAATATCGAGTCAGCATACTTTTGGTATTGGGCTTGTGGGAACTTTTGCAAAAGTAAATAGACTTTCGTTGGTTCATCAAGGCCTTCCGCTTGCGTTGTGAGTACTGATTCATAGCGCCTATAGTACGCGTCAAACGTCTGGTTATTTTCGGGATCATAATCAAATTGTTCCATTGAGTCGGCCAGGCACTTGACTTGGAATGCTGTCGAATCTTGTGCGGCTGTTTGCTCATTAGGGTTCCGTACCCGAAGGGTGCTCAAACGGGACCCTGTTACTAAGCCTCCGCTGTCCGTCCGTCTGTCTGTCTGTCTGTCAGCGGGCTGTATCTCAAGAACCGTAATAGGTAGAGAGTTGAAATTTTCACAGAGTATGTATTTCTATTGCCGCTAGAACAACAAATAATTAAAAACCCCCCAAAACTCCCCAAAGAGGAGCAAATTCAGTTTTTTGTTTATAATTCGCTCAATTTAAATCGGATCGATTCGAGACCTGTCTTAAACGAAAGAGGAGAAAATTTTACATAGATTTTGTATAACAGAATTCGTCGAAACACTTTTTTTATACAGTTTTATATAGAAATATAATGTATAAATTCAATTTTGTATAATCCATAGCATACACGGGGATCGTCTGTCTTCGTTTGTTGCATAGTGTACTATGGGAATTTAAAAATTGCGTATGTTTTGTCTTAAAAAAAAGATTGCATTTGTTCAAAAACGAATGTCATTTCAAATATTAGTCAGTCTTTTGACATTAGTATTTTGTGAAATGCAACGCCTTCTGAGTTAACGATTTGAATAACTAATTTTAATTATTAAAACATATTGCTTTGACAGATGCAAACGTCATTTTTGACATTTTTTACCATTCCAACACCATGGATGAACGGAATGAAACCAAATTTGGGAGGATGTTTGATATGCAAATATGAAGAGGCCTATTGTTTTTGAGAGAGGTCGGCGCAAGCGCAAAAGAAATATATATATTATAATGTTGTTTTTATAAGATAATAGTATACTTTTCATAACGGCTTATTATTTTGTTTTACAGGAGTTTTGTAAAATAAATTTTTGAAAAAAATCGGCGCATGCGTAGAAGAAATATATACTATAAGGCTGTTTTTTATATAATAACGGCATACTTTTCATAACGGTTTATTATTCTGTCTATGTTTACAAAAGTTTTGTAATTTTTTTGGGAAAAATTGGCGCATGCGCAAAAGAAATATATGCAATAACGTTGTTTTATATAATATAAAGAGATATGTGCTATAACATTGTTTTTATATAATAATGGTATATTTTTCATAATGGTTTAATATTCTCTAAAGTTTTGTATATTTTTTTGGGGAAATCGGCGCATGCGCAACAGAGATATTTGCCATAACGTTGTTATTTGATATAATGGTATATTTATCAAACTTTACATTATTTTATTCTACAAGAAATTTTTGTAAAAAAAGTGTTTATAATATAAAAACGCCGGGGTGTATTATGTAAAATTTCACGCCTTGAAATTCTTGAACTACTTGCATACTCCCACTGGTTACATATTGTTATAGCGCCTCTCTTGTTTCTTTTACAAAAGTATTTAAAAAGTACATAGTGTACGGAACCCTTCGTGTGCGAGTCCGACTCACACTTGACCGTTTTTTTTGAGTCTGTAAGGCTAGTTCGACCTGTTCTTGATGCTTGAGCTGCATTTGTATCATTTGCTCCTGCAAAGCTTGTATCTGCTGGTTGCTTTGCTGTTGCATAGCAGTAAGTAATTGTTGGAATTGTTTTGAGTCCATTTCCAAAATTAATAGTAAAGTGCGTGTTTTCGTTAAAAATCCTCGTCGCCAATGTTGTAAACTGCAAGTCAGAATGCGTTGCAAAACGGAGCAGGTTTATGATACTAAATAAAGACACAATCCAATTAGTTATATTTAATAAATGCTGATAACAATTAGTTATAACTTATTCGTAAATCGTTTGACAGCTAACTCAATAATAATGCATTTTTTAACTTATAGTGGTTGCCAGGTTACCACAGCGGCATGGGTCTAAACGTAATCACACGGAACACACAATTGCTTTTCAAAAGAAATACTTTATTTTAGACATTAATGGTCGTCAAGATAGTGTTTCTTGTGATCGTTTAAAAGTTGTAATTATTGCCAATTAACTTTTTTTTTAGTGTATTTTTTCTATTAACTTGTACACTATTTTGATTTTTTTTAATATAATGCGATATATTATCTCAATTTGTTTCCTGCGCGTGGGTTTTTGCAGTTGGCTTGGAAAATTTTCATTCCATATCAATTTTTCCCACGCGAAGGGGGGGTGTTAAATTATTTCTCTTTCTCTTTTTTTGTAATATTGTCAAAATTAGTTTTCCTTAGCTACGCTGGAAAAATGAAGGTTGTTATTATTTTGAAAAAATTTAATTGATCACTAACGACTCTAGGGAAAACTCATTACGAATCTTTTAAGTTCAAGTCTGTGTTTTATTTATTTTTAGTAAGAACTTTATTGAGTACTTACAGTGTTTATATTTACTATTGTTTTGATATTTCCCTATTGATGATATCAAGGTGTTTTGGCTAGTTCTATTTTCAAGAAAAACTGCTTAGTTAAGTACTTTATGAAAGATTCTATATATTCTATATTTAATTCCTGGTGAAATTTATAAATAGGTGTCCATCTGGGATAGTCACCTGCTATCCTCAAGCATTTATTTTGAATAATTTGCAATAATTTGATGTTAGTTTTACTGGTGTAGTTCCAGACAGGTGCTGCATAAGTTAATATGGATCTGATTACGAGTTTATATATAAGGATTTTATTATTTATACTAAGTTTAGATTTATTATTAAAAAGTGGGAATAGATTTGACATGGTACCTAGGGCTTTGTTAATTGTATTTTTTATATGATAAGTAAAGGTTAGTCCACTGTCCAGATGCAATCCTAAGTATCTGACATGTCGAGACCATTCGATAACGGTGTTATTTATATTCAGTTTCGTAATTATGTTTGGTCTTCTTTTTGTAAAGGATGAGGAAATTGAAACAAATAAAAATTAACTTCCAAAAAATTAGTGATGAGCAAAGCAAGACCAAGACCAAGACTGATACAGTCTTGGTCTTGCGTATTTAGTCTTGGTCTTGCTGATTTAACCTGCTACTTACGTTTTTTTAATAATGCTTCTAAATACAGCAGAACCTCTTTAAGAGTAACCTCGATAAGTCGAAAACCTCCAAAACTCGAAAAAATGTTTTTATACAAAATATACAATAATAGAAAGACAATGTGTACATTTAAACATACTTGAAGAAAGTAATAATTTAAAATGAAAACCAGCTGTTGAAAAAAAGAATACTTTTTCTCAGACAGCTGTAAAAACCTTTTTTAAATTTAGTGTTAAAATATAGCTAAGCAAACTGTAAATTTCAAACACAGACATTGTTTTGTTTCGAGAAATGCATATATTGAAATGATGACAAATATTCTAAATCATAATTCCTACAGAAGTTATAATTTTTAGTTCGGTCTTGCGCATTTGGTCTTGCTCTTGCATATACAGTTTTATTCTTGGTTTTGTTCTTGCATACTCAGTCTTGGTCTTGATCTTGCTAGTGTAAGTATGGTCTTGGTTTTGGTCTTGGTCTTGCTAGTGTAAGTATAGTCTTGGTCTTGGTCTTGCAAAAATGCAATACCGAGACCAAGACTGCAAGACCAAGACCGATTTTGCTCATCACTAAAAAAATAATTTAAATAAAAAGTAAGCTCAAAAACTAAAACCCGACTAATGAAAAACAAGAAAATATTCTCATCTGGCGCCCTTCAGATTTTTTTTTAAAACAAGTTGGCCTTTACTCTGACGAGTAATTAGCCAAAGTTAGTGGCGCCCTTCAGATGTATAGCGTGATGCGCTTAACACTAAAGCTTATGATCGCTTACTATTGTTAAAATGTATTGTTTTGTTAAGATAGGTGGCATACGACCACGGCTATCCTCAGATGAGAATATTTTCCTGTTTCATACTTTTCGGTAGTCGAGTTTTAGTTTTTGACGTGATAACGTCTTATAAATTGATGAAACACCGCCAGCACACACGAAAAAGAGTAACGTTCCACAAGCGAGAGCGCGTTATAAGCGATAGAGATGCACGATCGGTCCAAGCGTCGGCTTGTGCTCATTTCTCCCTCTTCTCGCGTGACGTCAGAGAGTAGTGTGCGTTCAACATTTTTTTCGGCTGTTCCAGCGAAAGCTACATCTGACAGATGGCCTTTGTTTTATAAACCGTGGAAATTAAGACTTAAAATCAAGATATCTAATAAAAATGTCATAAATTATCGAATTTTTAAAGCAATTTTTCAGATAATACATCGTTATTTGTCAATTGATAGTTTGTACACAAACGCAGCTACATTTTGTATCAAAAACAAATCTTGGGAGATATCTGCATTTCATAACAGCAGATAAATTATACGGTTTGTTAACAAATATATAATATATATACATTCTTTTAAATGTCTTTTATAATTGCTTAAAAATATGTATTTTGCTTTGGTTGATCAAATTATTAGTCGGTAAAAATATAGTTTGACAGCTACTAAAATTTAGGTTATGTATTATTAAATATGCTATTCGAGCGGAATAGGTTATCACGTAAAACTATCGTCCGTAAACCGACTTTAGAGACAACCAATTTTTTTAATGTAATTTTTTATTGTGAGTGATTGTGTCTTGTATGTTTTTTTCTTATCGAAATATGTATAACAAGAACAAGTTCACTTAAAATAATAAAAATTTCTGAAAATGTTGGGAATTTAATGTCAATCAATTCAAGTAACTGATAAAATAATAATAAACACACCGATACTAAATAAATTATTGTAATAAGCAAAGTGAACACATTCACATATAGAAAAATAGATCCATGAATACACACATTTTACAAATGGAATGCGCTTTTATTCTGTCATATTTTGTGAAGACTGTATCTAAATTAGATCTTATATGTATTTTTATAAGAGCATTAGATGTGACTGACTTAATATCAACTTGGATTTTGTAATCTTTTCATTTGTAATTTTTTATCTAGTGTTTTGTATTCATTTCAGAATATTTGAGATAATCTGACAAGCATAACGAATACACTTTTAAAAATTTTTCGTTACATTTATATCTTCCGACTTGAAATAAAAGTAATGTAACTGTAAATACGTTTTATAAAAACTTCTGTCTCTTTTTCGATACATTTTTTTTTATTACTTTCACTATTCAAGTTCAAAAGTACCTCTGTTGAGGGGCACTATTTTCATCACGCAATCACTATTTGTCTGCATATGATCGAAAGTCAAGTCTCTCTTGCATTATAATATGTATCTGCATTACATTGGCTGCTAATGGTACTATCTATGCTAATATATAAAGCTGAAGAGTTTGTTTGTTTGGTTAAACGCGCTAATCTCAGGAACTACTGGTTTGAATTGAAAAAAAATATTGTTGGATAGCCCATTTATCGAGGAAAGCTATAGGCTATATAATATCACGCTACGACCAATAGGAGCGGAGCATCACTGAAAAATGTTGCAAAATATAACTCAAAATTTGTCCGTCCGACAAAAACTTTTGAACGGTAACTCTGATCATCATCTTTGGTCACAACATCCATCTCGGTAAACGAAGATGAACGTGCGTACTCATGTCCCTCCTCGCATTCGTTCTTTTGCACCCGGGTAAACCAGGCGGTATTACTAAAATGT
The DNA here is from genome assembly GCA_963575645.1 of Xanthostigma xanthostigma. Taxonomy (NCBI): domain Eukaryota; kingdom Metazoa; phylum Arthropoda; class Insecta; order Raphidioptera; family Raphidiidae; genus Xanthostigma; species Xanthostigma xanthostigma. Next base: position 37,084,426 of record OY754464.1, read on the forward strand.
ATAAAAATCGATCATTTAAAGGTATGCCATAGGTACATCCCTCCCGTGTGTAATAGATTTTGTTTGTCTTTGAACCTTTATCCTGTACTCCGATCGGCTCTCGGTTTGTACTCTTTTTTTGTGACATTTTAAATGTCTAAATACGATGAATAGCTCTGTGCTCTATAGTAGGTTTCATAACAAGTGGACATGTACGGGTAATTCGTCATCTTGGGGCGTTTGCCATAATATTGGGTTTACAATGATGTCACATACTTTATCGTATTTTCCTCTCGTCAAGAGTAGTTAAGAAAAGGGTAATCCGTCAAAAAAATTGTACTAAAGTTGTAAAATAGAATAAGTCGTTATGAAAAAAATCATTAAATAAATAACAACGTTATAGCATATGTCTCTTTTGTGGATGCGTCGATTTTCCCTAAAAACAATAAAGTTCTTCCGTATTTGCATATCAAACATCCTGCCGAAAGGGTTCAACCCGCTGATCCGTGGTGTTGCAATGGTAAAAGATGTCAAAACTGTATAATTTCGATATGAACTGCGTGAGATTCTGTAAATATTTAAAAACAAAGGTGTCACGACATAAGCCGAATAAGAACAGTAGTTCTGTGCCGAATACCGTTCAATGTTTTTAGACAGGGTGGCACCATAATACGGTATGTTGCTAAAACTAAAAGAAGTCTATAATTTGATCCGTGTTTAAAACAAAAGATCTCTACACATCCAGTTGTGCTATAAAATCTCCACTGTGATACATAATATGAGACAATTACGTATTTATCTTGTTTGTCTCTGGCTGTTGTCTATGGATGTATAAACATAATATAATGTATGTGGGTACGTATTACATACGATATGTATTACATAGATTTACTGTGAATATTTATTCAAGTTGTTTGAAACTGAAACTGGACTGTTGTATTGTACATGTTGAATCGTTATTATATTGTGTGCCGTGTTATTTTACATTGCTTGTTTAAATTCCGTTTTGTTTACTTTGTGTGTGGGAGCGATTTTGCCCTGTAAAAAATGTAGACGTCGTGCCACTAGAAGAATAACTCCAACACATTTACCTATACCTACTAGTACATTATTTCCACCAAAAACAAAAAATGTGAAAAAAGTGCCAAGTTCGATGCAAAGAACAAGTGGGTTAGCCGGTTTTTAGAAAAAAAAACAACAAATAAGTATAAGAAGTTGCAAGTTTTCATTTGGCCAGTTTACATGCATATAGGTATTAATAATATAAAACACAAAAACTTGCCAAATGAAAATTTAACAACTTCTTAGATCTTACTTTTTTTCGCCGGCAAACCCACTTGTTCTTCGTAACGAACTTGGTCTTTTTTCACATTTATGTTTATGGTGGATTTTCAGTATACTTTTTGGAAAGTTATATTTCTTATTTATTCTACTTTAATATTATCTAGGCATATGATGTACTAATTTACGATACAGTGAAGTAAGTACTACTGTACTCCATTATATCGTACAATATACTTTATTAATTCGAGTAGATATGAATGGTACCGGTTGATGCTTTCGGATCGATGTTCCCAGTACCGGCTAGGTGCTTGTGAATTATGATGATCTATCAGTCACGGAATGCCCAAAATCGGGATTTTTGAACACTCGTATCTTGTAAACTATTCCACCTAGATGTATAAAATTTGGAATATTGCTTCTTAATGGTAACCTTAACCCCCCTGAAAAAATCAATTTTCTAACGTAACTAGCCTCGGAGCTAGCGGAGGGTCGAAAAGGACTCGAAATGGTTCCTGTAAAATATATAGTGGACTATGCTTTGCGAGAACTTGGCCGCCACACTATGTGTGCTATGATGTTATAATTATGCACATGTATAGAGATGCCACATAAGTAGAGAACGTCACAGCTAACAAGTTCACCACTGGGAACGCGAAACCGGTAACTGATCCGAAATAGATTAATTTATGGGGACACCTGGTGTAATAGCTAAAAAAAAACGCTTATTTAATAAATTTTATCTTTAGGCTAACTATATTTTTATGATATTTTAATGAATTAGGCATTATAGGACACCTTTTAAGTTCTTAAAAAAATTTGTATTAATTTTTCGGTACAAAATGGCGGCGTGGGAAGCATTTCTATCAGACGCGTTGCAGTTGCGATGTGAAATCACAAATCCATTCAACTTTAGTATCCCGTTGAAATTTTTGGAAAAAATTAATTCTAACAGATTTTATAACGATTGAATATTGGAAAAGTTATATGGTTTCATACGTTTGTCTAAAATTGGTATCGCTAAAGAAATCGTTATAAAATCGGTTTTTCCAAAAATTCCAACGGGATACTAAAGTTGAATGGATTTGTGATTTTTCTGGCTTGGTCCGACCAGCGAAACCCGTTTGTGAAAAAAATGCGCAATTTGCAATTAAGGAAACCAAAAAAAGGTGATAGTTAATTACTCGAGAAGTAATTGACCGATGACGCTAAAATTATTCATGCATGTTTGGGTCAACATAGACATCATTTTTTAAATTTTCAGCCATCTATGTGCAGTCATTTTTTAGTAAAAAAATAGTGAAAAAAACGTGTTTTTTAACTTTCGGGGCTATTTGCAAGTTAACAATTGCACTTAGCGACCTCTGTCAGTGCTCATTTTTTAGGAAATTTCATAAGGAACAACTTTCTCAATGCATATGCTATACTAAAAGTCAAGAGGAACGGAGATATTAAAGAAAATAGAGAAAAAAGCACTATTTTCGTCACTAATTGTCAATTATAAAATAAAGCACACCAACAATTTGTAAGCAAACTTAGGGGGTTGAACTACACCCTAAAACGAAGCGATTCCAACAATAATCTCGCCTGTGCCCGAATAATGCACTTTTTAATGTTTTTACTTCCTCGCCGCCTAGCCTACTATAAAATATATAAAAAATTGAAAAAAAGTATTTAATTTTAAGTTTGAAAAAATTTCTGGATTTTTCGCATAAAATGTTGACCTATATTTCTAACTAAATTTTATAACATTAATTTACCAAATAAGTAAGTTCAACTTACAAATAAAAGTTATTTTTTATATCTAATAAAAATTTCAGCCCAAAATCTTTAATAGTTTTTGAGATATTACGCCCACAAACTTTGAAAATGATGTTTTGAGAAAAACGCATTTAAAAAAAATCAGATTTGATACTGGAAAAATTTGTAAAGATCAATTATTATCGTAACGAATATCGTTTTGAATTTTTGTAGACATATTCTACATAATATATAAGATTTCGAACATTTTTAAGCAAAAAAAATAATATTATTCATATTCATATCATTTGGACAAAAAACTACCCCTACCACACCCTCTTAGCAGGGGGAGAGGATGACTTTAGTTTTTTAAATGGGAACCCCTATTTTTTATCATCGAATTTTATTTTGTATGTGAAAATAAACATCATTTGTCTGAAATATTTTTTAAATTACCTTTTCGTTTTTTTGCAAATCGCTAATAATGATTTTTTTAATGAGTGTTTTGGTAAAAGACTACGAGCCGAATTGAAAAAAAGTTCGGACAAAAAAAATTTTTTTTTTTATATACCATGGAGAGAGCCATTATATTCTCGAGAGCCTGCTAATTCTTCAATTAGTCCAAAAGACAGCTGCAGAAAATGTGTCGTCATAAGGTGGACGAACGAAAAAATTAGAAATGATAGTTAAGACCATAATTAGGAAAGATCGCGAAGGTTGCCCGCAAAAATACTGCCAAAACAATGTTTTTTTAATTTGTTTATCAGTTAAATAAATGAAGTAACAATCTTTTAGAGGTGAACAGAAAATAACATAATAATGTTGTAGGGGAGAGCGAGACGAATAAAACCCTATAAGGTTGCCTATCCCCACCTTGCCGCGCACCCCGGCAGCCAGGCGTAAGGGGGTCGTTTTTTTATTAATAATTAACGTCATCAGGTGGACGCATAAATGAGGTATCAAATAAAAGATCTCGACCTCCTTTACATATCGAACTAAGGTTGCCTGCTCAAAACCTGCCAAAAAACTAAGTTGCCTGGAAAAAACTTTCTCGGTACGCGAGCCAAGCACGAGATGTATAATCGCGATTAATTCGTCTAAAACAAACCGAAACGAGTTTTTAGGGATAATTCATTTCACTTAGCGATATTGCAATGTGTCAATTGACAGAAAACATCTATAGATTAACATTACCCTCATCAATCAACCAACCGCTTTTACCCGTTTTACCAGTTTCAGAGTAGATTTTATATAACAAAGTCGATAAACAATATAAATCAATGAAATGGATTTTTTGTCATTTTAATTTCCGTCATAGAATTTGATTTTCGGTTATATCCCGCTGAAAATTGGAGGAAAACGGGTACGGAACGTTACATTAATATCTTCACCTATCGAAATATATCGATCGCCCATAAGCCACCATGTAATATTTCATAAGCCTCAAAATATGATGAAACGAATGAATAGTATGTCACAAAGTTGTGGACCCCCCTCCCCCCTCTCGTGTCACGTCGCAAAGTAAAATTTGAAAAAGGGCAATTTGAAATTTGAAAAAGACAACCCAATTTTCGTATTTTTTATTAAAAGTGATACCAATAGAGATATTATACTAGAGTACGCGAGTGAGCCGTGCAATTCAGACAGAGAACAGTTCCTTATCTCTATGGTAACTAATGATACAAAACAATGCTGATTTGAGTAAACAAATATCTGGTTTTCTAGATTTTCCGCAGCGTTCTCTCTCTCAACTGAGGACACTTTCACTTATGGCAAGCATATGAAGTAGCGTACTTTAGTTACTTATATCTCTATGGTGATACCTGAATTATTTTTTCAATAGTTTATTCAAAGTATTCTTCATTAAATTACTGTATTCAAAATGTATTTAATAAGAATGTACAATAAACATGCAAAGTATTTTTTCCTGTCGCATTCCCAGTTTTTTTCAAACTACTTATCATAAACAATTTTTTTTTATCTTTACATAATAAATATTTAAAAATTTGGGGGAACTTATTTCAAACAACTCGAAAGTGTTTTTGCGATATTGGAAAAATTTTATAGACTATTTCCAAAGTTTCCTTAGATTTTTAAAGTATCTTACAATATACAAAAATGTTTAAAGCTTTCCAAAACTTTGAACATTCAAAACTTTTCCACAATGAACAAGTTTTTGGGAATTATTGAAATTTTGGATGGAAAAATGGAGTGACTCGGAGGTTAATTGTAATTCGCCATATTAAAAATTCTTCTGTTGGTGAAAAGCAATGGAATTTATGCACTTTTTTAACGCTGCACTAGAAAACTGATGGACAACTCCATAGCTTTTCATTCAAAGGAAACAATCCATTTTCAAAACATAAGCGAATTCTACATTTATTTAAAACGAATCGTCAAAAGATAATGAAATGTTGTCGATTGCGATGTGCGGTGGATTGGCCCGGCTCGGCTTAAAGTGGCTTGGCGTGTCTCAACGTGTCTCGGCCCGCTCAACAGGTAAGGTCTTACTATTCATTCGTTTAATCATATTTTGAGACTTATGAAATATAACATTGTGGTTTATAGGCGATCGATATATTTCGATAGGTGAAGGTATTAATGTAACGTTCCGTACCCGTTTTCCTCCGATTTTCAGCGGGATATAACCGAAAATCAAATTCCATGACGAAAATTAAAATGACAAAAAATCCATTTCATTGATTTATATTGTTTATCGACTTTGTTATATAAAATCTACTCTGAAACTGGTAAAACGGGTAAAAGTGGTTGGTCGATTGATGAGGGTAATATTAATTCCACCAAAAACATTTTGTAAAAAACTAGCCAAGTCTCGATGGAGCTGCTTGTTTATCTCTAAAAAGTAATGAAATCTAGACAAAGTCGTGCCAAGTCTAAGGTTCCTTACTGCGATTTCTTTATTATTATAGTTAATGTTGTGTGACTTGGCCGTTGAAGGGTACACAAGGGTATAAAACTAGGTGCTCCATGAACCATTGCACCAATCTGTCGCCAGAACCGCTACCCATTGACGATGGAAAATTGCCACTTGGAAAACGTTGATTCAATAACCAGTCAATTGTAGGCTTGATAAAGCTGCGTATTTCAAAAATACTTACTATGTATTCGCTATGTGCGCGATGCCAGCGCCAACCAACTGAAGTAATTATTATAAGTATTCAGAGATAATATTCATGTAATTTAGAACACAATATATGTGTGAATAACGCTGTAATGTCACAAAAGTAAGTAATAGATTTGAGATATTTAGTTGTTTAGAAAAATATTTTGAGATAACAAATAACTAAAATGTACGTGCATAATTATGAAAAAATGATTTTTTTTTTCAATTTTCAGCAATATATGAGCGTAATAATAATTTGAACCGGCTTCTAATCTGTCCAATGAAATTACTTTCCAACCTCAAAGTGTGTGACCTTTTTATCTATTCTGAAGTTAAAAAATGGCAGTCGAACAGGAAAACATATTTTTAATTACCTACTCTAATAATTAAAAATTCTTAAAAAAGACTTATTTGATTAAGTTTAAGAAAATTATTATATTTATTTTATTAGTAAATAAAAGTTTATAATTTTCATGTAGGTAACTACAAATACTCCTTTTTTTAAAAATATAATTTATATAAATTATAGAAATGAAAAACTGATTTGAAATTACAAAAAAGTCTATTATTCATATCTATTATATCGTAGTGGAATCTACGATTCGTCAATGTGCTTTGCACTATATAATATTGAATATTGCACTATTAGTTTAAGCTCCCATGACACAAAAAGTTACCCCAAAGAACACCTCAAAATTATAAAGTGAAAATGGCTGAAAAACATGTCAGAAACATGTTACGCCCGCCAGACAAGTAAAAATTTTTTAATTGTTATTTTTTATGAATTTTTGAAATTTAAAAAAAAAAACATGATTTTACTTTCCAAAACACCTGCTTGAAATTTATACAATTTGTAGTAAATAATGTACCATTTTTGAAAAAATTGGTCTGGCTGACAATTTTTGTTAATAAGCTAGCCAGACTTAATTTGTTATAAACTATTTTTTTTTATGAAAATACATTTCATAACACCTCCTTGAATTTTTTTTTTAAATAAAGTTTAAGATCTCTTCTATCTAATACAACTGGTCTGGCTGACAATTTTTGTTAATAAATTGGTCAGACTTCATTTGTTATAACATTTTTTGTTTATGAAGTCTGTCATAGTAAAAAACATTTTTTCGCTGACAGACCAATTTTTATGCATAAAATAGATGTCAAACCTTCTTTCAGAAAAAAATTAAGGTGGTGTTTTGACACGGCCCTTGTAAAAGCTAATTTGTTTATAAACAAATTAGCTCTTGTGAATTGTTAGGGCATACGCCACACAGATTGGGAATTGTTCTCTGTACACGTATGCCCGGGTAGACCAGTCATTCTATTTTGAACGTAATGTTAATTTTTTGTAACCGTTATACAGCAAACCAAAACATGTAAAAAATCGGAAATTTTCCATAGAATTCAATGTTGTATTTTTAAAACAACTGACAGTGATGGGTCTTACCGAAAATTGGGGCTAAAGTTGGTCAAAAACTGTTTTTTGCGTTTTTAAAAAAAAATATTCTTTGGATTGAGAAAAGTTTAATACAAAAGTTATAGAAATAATTATTACGGATCGATCTGGCTTGGTCCGATGTTAAAAATTTCGAAAATGGAGTGGCAATTGTTAAAAAACCGTTAAAAATCGCTGTTTTTTGAAACGCTTGTATCTCTTTGGAAAAATATAATCTTTAAGCGATACTTGGTGAAAGTGTAGCCCTTTGCAATCCAAACAAAAGCGTTTTTTAAAATTTGAAAAATAATGAAAAGTTTTTGCAAAAAACGATTTTTTCGAAAAAAAAGCATTTTTTTAAAATGCCAATAACTCATAAGCCCGTGAGTTTTTATAAACGTTTTGGGGCTTAAAATTTTCTTTAATAGTTTCCGTAATGTTTGCAATTACTGCGCGCCTTTTTAATTGATCGGTAATGTGCGAAAAATCGGTGGAAAAATCGGTATTTTTTTTTCAATAAAAACAAAAAATTAAATACCTTCAAAAATTGAAATTTTCTACAATCGTCATTATTGCCATTTAATAGCTGGTATTTTTCTGTGAATTAAAAAAAAACAAAAATCAACCCTTCGTATTTCTGGAGCCGAAATATATTTTTTTTTTATTCCTGCGGCGCCATTTTACAATATTAAGGGCTGAAATTTACATGAGTTACAGTTTAATACTTACAGATTAAATAAAAAATTACCAGATCCAAATCGGTCATCACTGAGCACTGCAAAGTTAGTTAAATAAGCTGATCAGCACCGTGGCATGAGAACATTAGCACTATAGGTGGAGTGGATGAGAAAAACGAAAAACTGACTTTCTCTTAATCATAATTTTATCAGTTTTTCGTTTTTCTCATCCACTCCATCTATAGTGCTAATGTTCTCATGCCACGGTGCTGATCAGCTCATGTAACTAACTTTGCAGTGCTCAGTGATGACCGATTTGGATCTGGTAATTTTTTATTTAATCTGTAAGTATTAAACTGTAACTCATGTAAATTTCAGCCCTTAATATTGTAAAATGGCGCCGCAGGAATAAATAAAAAATATATTTCGGCTCCAGAAAGTCGAAGGGTTGATTTTTGTTTTTTTTTTAATTCACAGAAAAATACCAGCTATTAAATGGCAATAATGACGATTGTAGAAAATTTCAATTTTTGAAGGTATTTAATTTTTTGTTTTTATTGAAAAAAAAATACCGATATTTTGGTTTGCTGTATAACGGTAAACAGCTGAAACATTTAAAATGACCGGTCTAGGGGTATGATCTCAAATTTTGACTTTTAATAGGCAATAATTCGTGAATCAAATTATTAGCGAACTCTACTACCAATTGTTTAGGCTTTGTTTGGTTTTCCGGGTCCCACCTCACTTTTTGTACAACGCCTATCGACCCATTCACTAAACCTAAACTAACATCAATGTTTCTCCTAAGCATTACTTTAGCTCCCTCTTTAATGATTATAGTTTCTTCCAGTCCAGCAGTCATCGACGCATCATCTTCATATTTTTGTAAACACGCCCGGGCTTTCGTTATCATACATTTTGAACAATCCAAGGAATCTTTAGCAACTAACTTTATCTCGGGGTGCGGAATCGCTTTTAACATAGCATTATTTAACTGCATACACATATTTCTAGTCGGTAGTAAACAAACAGTATTTTCTGGTAAGTCCCTCAAACATTGTGCTATTTCCATTAACCTTCCTTCATTGGAATGCGAGAGCAGAGGTATCAATCGGTTAGACAGTATATCTCTGTCTGATTGAGTTGTCACTCCTACTCTGATTCTTTTTAACATCTCTACAAACGTAGAATCATCCAGCTGTCTCATATTCAACGTAAGTTCGTCGTAACTAAAAAGTTCAGTCCATAAGTTTGGAATACTTAAGGAGCCTATAAGTTTATTAATTTCTGATGGGGTTAGTTTTTCAAATGACGACTTTTCTCTAACGGGTGGAAGTTGCAAAAGATCCCCAAGCACTAAAATATGTTTTTTTCCAAACCAACCATCTTCTACATCAGAAGTATCAAACACTTCGCATAAACGAAGATTTATGTAGGCTAAAGTTACATTAGATATCATAGACACTTCATCTATAATAAATAATTCGACAGTTTTTAAGTCTGTCCTTAAAACTTGAAGTACTTCGTCTGAAAGCGGTTTGTATTTAGGAGTTTGCTTATGCTCTACGGGCAGTTGTAGTAATCTGTGAACAGTTAATCCGTTTACGTTAAATGCTGCAATTCCAGTCGGGGTGGTAATAGCAACATTTTTATGCAGGTTGTTTTTATACATATTTTTAAGGTTTTTATTAAATAGCTCTTGCCGGTGCCACCGGTGCCACTAACAAAATGTTGCAATATTTCTCTTTGGTTCTTAATTTTATTAGTGACTGTATCAAATACCTTTTTTTGGTCAGAATTCAGTTTATCTATCATTGCTTGCTCATTCATTTCAGAAATATCCGCTTCAACTAAATAAAAGTTGTTTAAATCTTCCATAGAATTTACCGCTTCCAAAGCTTCAAACTTTAAAGGATTGTCGGCTCCTTCATCTGCTATGTTTTCCCTTTCTTTTAACGTTATTAATAAAGTTGATATTTTCTTGCAGTTTTCCTGTTTCTACAGACATCGAGTAAAATTGCGCAGTAGTTTGGAGGCTCAATACTTCGAAAAAGTTTTTCAATTTTAGTAAGAGTCCATCATTTAATACGCACAATGAATCCGAAAAAGACCATGTCAGACTTTTGGACATTTCCTTAACATTTGTAAAGGTTTTTGCTTTGCCAGTATCATCAATCTCAATAGGTTTTTCTTTATCTTCATAAAATAGCTTCTGATTACTGCGAATTTCTGATTTACCAAGAAATGCTCCAAATTTGTCTTTAATATCCGTGCTTTCAGGACATATTTTTAACTTCTCTAATGCCGCTATTATTTTTTCTTTTAATTTATTTGCAGTCTTGTTCAAATCTTCTAAAGTTTTTTGCCTATTATGGAGAGTCCACTTAACAATTTTTTCTGATTCTAATCTATCTTTAAGTTTAGTTGTAATTTCTCTTAAACTTTAGTTTGTCAGTAGATCTCTTTCGCGCTAAGTTTTGTCTGTTTACTTCCGGATGTGAAGCACGGTAGCGAGATACTGCGACCTGATTGACTTCCGGATGTGAAGCACGGTAGCAAGATACTGCGGCCTGATTGACTTCCGGATGTAAAGCACGGTAGCGAGATACAGCAGCCTGATTGACTTCCGGATGTGAAGCATTGTAGCGAGATACAGCAGCCTGATTTACTTCAGGATGTGAAGCACTGTAGCGTGCTACAGATGCCCGGTTGGCGCCTCGATGTAAAGAAGTATAAAGTTCTACGGTTTCTCGACGTTTTTCAGGGTGTTTTTGTCGGTAACGAGCCGCAGCTTCTCGAAGTTGTTCAGATCGTGACAGTTCGGATACCTTAGGTCTTCCTTTTTTAGTTTTAGTCGGTCTACCGCCTTTTCTGTATTGTTTTTATGTTATAGGATTTTATGTATTGTAATAAATAACACTTTTATTTTTAACAAATAATTTAAAATGTTTTATTTAAAAATAATGACGAATACAAAAGTACTATTTTATAAAGCAGCCATGTCGCCATTACTATCTGATTAGATTGACAGATGATTCAATGATGCCAACTGTATTTTATATACATTCAATCTTAGACTATAAATTGATAATAGATAGAATAATTATAACAACAAGAACCTTAGATTATAAATATACAACATTTTCCCTTATGCTTCATGTTCAATTCACTTTGCGTAGAGTTAAAGTCATATAATGTACATATAGCAGAATTTAATGTTATGGGATCAAAGGGGGCAGAAGATGGAGAGGCATCTCGTATAGGAATGAGTACATCGTAGTGGCCGCTTAAGTAACTACCGGTAAAACGTAAACACTTTTTTTGGCCAGCATCACCAAAGGGACCTCTTAGTATACCGTTCTCATACACTTCAAAAGTGAAGGGATAGATTTTTCCAGCAGCCATAAGCTCAGAAGCTGAGCCGTAAGTAGTGGGTTTCATTATATCGCTAGTGTAGGATTGTGCGCTCGTGTATACGTCACCATCAGCATCACACGTGTACACTTGCATTTCGTCCCAATGTTCAGCAACGTATGCAACTATAGCAGATCTGATACTGCAAGTTGAGTCAGTTCTACCATACACCAAGAAAGATATTGAATGGAAGAGACAAGACCCGTCTTTGGGGGATTTATTATCGCTGTTGAACAAAACCGTTATATTTAAAAATTATTTTTTTACTTTTTAGTCCACATCGCTATAAAAACGACCTTTCTTCAGTTTTTTAAGCTCTGATTTTAATTATGTGATTAATAAAACCACGCGTATAGAGTAACGTAGTTGTACGGCTTGTTAGTTGCTTACAGTATTTTTTCAAATCATTATCATTATCATTACATAGTATAAAAGAAAGTCGCCAATTCCCTCTGTCTGTTTGTCCGCGTTATTCTTCTAAGCCGCGCAACGGATTTTGAAACGGTTTTCACTAGCAGAAAGAGCGATAGATGAGGAAGGTTTGTCTATATAATTTGTATAAAATATGGCTGAACTATGAGGGTGTTTTGTCATCACTACATACTATTAATATTAAGTTTCCGTTTCCCTCTGTCCATGGTATCCGCATACTTCTTCTAAACCACGCAACGGATTTTGAAACGGTTTTCACTAACAGAAAGAACAATCAATTAGAAAGGTTTTTGTATATAATTTGTAATTATTTTGTACAAAATATGACTGAACTATGACGGTGTTTTGTCATCACTGCATACTATTAATACCAAGTTGCCTTTTCCTTCTGTCCATGGTGTCCGCGTACTTCTTCTAAACAACGCAATGGATATTGAAACGGTTGTCACTAATAGAAAAAGCATTAAACGGGGATGGTTTGTATGTATAATTTGTAAATATTTTAAATTAAATATGGATGAACTATGAGGATGTTTTGTCAAAAAGCACTATCACTACATAGTATAGAAAAAAAGTCGCTGTCTGTTTCTCCGTTTAGTTCTTCTAAAGCACGCAACGGATTTTGAAACGGTTTTCACTAACAGAAAGAGCGATGAACGAGGACGGATTGTGTATATAATTTGTAAATATTTTATACAAAATATGGCTGAACTATGACGGTGTTTTATCATCACTACATACTATCAATACCAAGTTGCCGTTTCCCTCTGTCCATGGTATCCGCGTACTCCTTCTAAACAACGCAATGGATATTGAAACGGTTTTCACTAATAGAAAGAGCGTTAAACGGGGATGGTTTGTATGTATAATTTGTAAATATTTTAAATTAAATATGGCTGAACTATGAGGATGTTTTGTTAAAAAACACTATTACTACATAATATAAAAAAAAATTGCCGCCTGCCTTTGTCTGTTTGTCCGCTTACTTCTTCTAAACCACGCAACGAATTTTGAAACGGTTTTCACTAACGGAAAGAGCGATAAATTAGAAAGGTTTGTGTATATAATTTGTAATTATTTTGTATAAAATATGACTGAACTATGACGGTGTTTTGTCATCACTGCATACTATTAATACCAAGTTGTCGTTTCCCTCTGTCCATGGTATCCGCGTACTTCTTCTAAACAACGCAATGGATTTTGAAACGGTTTTCACTGATAGAAAGAGCGTTAAACGGGGAAGGTTTGTACATATAATTTGTAAATATTTCGTACTAAAAATCGCTGCAATATGACGGTGTTTTGTCAAAAATCACTATCACTACATCTATATATTATAAGCGTTATAATAATATAATACAGGGGTGGTTTATAAAAAAAAAAAATAAAATTCCAAAGGAACAGCCGAAAAATGGAATAAATCGAAATTTTTTTTGTATATGTTCAAGATAGTCCCAATAAGATTTTTGTGGAAAGAAAAACTGGAATATAAACTCACCAACTACTATTGTCACTGCTGAGCGGGGCGCAGCCCCGTGAAGTGAGACTGTAACATGGATTACGGCTGTTATTGCTGCCGACCGGAACACAGCCCTGTGAGACAATAGTGTTTCGTCTTAATCGCGTGCGAAATATATGGCAATGTTCTGCAAATACGGCTATTATTCCATAATAATCTATCTTTTATAAACAATCTACAAATCCACGCGAAGCTGGACCGGGCCACTAGTTAATTAATAAATTTATATAATTTATTTATATAAATTATTCATCTGTTCAAGGTAATAAAAAGAGCTACGGTGGCTCTCCATACGTCGTAGACATGTGAGCAGAACCTGGGGATTAGAACCAAAACTCACATACCGATTATATACAACAGTAGTTAGACCCATGGTCATCCATGCTGTTCTGGTATGGTGGCTAAAAAAAGGAATCAACCGGCTAACTCAGTGGCAGTAGGTCGTGATTTATAATATTGTCAGGCGGTGCAGACAGTTGGAGAGGGTGAGTGTAGAGAGTAGATGGGATTCGCTGATGAAGAAGTAACCTCTCGGGATAAGGGAAAACCACCACCCAACATCAGCAAACAGGAATATAAGGACTCAGGATTTCGGGGTCCGGTAGTCAGGCGAGGAGGCAGTCGTCTCCCAATACCGGTCGGAGGAAAACTGGGGCTGAGGGAAATGTATAAAAAGGCAGGATGTCGGCGTAAATATCCATACAGGTCGGTGAGGCCGATTTTGTTGTAAAGAGGGCACAGTTCGAAAGATTGCGTCTTATTTCAGAACTTATAACTAGAAAATAGTCCCACTTTAGTCACTAGAGTTCAATAAATGTTTTATTTCGGAGATGACATCACTGGCTTGATTGATTTAGCACTGTTCAGCGCTCTCGGATACACAGAGGTACGGCGTATATTTCACTTTAAACTGTGCTGGTAAGTCTCACTGTTTTTAACCGTGGCGGCACATGTATATTTTACTGACTATATAAGACATATTGTTACAAGCTAATAATAAAAACAAAAAATAAAAGTACAATAAAACAACAACCTAGTCAAAAAAAGGAAATTCAAAGTCGTTAAAAGACGATCGCTTTTATCGTTGCATCAAAATTCGCGATCACACATCTATTTCATGTCCGTATTGTTATGTCTTCGTGCAGTCCGTTACTAGTTCAATTTCAAAATCGCCAGTCTAGTCAAACACGCCACTAAATGCATGCTCTCTCGCACACCCGTTAGGCACAATAGCTGCCTCTTCGTCGGCCAAACTATACGATAACTGTCACCAAGAAAACCCCGTCCCTTACTTGTTTATTTAATAAAGTTTATTGAAATAAGTTATAGTACAAAAGTAAGAACATTGTAACTTTTAGAAGAAATTTTCTTTGAATTGTTTTTTTACATTTATAGTATCAAAAATAAATATAGATTGATAATGTTCACTTCCTTCTATAAACATAATAAGCGTGAAAAAAATTGGTTGTCTGTAAAGTCGGTTTACGGACGATAGTTTTACGTGATAACGTCATAAAGAAACATTGATGAACTCTCTGACGTCACGCAAGAAGAGAGAGAAATGCGTACAAGCCGATGCTTGGGCCGATCGTGCCTCTCTATCGCTTATACCGGGCTCTCACTTGCACGCTCAGGCTCAGGCGGAACGTGACACTTTTTCGTGCGTGCAGCCGGTGTTTCATCAATTTATAAGACGTTATCACGTCAAAAATGTTTGTATTTCACGTACTTTTGATGCGTTCAATAATAAATATAAATTAAATAACGATTTAATGTATTTAATCATATGGATGTGTACAACATATCATAAATTCGGTGTTATTGTTTCTGCTCACGCAATAAATCTATCACCACGTTCGGTTCTTATCATAGGGTATAGTGCTAAATCGAAATTCCTTATTTCATCTAACTCATTCAAATTAAACAAATAATCATCAATCTCTATACAGATATTATGAAGTACGCAACAGCTGAGTATGAGTTTGACTGATTTTTCCACCGTCATTAATCACTTCTAATTAAATGTCGATATCCACTTTTTAATACACAAAAAGTGTTTTCTATTTTAACTCGTGTAGCACAAAATTTTCGGTTGTGGCGTTGTTGATCAGATATTAATTGTCCATAATTACGTTATGACGTGTCATTACATTAGTAGCAATACAATATGCCGCATTACCAATATTATGATAGTCATCACCAAGTAAATGAACTAGTGGATAATTGAATGATAGTTTGAATATACGTGAATCATGTGCTTTACTTGAGATTCCAGTAAAGGAATCTAACAATGCATCACAAGAATCACAGACTGCTTCCAATGTTATTTCAAGCTGCAGGATTATGTCGGTTAGTATACGATATGTAGATCTGATTTTGCCGTCCGGAATACGTATATACATGAATGTATGTCCCACCGACTGCTTCAACTACACCAGGATATTCAGCAATCTAAATGGAAATGAAAATTAATTTATCAATTTAACCTTAGACAAATAAGTAAACAAAATATTGTCAAGTATTACACGTTCACCATCTGCAGCAAGGTCTTCTTTTTCTTC
Organism: Xanthostigma xanthostigma; assembly: GCA_963575645.1. NCBI lineage: Eukaryota > Metazoa > Arthropoda > Insecta > Raphidioptera > Raphidiidae > Xanthostigma > Xanthostigma xanthostigma. Next base: position 37,100,585 of record OY754464.1, read on the forward strand.
ACTTGAAGCAGGAAAACGAATAACTTAAGGTCCTATAAAATTTTAATTAACAATTGTACAAAAAAATAGGATTAATAAGCTAGAGTTTCTATATTTTCTTTTTTTTTTATTAGTTTTAAGGATTTTAAAGTCCAGGTAATAGTTAAGTTTTTTTTTTGTAGATAAATTTTAAACTGTGTACACATATTTTTGTTTTTAATAGTTTAATTTTAAATTTAATGTCGATAAGACAAACACAAATAAATTTGGTTTAAAATAAAATTACTCTCCGCGTTGGAACTCGGATATAGGTGAGTTCCTGTTTTTATATATCAAATCAATTAACACCTGGTATAAGAAAGCAATTCAATTTTTGGGTTTTTACCACAGCAACGTGACGGGTTGACTTCACGCGTCCTGATCCGCCTTGATCCATCGACTCTGGAGCTACCTAGAATTCTCGCCACTCCTCGATCCTTTCTCCCAGAAATTCCAAAAATACGGAACAGTTCACGCTGATGGTGCAGAACTTTCGTGCAAACTGTTAAATTGATTTGAACTTGGAAAGTGTTACTTTTTTTTATTAGCGATGACCATTAAAGCCATGCAATTAATTGAATGAAATAAAATTGTACAAAATAAGTTTAATTTCAGCAGAAAAAAAGGTACGTTTTAAAACGATCGCAGACAGAATCTTACTAATATCATTTTTTTTTTTTAAATAAAAATTGAAAAGAATTCTGCATTTTGACAAAAAAGTTATTGTAAACGGTTATATATAAGATATGAAATAGTTATATCAAGAGAAATGTTTAAAAATTAAAGAAATGTTTTTATCTCTCTTGCGTTTGGGAAACTTAAATTGAACGATCGTTTCTCTCGCTCCCACCTGTACGTTTGTTTTTTTATATTTTTAGAAATAAAAATACTGAAATGAAATGATTACTTGAAAAAAATATGTATATAGGATGTCAAAGATTTTAGCCCGTTACAATAGATACTATAATCCTAAGAGGTAGGCTGATGCCTATACTTTTTTGAAAAAAAAAATAGCAGGCAAGGACCAGAAAATGTTGTTGAGGCTCCAACTTTAAAGGAAAATAATATTTAAACACGAAAACATTCAAAATGGTGAAATGGAAATGCAATTTAGGGGTTGAAAACGGTTTTTTGCGATTTACGACAAAACGTGACCTCTTAGCGGAAATTGTTCTACACAAAAGTTGTAGATGGTAAAAAAATCTAAAACTTTTGTACATAACACTTTTCGACATAACCTCAAATGAACCGTCAAAATGGCGAAAAACCGATTTTTCAGTATTTAATTTTTTTCTCGCGTAAAAATAATTTAATTTGCATGAAAATTTGTGAAAGTATGTCTTTTTTTATCTTAAATAAGCGTGATTTTTTTGCAGTTCAGAATACGACTATTTTCCGAGTTATGTACATTTTTCGAAAAAAACACCCTTATTTTCCACAAACAATTGTCTTGATGTTTTTTTGTATTTCGAAATTCTATAAGCGGTCATTTTAATCTTTGAAATGTCTACTTTAAAATGGTCTATGTAAGTTGGAGGTTTATTTATCGTTAAACTGCTTAAAATTGCGATAAACCAAAAAAACGTCTTTCTGAATCATGATTTTCTCAATATTTTTTCATAATTTTCGATTTTCTTTATTATTTTTATAACAAAAACTAGTGTATACTTAATGATTTACATTTAAATATTTGAATTACATAATTACACTAAAAACTTAATTTATTTATACCATTTTTATTATTTTTTACAACTAGTTGTTCTGTTTTCAAACGTATATACACGCCATTTTTCCAAAATTTACGAAAAATAAAATTCTAATTAAGTTTAAATTTTTTGCGTCGATGTTATTCTTCTTCTTCGTCAATCACAGTTGGAATTTCAGAAGCATCTTCAAAATCGTCAACATCCTCGGGGTCTTCAATTTCGATGTTAAGATTCCTTGCTGGCACTTCATCGAAAGTCTCCTCTGAATCACTTACTTCTTCCAATATTATTGGGTCTCTAGTAGAACAGTTCTCATGACAATTAGTGCATAAATTTGTACATTTTAAGCCGTGTTTTCGGCAGCCACATCTTAGTTTATCACATGCACTTTCACAGCTGCAACTTATACTTTTTAATAATGTTTCGGGAATTAAGTCTGAACCGTCTGAGAGAAATCTGGGCACTAGTCTGCCTTCATGTTCTTTCCAGCCGCACTGTTTTGCTATTCTGTTATCGGATCCGCTGTCAAAATAACTTAACCAAGATTGTAATTGGTAATATACTCTGTAAGAGTGTTGCGCAGCAGCTCCTTCAGTTAAAATAGATTTGTTAGTTGCCTGTTGGTAAAGCTGAAATCTTAATTGATTTAATGATACATCTATTTTCCTACTTTTGTAAATACCAGCTATCACTTGAGATCCGCTTTGCGCGATGGTTATGGGGTCTGCATTTTTAGTATAAAAAATACTAACGAGGCTTGATAAATTTTTAATACTTAATAACGATTTAACTATTGTTTTTTTTTTCCTTTTCCAGCAAAACCAGACGTAGTGTCACAACCCGAAAAAGAGTGAAGAAATGCTATTATATTTTTATACGATTCATGATTGAAACAATAGCTACTACACTACAACGAGTTCGGCTACTGTATTGGCCTGGTCTCTCTTTTTCCTCTCCTTCGGCCACTTTTGGCGGGCTTCAACCATTTATAGGAGTGCATTTAAAATAGATTTCTTATTATAGTTGTATTTCAGCGTTGATACCTATATTATGTAACCAAAGACATTGTTATTTATTTAAGCTTTTCAATGGGGTTTGTGCTACTTACTGTAATTAAATTTTTTTAACTGTAATAATTTTACATGAAAGCAACTTATATTTTGTAAATATATACCACTGTTAACAAAAATGATGAAGAAAATCGAAAATTATGAAAAAATATTGAGAAAATCATGATTCAGAAAGACGTTTTTCCGGTTTTTCGCAATTTTAAGCAGTTTAACAATAAATAAACCACCAACTTACATAGACCATTTTAAAGTAGACATTTCAAAGATTAAAATTACCACTTATAGAACTTCGAAATACAAAAAAAACATCAAGACAATTGTTTGTGGAAAATAAGGGTGTTTTTTTCGAAAAATGTACATAACTCCGAAAATAGTCGTATTCTGAACTGAAAAAAAAATCATGCTTATTTCAGATAAAAAAGACGTACACACAAATTTTCATGCAAATTAAATTATTTTTACGCGAGAAAAAAAATAAATACTGAAAAATCGGGTTTTCGCCGTTTTGACGGTTCATTTGAGGTTATGTCGAAAAGTGTTCCGTACAAAAGTTTTAGATTTTTTTACCATCTACAACTTTTGTGTAGAACAATTTCCGCTAAGAGGACACGCTTTGTCGTAAATCGCAGAAAACCGTTTTCAACCCCTAAATTGCATCCCCGTTCCACCATTTTGAATGTTTTCGTGTTTAAATATTTTTTCCCTTAAAGTTGGAGCCTCAACAACATTTTCCACCTTGTCCTTGCCTGCTATTTTTTTTTGACGTGATAACGTCTTATAAATTGATGATTCACCAATCTTATAAATTGATGAAACACCGGCTGCATGCACGAAAAAGTGTTCCGCCTGAGCCTGTGCGTGCTTTTCTTGAAAACGGCCCTAACGATTTGGATGAAATTTACTGAAAAGGGATTTCGGGGGGCAAAAAATCGTTTTAGCTAGGTCTCATCTCTCGAAAAAATCGTTTTCTTACAAATTTTATCATTATAAAAATCAATTTTTTGACGTATGAAAATACTTAAATATTGTAAGTAGGTTTTGGAATTTTATATAAACAATGAAACAATTGTTTTCAAAATATTATGACAGTTAATCTTTGAGACTTAAAATAAATACGAAAGAAAGAAAGTTAAAAAAAACAATTATTATTATAGGTGGTAAGTAATTTTAATAAATAAAATTAACCTAAATTTGAAGCGAAAGATGCAATATATCATAGATTCGAATTATTATAATTATTATATGTAGAAGATAGGAGAAATAGAACATAAATTATTGACGTGATAACGTCTTATAAATTGATGAATCACGTCAATATAAAAAGATGAAACACCGGCTGCATGCACGAAAAAGTGTAACGTTCCTAACGTTCCGCCTGACCCTGTGCGTGATTATTAAATATGATATTCGAGCGGAATACGTTATCACGTAAAACTATCGTCCGTAAACCGACTTTACAGACAACCAATTTTTAGCGTTAAAAATTCGTTTTGGCACCAGCCTAGTATGCGCATTGTACTTCCTAAATCGTTGCATTCTAGAGCTTTAGAATTAGCTCATTAAGGTCACATATCCTATTCAGGAATGAAAGCTAAGTTAAGAAACAATTTATGGTGGCCCTCTAGACAAAAATGTAAATTACTGGATTGACACATTCAAATGGTGTCAATTAGTATATAAAATAAGGCCACCAGAATCTATGATCAGAACAGAACTTCCGTCGAAAGTCTGGGAACTGGTATCAGTAGATTATTTAGGACCTTTGCCATCTAGACACTATCTACTAGTAATATTGTCTATTATTATAGCAGATACCTAGAAGTAGAAATTGTCACACGTATTATGGCTGATAATACAATTGAGAAGATTTGGTCCACAATAAGCAGAGTAGGATCAATTAAAACCCTTCTTTTTGATGAGCCGGTTTTTTATACTAAATTTAAAGAATTTTTAAAGTCAAATGATACTATTCTTTGTCATTCCACAAGCAAATGAACGACGTCTTCTCATTGCCCAAACGTCAGGACTTAATTGTAAAGAAGAATTTCTTACTTTTTTCTCAAATTATGGAACAACACCGTATTTTTCAACTGAAGTTCTATCTGCAGATTTATTTTTTGGCAGAACGGTAAGTACCAAACTGCCTAATGTTAGACTGCTTCACTTCGAAGAGAAGATATATGAACCAGACGAACATGTTCGTGATCACGACAAACTACAGAAAAGTTTGGGAAAGCAATATGCTGATGATCGACGTAATGCTTGTCCCAGTACTCTAGAACCTGGAGATACGGTGCTAGTTTGCTAGCCGAGGCAAAAAATCACCAGTCCCTTTTCTCAAACTCATTTCTATCAGTATCCCACAGAGACAGTAATATTTAGAAATTCAGCACAGTTTCAGAAAGTTAAAGAGAAGGATTCCAGTCTGTTCGGTGTAACGGGCAATTCTAAACCAGGGATAAAAGATAAAGATACTCAACCTGGGGTAGACAAACATAATGTCACACCAAGAAATCATCGTGGTAGTGAAGATCCAGTCAGACCGATAATGCAGTCCAACAAATGAGAAGATATCAAAAACACTCCAGTTTACCTACACATACTTATAAAGCTCGACCTTATCAGAGTGCTAGAGAAATTAAAGGACTTTGTCAGAGAATAGCTACCCTAGCTTTAAGCTAAATCAAAGCAGAGAGGGGTTGTAGGACTCGTTTCGCCTAAAAAAGCATCATCAGTTATAATGGATTTCTACAAAAAGAAAATATAAGAAAAAAAATTAAAAGAGATAAATGAAACACATTGTCATTATAAGTCAATGAAAAAATAAATTTTTTTCTTACAAGCATGGTAGTGTGGTAAACAATTTATGAAAATAAGTAGAAATAAGCATTATGGGGTAATAAGAAGAAGTAATAACATTTTAATAAATATGTAGTACAAATACATCACTATTGTTTACCAAGTGATGTATTTGTACTACATATTTATTAAAATGTTTCTAAAATTATAGAATGTGCAGTCTATACTAGACTGATTAATTTTGTTAAAAAATATGACTTGCTAACTGAATGCCAACATGGATTCAGACCGAACAGATCAACTTGTACAGCATGTTGTCAATTTGCACAGCACATTTTAAAGCAACTCGACCTATGCCAGCACGTTGCAGTAGTGATGTTTGATCTAAGCGCAGCGTTTGACACAGTTAACCACGAGTTCTTATTAAATAAAATGCACAATATCGGTATCCGTGGCAATGTCCTTGATTGGTTTGCTTCCTACTTGAATAATCGTCAAATGTTTGTGAAACTTGACACTCATAAATCAAAATTGTTTAGTACCCCTGTTGGTGTTCCACAGGGCAGTAATCTTGGTCCGGTGCTATTTCTACTGTATGTAAACGACTTACCGCAACATATTTCTAATGGTAAAATTATCATGTATGCCGATGACACATCGGTGATCATACATTCTGACAACGCCGACGATCTTGCAATTAAAATTAACAACGTAATAAGTGACTTCACTATATGGTGTCAAAGTAACCACCTTATTCTTAACATAAATAAAACTAACTATATAATATTTGACAGACCACATATTGACTACTCTCATAACAAAATTATGTATAATAACTATGAGATTAACATGGTAAGAGAGGCTAAATTCCTTGGCACTTTTATAGATTCTGCTCTAAAATGGGATGTGCAAATTGACAGCGTATGCGCAAGATTAAATAAAATCTGTTACTATATAAGATCACTAAGTAACACCTTCAGTAGTGAAGTGTTGCTATCTGTATACTACGCATTTGCATACAGTGCTATGAGATACTGCGTCATATTATGGGGGCATTCTTCTGAGTGTAAAAGGGTGTTCATTTGTCAAAAAAGAATTATTAGATGGATTTTTAAATTACGATTACGACAATCATGTAGACAATTGTTTATCAACAAAAAAATAGTTACCTTCTATGGTATTTACATTTTAGAACTACTTGTACATATTAAACAAAATATAAATAATCTCGACTTAAATTCTGACATACATTTTTACAGCACCCGCAATAATAATCATATCTACATTGAAAAATACAGAACTACCAAATACAGCAATAGCCGACTTTGTAAAGGAATTCATTTTTACAACATGTTACCTTCTGATATAACAGCAATTCAAGCCATAGCAGTTTTTAAAAATAGATTAAAACAATTGTTGATAGACATGTGTCCATATGATTCTCATATACGATTTTAATTATGTAATTTTAGTCTCATTTTTCGTATTTGTTATTTATATCACGCTATTATACCTCTTGGGTCTCAATAAAGATGATATTCTATTCTATTCTGTTCTATTCTTTAGTTTCATATAAAAGACGTCGGTAGTAGGAACACATGGGCTCGTTGATGTATATACGATTTTGGCCAAAACCTCCTATCTCATCACGGTGCACCACAATGTATTGTTTGTTGTATATGAGATCACGTACCTTGCGATCAAAAAATGAAACGATAATGGGTTCAATGCCACTCTTGCGCCGGGTTCTAACCCTGTGAGCAATTTCAATGTTATCTGAGGTAATTTGGACTCCAACTGCAGCAACAACTTTCACGACAACATCCACCACACTTTTTTCGTTTTCTTGGGTCGGAAATTCGCTTATCTCTAATTGATTCCTTCGTGTATATTGTTCTTGTCTTGCCAACCTTTCGCTTAAATTGTTAATTTCATTGGATTGCTTGCTTATTTCTGTTTTTAGTTCTTCGACATTTTTACTGATTAATTGAATGCTATCTATTTTTTGTATAAGTTCATCATATTTTTTGTTTTCCATAAAAATCGATTCTTGAATAATTGTTTTGACTTTATCGTCAATAATTTTTGTTAGCTTATTTTCAAGCAGATCCATTTGTTTACTAAGTACTGAGTTTAGTTGCTCTAAGGTAATCATCTTTGAATCAGAATCAGTTGGAATCTCCGAAACACTATTTTTACGCGTAGATCTAGTATAATAATGACAGTTTGGACACTTCCAGCTAGATTTTTAAGAAGAACTTAGTTTGCAAAAATTTGTTTCAGTAAATCCGGCACACGAGAAATCATAAGTTTTTTTACATTCAGAACACTGTATGTTTCCTCCTACAATTACGTTTTGATCACATCGACTACAATTTACCATTGTTTGAGTACTGCACATACATTAGATTGAAACTGGCATTGATTTGGGTGAAATTTAAAGACAATGCACCTAATTTAATTATGTTTTCACCATTTTCCACCTCATTTAGTAGATTTTCGTTCACACACACACATGTAGCAAGTGATCCTAATTTTCTTGTTTATAAATTGCTATTTTTTTTTGTAATTAACCACATATAGTATTACTATATAAGCAAAATGCACGAGAGATCTAGAAACACGTCCGTTCACAATCATTTTTGATGTATATGTATATTATTGAGGTAATGTTAAAAGAAGGAAAGAGCTGGGAGGCAGACATGAATTTTATTAATACAATCATGAAGGTGAAGGAAATGGAAGTGTTAGACAAGCAAAGGGAGTAAAATGAGTAAGATGAGCTTTCTCTTGACGTAATGCGTATGCGATTCCAAGGCCAAAGTTTTCCCCTCGCAAGGAGGGGTTTTAGTTAGTAAAAATCTGACACTACCTGACTAGGTCGGGTGTCTCATGCAAGATTTCCCCTTCTCGCAAAATCAGTTCTGACACGCAAAGCGATAATAGAACACACTAGCGCTACCAGTGTGGGAATTAGAGAAAAATTATTGGGAATACATTAAAAGAAAAAATTAATACGAAAAATGTATTTATACATAGATATCTACAGGGAGTTCTTAGATATTATTCTTAATTGTTAGAAAAAGTACGTCTTTTTCAGTCACGATTCTACAATGTAATGCATGCACCACAGACGTGCTATCAAATGAATGTATTCACAACACAAGATATATTTTCAGCGTACGACATGACTATTGTAATGTAATGTGCCCTTATCGAATATATTACCAGTTAGCCCAAGATCCCAGAGCCGCCAGACACAACCTATTTTTAAATAAATGAAACCTTACGTTTTGAGTAGTGTTTTATGTACTTAGAACGCTTGGCGTACCTCCATCATTGAGTCTGTGACAAATGTACAGGTACCAGGTGAGAAAGGTGAGTAAAAATAAGAGTAACTTAATTTAAATTTAAATGGCTGATATTTATATGTGTTTTGTAAAATATCACTATAAATTAGTATCCAGTATCGCCAGTCACTTTCCGCTGACCACAACTTCTGACAGACGCTTTAAAGCTCAGATAAAAGTTAATGAACTTCACTTATTTTTAAATGCTTGATTTTTATATAATATGTTATTCAGACAACTATTACAAAATTATATATCAACAGCCAGAAAAATTGTAATGACCAAACATCCCCCCAGACGTAAAAAATACATAAAGCTCTCGAGCTCATACTAACAGCTGACTTTTTTTACGTCTGGGGGGATGTTTGGTCATTACAATTTGTCTGGCTGTTGAAATATAATTTTGTAATAGTTGTCTGAATAACATATGTAAAAAAAGCATTTAAAAATAAGTGAAGTTCATTAATTTTTCCCTGAGCTTTAAAGCGTCTGTCAGAAGTTGTAGTCAGCGGAAAGTGACTGGCGATACTAGATACTAATTTATAGTGATATTTTACAAAACATATATAAATATCAGCCATTTAAATTTAAATTAAGTGACTTATTTTTACTCACCTTTCTCACCTGGTACCTGTACATTTGTCACAGACTCAATGTTGGAGATACGCCAAGCGTTCAAAGTACATAAAACACTACTCAAAACGTAAGGTTTCATTTATTTAAAAATAGGTTGTGTCTGGCGGCTCTGGGATCTTACTCTAAGTATATTATAATGCAGTACGCGGATAATAATATAAGCAAAAACCATGGTATGATATCTACGTACAGTGTCCCTTCTTTAAGTAGTTGTACGTTAAATCAGCGCTGGAATATGAACCCCACTTCCACACGTTGTGATCAGACTGCACTATGTTCAAACTCCAAGTATGTGTAGCTTCGACTAAAGTCAGAGTTTTCTTTCCCGACAACCTGAAAACATCAACTTAAGAAAAACATATACTGTACTAGCAGCGCCATCTAGCTTTACCCAGATTGGTAGATTGTCTATTAAATTAATCCCCCTGTATAAGAAAATATAGAAAAAAACGTGATCCCCCTTCCCCCAAATGATAAAACGTAAGAACTTTTTCTAGAACTTTTATTAAACACCAAAATTAGAATAGAAAATAAACATTGTTTTTGAGCTCAAGGACCTTGAAAACAATGGGAAGTTTTAGAGCTAGCAGTTACAGTCTACCTGATTATCCGTATTTGTTTTACTTACGTAAGATACACGATATAATAATAATAATAATAATAATAATAATAAATGTTTATTGCTCTAAATGTACAAATTTAGGCAATAGGGACAGGATCAACCAAAGTTTGATCTTCCTCCTGCCCCTGTACATAAAACTTTATAAAATCATTCTTACAAAAAGAAGAAAAATTAAATCTAGTTGGTTAACACACAGGCACGAAAATTATTAGTATTAAGTTGCCTTTTATAAACAAATTGTTTTATCAGTATTTTTAGTTTTCCTGGTTTTAGATTCAAAATTTTGTTTGTTATATCTGCCAAGTCAGGTGATTGGGACATGTCATTTAAAAGTTTTGGGGCTGCATATGAAAAGGATTTTTGAAATTGAGAGGAGTGAGGTAAAGGTAATGTAAATAAATCATAACGGGGACTATAAGGATTTTGACTAAGTAGATACTGGGGCTCATTAGATTTTATTATTTTTACTAAAAAATAGCAGAAATGCAACAAACCCCTATGATACATGTTGAGAAGATTATAGTCCAGTCGGTGGAGACAATTTTAAACCAAAAGCTCCAGAAATTCGCAAACAGACTCAAATTTTTTTTATGAGTAGTTTAAAGTGTACTGATTGAAATAGAAAAAAGTTCATTCGTCTATCGATTTCCCAAAGTCAAAAAAAATTTTGAAAAAAATTTTTATTTTCAAAATTATTGAATATTTTAAGCTGGGATAAAGATAGAGATAAATAAAAAATACTGCCTTGTAGGGGACATTTTTTTCTATAAAAAAGATATCTTGTACTTTTTTCGTCAGAGCTATAGTTTACCTGGAAAAAATTCGGAAAGTTAGTAAGTCATCTTGCGTCGGCAAACAAATAAATCACTTTGCGGAAGCAAGAATCATTAAATTTTACTAAAATGTTTATAACACTATTTGTCTAGAAATGCATATTCTAAATATTCCAAATAAAAAATTTTAAAAAAACAAAATTTTCAAAAAAAAATTCAAAATTTGCAAAAAATTTTCGGAAAATAAATTTTTTTTGTTTTTGGCGTCGGAACCAATTTTTTTAGGTTTTTTGGACAATTCTAAAGAAAAAAGGTCTCGTATGATTTGCCTATAAAATGCACCATTTTTGAGATATTAATTCTAATTAGCTTTTTATAAAATCTTTCAAAATTATTAATGATTATCAAAATAATGAAAAAATAATAACAAACAATTTTTTATTAAGTAGTCATGGAAAAATTGGTCGATAATTTTATTTATTGAAGAGTTCTAATCAGACGTTAATCAAAGATTTGTTTACCTGTTTTAATTTCCATTGTATTTTTTACCTAGATACTTTCTTACCTAGCCACATATCACATTCTATTCCTTGAGTATTTATCTTCGTAATGTAATAGTATGAAATTTTATATTCAACGATATAAAAAGATACAAACGAAAAACCAGAAAAATGTCTGTTTTCTCTTTATGGATGAAAAATCGTTAATATTAAAAAATTTTGAAAACTTAACAAATTTAATACTTAGTGATTCTTAATACACTTAATTATACCTACGATTTAAAAAAATATACATTGAAATCCGTTAAGTTTTCATTGTGTTACAGAGGTTTAAAAATATTTTTTCCAGTGAATTCAAGATTCCGAAAAAATTGAAAATAGTAACAAGGGCCGTATTTAATAACGAGATAAGATTTATGGTCAGGAGTTTTTATTTATGAAAAAGAACATCTAAAGAATAGTTTACCAGGTTAAAAAAAAATTTACTACTTTTCCTTATGTTTAAAAAAAATTATTATTGCAACGTTCGATTTTCGATTCAAAAATATATCTATACTTGCATTTTTATACATGATATTTTATTCAAAAAAAAAAAATTAACTACACCATTGAAAAGTTCAGATTTTCTACTTGAAGATAGGCTATTTGAATTTTTATTTTATTACTCTATAAGTATGTAAAATATTATAATTCAATACGCCGGACATGAAAAAGTAGGTTCTCGCATGGCTAGCCGAGCATCCTGCGCGTAAAATAGATACATAGTTTATCGAATTTTTTGCGGGCAAACTATAAGTCGGACGAAAAAAGTATAAGATATCTTTTTTATAGAAAAAAACGTCTTCTACAACGAGGTATTTTTTATTTCTTCCTATCTTTTTTTTATTAAATATCAAAGAATTTTGAAAATCAAAATGATTTTCAATTTTTTTTTTTTATTTTGGGAAATCGATAGACGAATGAACTTTTTTTTATTTCAATCAGTACACTTTAAACTACTTATTAAAAAAAAATTCAGCCTGTTTGCTAATTTCTGGAGCTTTTTATCTCCACCGATTGGACTATTATGTTTAATAATTAATGGCGTAAAATTATGATTTCTATATGATATATTATATATAAACCTTAAACATGCATTCTGCATCATTTGCAATCTATTTCTGGTGGTAAAATCTAATGAGCTCCAGTAAACAACGTCACCGTACTCAACTATCGGAAGTATTAGTGTGTTAACCAATCTAGATTTAATTTGAGTCGTCATAAAATTTCCGAACCTTCGGATTACTCTTAATCTATAAAATGTCTGTTTAAATTTTAAGGCTATATGGTCTGCAAAGTCCAGATGACAGTCAAATACCACGCCCAGATTTTTTGCTGAGGAAACATTAGGAACTAGTTCCCTGTTTATATAAACTGATAGCGTAAGATGTGAGATACTTTTTGCTGTTTGAGAACTGCCGATTATAGCATGCTGATGATTTTAAAGAATTCAATCGCAAGGCATGGTCTCTACTATATGTACTAATAGATTGCAAATCATGATTTAGCAGGTGTATGGCGTTGTCGCTATCTGAAAGACAAAACGGCATGTATATCTGTGTATCATCCGCATATTGCAGAATGTAAGACAGTTCTCTATGTAAAAAATATATAATATAAAAAGTAGAGGTCCAAGTATCGACCCTTGAGGAAATCCCCTAGAGTTTTTTAAAAAGTTTAAATTAGAGTACTCCGTACTATTTGACATCAGTGAGACTGCCTGATGCCTATTAAATAAATAAGAATTAAACCAGCAAGTCGTTTGATTTGAAAATCCCAGGTAATGCAGCTTTGCCAACAGTAATTCATGGTCAATAGTATCAAATGCCTTACTGAAGTCTAATAGCACTAGAGCAGCACATTGAGAATTGTCTATGTAAGACCTAATGTCATCAACAACAGATGTAAGAGCAGTAACAGTACTGTGGTGACGTCTGAAATCCGATTGATGGGAGGGAAACAAATTATTATTTATTAAAAATGATGTGATTTGCCTGTACACTATCTTTTCAATTATTTTCGAAGCTGCGCAAAGAATGCTGATAGGTCTCAAGTCTGAATATTCCTTAGGATTGTTGTTTTTAGGTTGTGGCTTGACCAATGCCATTTTCCACATATTAGGGAAAACCGATTCAAGTAAGGATGTATTTATAATATTTAGTAAGACATCTAAGCAAACTGGCATACACAATTTCAAAATATTAATCGAAATACCGTCAAAACCTGTTGCATTTGTTGATATTGTAGACAGAATTTCAGAAATTTCCTCCCTTGTAGTCAAACTAAAAGAAAACTGTTCAGTTACACGTGGACGATAATTACTAAGGTAATTATTTAAGATATCGTTGTTTATTTTGAGACTGTTATCATTTGCTATCTTAGGAAAAAAGTTATTGATATCATCAGAATTTTGTAAGAACTCAGAAATATCATTTAAAGCTGACTTCATAAATCGTAACTGCTTGAAATTTTTCCATAACGACTTAGGGTTGGTATTTTTATTTATAAACTTATTGAAATAAGCTCTTTTCTCAGCAATGATTGCTTTCTGTGTTAGTTTTTTTAAAGAGATATAGTATTGTTTGGTTGACATTTTTCTATCATTTAAATATTTTTTCCTAGCGTAGTCTCGTTTTTTCATCATAATTTTTATGACGTATGTAACCCAGGGTGCTTTAGTTTTCTTATTTTTATTTATCTGAAGGATGTACGGAGCATGGATTTCTAAAATATTGTCTACATTTGCAACGAATTGTGCAACTTTGTCATTTACGTCTTTCAGATAAAAGATAGATGACCAGTCAAAGTTGTTAACATCTCTTGTAAAAATAGAATCATTAAAATTTGAAAAATCTTTAGTGTAATATTTTTTATTTAATTTGTTAAACGAGCAATTATTGTAATTAATAGTGCAATGAACAAGTCTGTGATCCGTTACAGACTCTGGCATGTCTGTACAATGCACGTTACTAATTACAGAGGTGTCATCAGTAATAACTAAATCTAGTAAAGAACTGTTTTTATCACTTATATCATCGGCATGGACATTGCGTTGAAAATAGCGTGTACCCTGCTTGACCAATTGTTCCAAGTTATAAGTTTTCAAAAGAGTAGTTAAGTATTTAGATTGAACAGATTCAGTAAACATGTCGATATTCAAGTCTCCGAGACAAGTGATGACGTCACAGTGCGGCGCTAATTTAATGAAGGATTCTTCCAAACAATTCAACGCAGAAACGTAAGACGCATTTGGGGGCCTATATAAGGACCCAATTGCAAATTTGAGTTTATTTAATTTAATTACTATCCAAATTTGCTCAAGAAATTCACTATTGCAATCCATTTGGAAGTTTGTAAATTTAATTGAGTCTCTCACATAAATGCCAACACCACCTCCACGTTTATTTGATCGATCACACCTAATTAATGCAAAACCAGGAATATTTACCATCTGATCATCACAGCTCGGAGATAACCAAGTTTTGCTGAGTGTTAAAATATCTAAGTTAGATTTATAAAAATAGGTTAAGAATTCATCAAAATTAGGACACAATGATCTCACATTCAGATGACCAACTTTTAATTCTTAATGAAGTTTATGCTGAAAAGGATTATCCATTATCCCACTTAAGGATCCTCTAAAAAAATATTGTTATTATTTTTCGGAAACCAGAACCGCTTCACTAAAACACCTTCAGGCCAGTAGTCAGGTTTCATTAATTTATCCTTCAGAGAAAAAGGAGCTCCAACCATAAACGAATTCAGTTCGCTTTTCGATATAAACTGTTTACATATAAAATCGCACTTTTCCTTATTAAGATAATTTAATACAACATTCCGAGTTACGGATTTATCCAATTTACCCAAATATAACCAAGCCTTTTTTTCTACGCCCTTAAGGTCTGATGTCAGCTTACTAGTGCCAATGGTAATTTGATTTTTAGAAATATTTTCGCGAGTAGATTTCAAGTTCATCTCTGGCGAACTTGTACCTTTATGTGATCTTAATACGCGACCTTCAGTTACCTCAACATATGAGTTTGCAATTTGATGTAAGGTTTGATTTTTATTGGGAATAAGGGATTTGTTGATCATGAAAAAAGTGTTCACAAAATTTAGTTACACTGTCTGTTACAACTTTAATTAAAATATCTTTAAACTCACTTGAACTTAAGAAACTGCTTAGAGCGTGGTTTAACGATTCCGAAAACTCATCCACAGATTTATCATTAGATTTGCCATCACTGGTCTTATTTTTAGAGCCTCCAGGAGGCATTTTATTTATTTAAAAGACACTTGAAAGCAGAATGCTGATAAAACACGTCGCGGACTTTTTTTTAGAAGTTTTCAAGAGGAACAATTCAGCGAAACATTATTTTCGTGTAACTGTAACTATTCCCGTAGCGGACGCCGTGGAAACTCAGGAGGCACGACTTTTTCCGACTTAGTTGACGAATATCACAATAACTTTAGCTAATTTATACATAATATACAAGACTATGTTGGTCAGGAGTAATGTACCTTTATAACGATGAAAGAATTTTTCAAATAGGTGCATCGATTTCGGAGATTACCCTCCACATGCACACAAACTCACAAAATTTGCTCTATCTCTTTATAATATTAGTATAGATATTAGTATAAAGAAAAATCAATTAAAAAAACAAATGTTAATTTCATACAATTAAAAAAATTATACATTAATTTTTTCAATTTACAAATAAGAAAACGAAGACCCTGCAAATTTAAATTTAACCCATCTATATATAATTTCCTAATGTGTGTCCGGATGTTCGTCTGTTCATCCGTTTGTCTGTTTGACTATCTGTCCGTCGGAATCTGTTTATTTGTCTGTCTGTCGCTTTCCAGACCCTCCAGAATCTCCCAGTTGACCTAAGAAATTGAAAGACTTATAGTAAAGGACACGGCACAGAATCTTATGTTGAGCGGGATTATATATTTTCTCCCCAGGGACAGAAACAGGGGGGAGGTCTTCTAAAATATACGTTAACTTATCTATATTAAATGTAAAATAAAGACGTTATTTTGATTATTTGAACTTTGATCACGCCTGACGGAGACAGGCTTAACTACTAGTGTTTTTTTTTTTTTATTAAAAATAGTGTTTTAATATAGCTCATAGAAGCAATAATGTCCCCCGAAAGCGCATACATTTGGCATAAAACTATTGACGCCCTTGATATTTTATGCTCATTCATATTAGTACAGGTCAAACAGGCATTGAATATTTAACAAATTGAATATCTTGTGTGCATACTACCTTAAGGATCAATGAACCAGTTAGAAGTGTTACGCGTGCCAATGCCGTAACCTTAATACCTTTTTGTTGAAAGTGATAATCTTCTGATTGATGATTCTTAAGATACAGTCGGTTGTTTTTATGTATTTGCGTGGGACAACTGAGTTCTTTGCTTATAATGTACTACACAGAGTACAAACTGTAAGAGTAGAGACGATGCTGTGCTTTGATATAGATGACCAGTTTCAACTCTTTCCATTTTCTGCCAACGTCCAATTTATCAATACGAAAATAAAAAAATTACTAAAAATTAATTCCCGTCTGGATAGTTTTTGTTCTGGTTCCCATTTTGCGATTGTTGTTTTTACCTTCCTTAGTTTGTTCTCAGTTGTTTGATTGCAACGAATGACGTTTATTGTACTGAATGAAAATTGTTAATCATATAATAGATACTTCTTATGTTCCTAAAAATAGAAAGATGATTATACGAGGAAGTTTTCTGTATACAATTTGTAAATATTTTTTCAAAATGGTTGAAATACGACGGTATTTTGTCAAAGACTGCATAGTTAAAAACAAAGTCTCTGTCTTTTTCTCCGCTCTCTTCTACTAAACTACGCACCGGATTTTGAAATTGTTTTCGGTAATAGAAAGAGCGATAAACGAGGAAGGTTTATGAATATAATTTGTAAATATTTTTTACAAAATGGCTGAAATACGACGGTATTTTGTCAAAACCTGCATAATTTTTTATGATGTTATCAATTATGTTATTTTTTTATTATGTTACTCGTTTATGCTACTATGTTACTCAATTTGGTTACTCAACCACATTAAAATCACTGAACGGATTACTAGGTATTAAATTTAAATTTGCGAAAATGCAGTTTTCTCATTTTTTGGATTTTTAAAATTTGTGAGTAAACTATATGGCCTACAGACGTCGTTCTCTGCTTAAATTAAAGCTAATTACATTTGCTACCATATAAGGTCCTATAATATTTCTCTTAAAATGAGTATTTTCCCCGATATTGGGGTCAAAAATTGACCAAATCTTAAAATTTCACTTTGTTGAAAAAACCGGTCAATTTTTGGAAAGCTGTAGTATCTCGGTAAGTATTGACAGCTGGTTTTTGTCTCAGATTGTAGCAATTTTAGTCTACTTAAAAACGTATAAAAAATATTTTATAAAAAATCCATAGTTTAAGACCAATATTGAGAATACCAAAAAAAGTGCGAAAATTTCGCAGTTTTTTGAGTGCTGCAAAGTTAGCACAGGTCTTTCGAATTTGCAAACTTGGATATACGCTACTGGTAGTGGTCCTAACAATATATTAAAAAATCAGAACTACACGTTAGTTTGCGAGATTAGCGATTTTTAGTGTAAAATATGACTGGGCTAAAACACCGGACAGCCACACCATATTATATGAAAATATATTATAAACAAACTCGTCAGCTTTATATATTAGTATAGATAAGTATACTTAAAAATACTGAAAACAAAATTTAAAAAAAAAACAAATTGTTGCGCGCACCTGACGGTAATCGAATTCGAACCCCGATCTGCCGCGTGGTATGCAAGCATTCTACTACTGAGCTACCAATACTTACAAAGACTGATTTTTTAAATCTTTGGTTAACGTCTGAATAGAACTCTTCAAATAAATAAAATTGTTTATATAGGGTTACTATTTGCTGTGAGAATTGATCGACGCGACATCTCTTGCTTTAGGGTTGTAAATAAAGTGACAGAAGCAAATGTAAACAAAAGTTTATTTATTAAATTCAAGTTATATAAATATCATTATAATGTTGTACTCAGAAGAATATGTACAAATTAAGATTTTTAAATATTTGTCATATTGAAAATATTTGAAAATAAAAAGAACTAATAAATCCGGAGGGAGTAATTCCTACAAGCAATTTTGCTGTGAAAGTTTTCTTGTAATTGCGAGAAACAAAATACTCTATTTTGCACTTCCATCCTAAATTCAGTACAGTCAATAATGATTCTTGTAAGGTCAAATTGGGTAACTGGGACTCAGAGGTAACTGGGCCCTAGGTCTGTTACTCCCTTATTAACTATTTTAAAATTCCCGCATTTTTTCTGGCGGTCATTTAACTTCTAAAGTGTCATTTACATCACATGTGGTTCTTGTAAGTGCAACATTTTTAGCGAAAAATTCTTATTTTTGTCAACTGCCAATATATACCTTATGCAACGAGTGACATCTTATGATTCTTTGACCAATGGTAAGTACTTTTTTTTTTTTAATTAATAGGAAATGTATTTGGGGGGTGAAAAATAACACAAAGAAGGTAGCATGTTAATGATTTGAGGTTAGGATTGAAAATGAAGTTTATTTTTACTGTGTTCCAGTTGCCCCGGTAAAATCTATGAATCGGGGTAACTGGAACATATCACTTGGGTCAACTGGAATATAGACTCCAATTACCCCGAAGACGCAATAAATGTATGTTTTTTTTTGCTACAGAAGAACGATGGTCCGAAATTATAAAAGAAAAACCAGTAAAGGGGCAGACTCTGGGTCATATAGCAGAGATGCTCTAAATCAGGCTACCGAAGATGTTATAAACGGAAATAAAACTATTTACGGGGCTGCCAAGATATACGGAATTCCTAAATCTACCTTAAGGCACTACGTAGCCGGTACTCGAGGAAAGGGGACCATTTCAAAGGGAGGAAAAGGGGGAGGAGGAAAACAGGCGTTAAATAGTCAAGCTGAAAATGAATTAGCTGTGACATTAAGTCAAATGCAGGATTGGGGATATGGGTTGTCCAGAGATGAAGTACTTGATTTGGTACAACTGTATGTCAAACAACAAAAATTAAAAACAACATTTAAAGACGACCGCCCGGGAGAACAATGGTTTTTAAACTTTTGCAAGCGCAAGAACTTGTCACTTAAGAAGCCGCAGGGCGTAGAAGTAGCAAGAAGAAAACAGGAAAATCCTTGGACCATTTATGGTTTCTATGATTTGTTGGAAAAAACAGTTGAAGATCTCGATTTAAAAAATAAGCCTGCTCAAATGTTTAACTGCGACGAAACTTCATTTTCAAGTGATCCATCAAAAACCAAAATTCTGGGCAAGATTGGTACAAAATGTACCAGAGTTATATCTAGTTGTGGTAGAGAAAATACTACAGTATTAGTTTGTTGTTCTGCCGCTGGTCAAAAGTTGCCTTTACTAACAATCTTCAAGGGGAAAAATGTTATTGAATCAATGGTACCAGAAAGACCGGATCCTGTGGACAAAACTGCCTTTGCGACTTCCCAAAAAGGTTGGATGACAACCACAATTTTTACCAAATGGTTTGAAAAATGTTTCTTGCCGAACATTCCAGAACAACGTCCAATCCTCCTTGTAGTAGATGGTCACGTTTCTCACATCTCTTGCGAATTAATAAGAACTGCTATTGACAATAAGGTCGTAATTCTAAAATTGCCGCCACATTCTACGCACATCTTACAGCCATTGGATGTAGGAGTGTTTAGGGGAATGAAAAGCCAATGGGACAAAACTTTGTGCAAATGGCAAATCCTAGGAAAAAGATTCCTAAGAGTGAGTTCGTCCAAGTTCTTAACAAGGAATATCTGCAGATGCCGACCATCAATATTATAAATGCTTTCAAAGCGACCGGAATATATAATTCCGAAATAGGTGGTCCTGATCGCTGTCAAATTTCAGAGAAAATATTCTTGGAATCAGATCTTATAAAATACAAAAATAAAGAAAAACGTTCTGAAACAACTTCTACGGCAAATGAAAATGATGTTCAAATCCCATTAGATACTCCTGGATACTTACAGGAAGATGTTGGACCAGATTATGTTGAACCTCCGGCACCATCTGAAGCGATGACTTCACATCAAGAAGAAATTGACCAACCTAACCCTACACCTCCTCCTGGACCTTCAAATTTGAATACAGTACCCAGCTCTTTAGAGAAAATAAGCGTGGAAAAAAACTCATTTCAAGATATTTTGGCTGGGCTACTGCGGAAAGACAAAGTCAGTCAATCAGAAAAAGTTAACCAACCAAGTAGGAAACGAATTTGCGTAGGAGCAGAGATTATAACTACAGAAGAATATTACACAAAAAAACAACAAGAAGAAGAACAGAAGAGAATTAACGAGATAAAAAAAACTAAAAAGCACACGGCTCAAATAGAGAACAAGAAAAATAAAGAGAAGGAGAATAAGAAAAATAAAGAGAAGGAGAACAAGAAAGCTAGTACATATAAAAAAAGAGCCAGAAATCTTTCCGATTCTTCCGTGAGTAGTGCATCATCACTGGAGAAAGAAATTGAAGAAAATTACATCGATGAAGATGACGACCTTGTGGATGAACATTTTTCTGATATAGAAAAAGACTATCAATTATCAACCGATAACATTCAGCAAGAAACAGCCGAGAATGTAGAAGTGTCGGACTTTGTCCTCTGTTGTTTTGTGTACGATAAAGGCACAAAAAAAGAAAAAAGAAAAAATTTCGTTTGCCAAGTGATAAAACTAAATAAGACAAATTATGAGGTATCGTGCCTTAGAAACAACCAACATTTTTACGTTTTTCCAACTGTACCGGACACTGTTCATGTAACACAAGACCAGATTATAAGAAAACTATCCAAACCTACAGAAAAAAGGGGTAAATTTATGTTTTCAGAGTAATGATTTATGTATTGATTTTTTATTAAGTTCTAATAGAGTAAATTTTATTTTGTTTGTTTTTTTTTCATCAAATTTGTAAGTTTTAAGTGCTTACTTAAGTAATTAGAAACAATATTAAGTACTTACTTAAGTTCTTTTGTATCTCACATTATTTTTAATAAAGCTTTAATTACTCCAAGTAAACACATTATTATTGCATTTGCCATATCTCCCTGATTTTTCAAGATAAAAATGTAAAATTTTCTGTGCTTTTTGCACACGTGTTCTTATTGCTTCCAGATGCCTCAGATAATTTTATATGTGTGTCAATAGCAATTTACACACATAGATTCCAGTTGCCTCATATACGGGGGCAACTGGAACAACAGACAAGAATTTATAAAAAAAAAAATAACTCAAGACTCAAGAGTCTGATTTGAAAATGAATTTTACCGGAACTTCCCCAAACCCCATAAAACATCCTAAGAATATAAACACTTTATAAATTAATCACAATTATTTCCAAGATATTTTTTCCCAGAAGTGATGTAAAATTAGTGCCCAGTTACCCAACTTGACCTACTGTACAGTGGATGAAAACACTGGCATGCATCCTTGAACAGTGTCTTTATCTGGCCAAAATACAAAATTTGCTGTTGCGGCACAAAGTTCTTGCAAAGTGGAATGAAAAATGTTTGACATTGAATTTCTATGTATTGAGAACAGAACACTTATGGCAGAAAAAGTTAATCCAGTCTTAAATTAAATTAAAAAAATAAGTAGCCAATTTCTCTGATTGATTTTACTCTTATCTGACGTAGGTTTCATAAATTCTAATAAAATATCAAAATTTTCTCTAGTTATACCTGCCAAGTCTGATAATTGTTCATCATCTTTTATAGACTCGTACCCTCTAAAAAACAGTTTTTAAGATCACTTTTATTTTCAAAAAACTCAAAATTAGGTCCAACAGTTTCATCTGTAAATTTGTTTATGCGGCATATTACACCCTTTATTTTTTTTTTACTTTCTGACTCGGAATAGGTATATAATAGTACCTTCAAAAATATCTGAATTGCAACATCACAAGTATCTGGAAATTTATAAAACGCTCAGTCACTGTCATACGATTTATTTTTACAAGTAACAACACAACAAGTTGCACTTCTCATTTTTATTAATTTACCTATTGATTATTTGTTATTAAATTGAAAAATAATAAATGTCAGCAGTGTTTAGCACCGAAACTTTTTTTTCACTTTATTTCTCGACTCGCTCACTACGGGCGCTGCAAAACTTTTTTGTATCCCCTCCCAACTCATTCTCACAGCCAATAATAGTACAATTTCGTGACAAAATCCGTTCCATAGGGAAACGAGTTTACCCCCGTTTTTAAAGAAATATTTACTTCAAAAAAACAAAAAACTTATCAATGACGAATATTTTTGCGACAACTAAATTACGAGTTAAGTATGTCGATGATTGAAGATCGTTGCACAAATAATCAAGTAACTAGATACTCTGCCACACGGATTGCAATCAAAATCATTATGGGAAAGCCCCTGTCTACAAATGCGCCAACAGTTTCTATATCTCAACAAGCCGTAGATTTCACCGGATGAAAAGCTATTGTATGCTCGTGTCATGTTACTAGTTAAAAAGAAGGAAATAGAAAAAGAAGAAAAACTTGAAAAGCATGCACAGACTTTAATAAACCTGTATGCGATGAGCACGCAAAAAATCGTATGTTTCAACTATACTAAATGATAATTATAAAAAAATAACTTCAATCACTAATTATTATCATTAAGCACTATTCAATTTGCTTGTCAATTTTATTATTATCTAATTATTATGATACGAATGATATACTTTTATGCTTGTGGGTACCCGAGTACCCGATTGTTGAACAAGCGCCACAGTAAATGTTGGCGTTAATTTTAATACATATACATGTATTGTAAAAAAAATATGAACCGTCGTGGGACGTCTGACAAATGTGAAACACAAATGTAAGCAAAATTATAGTAATTTTTCGCTTTCTAATTGAAATTCGGCCTGTAACGAAATATCACCCTGTAATGTAACTTACCAATATATAAACAACGCACAGTAAATATTATTTACCCACACTAAAGAAAGGCACACGCAGTGCACAGCTCACACAGATAAGCAACGAAGTGTATGGTGTACGCAGGCATGACAGCATGAGAGACCGTGACGGCATTCGAATCACAGTAACGCGCCTGGGCATGACGGCTGACAGAGCGTCACGGCATACGAATCGCAGTAACGCGTTAATAGATGTTTCATATCAAAAATAAAAAAATTAAAAGCATCAGTCTACTTAAAAATATTGTAAAACTGTATCGGTAAATGCAATTTGGCCGAAATAATTAAAATATATTCTTTAACACTGTTAAAATCCCTGTTATGCCCCCAATCTTTTCGCACTCACAAATTGTCCAACTAGGCCCGCCGTAGCTCGTCGGCGTTGTGGGGGGGGGGTCGATGAAAATTGTAAACTAAACTGCATTGATCTTAAAAGTTAAGTCAAGGGAACAATAACCGTGGAAAAACTTGGCACAAAACTACGGTATCACGATGCCATTCCCAAGATACGACGAACTTCAGCGACATTTTTCGGTGACGACAAATTAACTATAGCAGCAACCTTTTCCGGATCAACATGAAGTCCTGCACGATTGATAACATATCCTAAATATTTCAGTTCAGATAAATAAAAACTACATTTGTCTCGGCCTAGGGTGAGACCTGCTTTCATCAGATGTGAGAAAACTTCTTCCAGAACTTCGAGACGCTTGTCAAAGCTAGACGTGACAATTATTATGTCATCTAAGTATACGAAGACAAAAGGCTCTAGAGTCGGACCGAGTATTTTGTCCATCAGACGTTGCCAGGTAGCAGGGGAATTATGGAGACCGAAAGGCATACGAGTAAATTGGAATAATCCTCTTCCAGGGATGGTAAATGCAGTGATCTCTTTACTCTCGGATGCTAGAGGTACTTGCCAGTATGCTGATTTTAAATATAATGAAGATAGATAACGAGCTCCTCTTAATCTATCCAAAATTGCCGATACATAGGGCAGCGGATATGCATCACGCTTAGTGACGGCATTAACTTTTCGAAAATCGACGCAAAATCGATAACTTCCAAGGGCTGGTAGATTGCTCTATTACTCCTAATCTCAACATTTCTTGAAGTTCTTTATCTATTTGTTCTTGAACTATCGGAGTAGTCGGATAGTACCGTTGTTTAATCGGAGAAGATTCAGTCTCAATCTTATGTTGAACTAGAGATGTACATCCCAGTTTTGAACCCATAATTTTGAAATCAATTATTATTAAATTTTATCATATGTGCCGTGAGTTTATAAATATTGTCAATAATTTCGTAACATCCCTTAACGCTTTTTTAAATTTTGGATATAAATATTTTATGCGAAATGCTCTAGTATAAAAAGTGTTGAAAAAGTATTTAATTTTCACATCGGGGTTACACCTACTGATGGGATATATTGGACGCGAAGACCTCTGGTAAGAATAATTTGCGTTTATTAAATATTAAGTTCCCATATAGTATTATAAGTTAGTTATCAAACCCAGTAAAAAAATTTGAAAAATTTTTAAGGTGAAAAGGTAAGATCTCTGAAAAACTTATTTTTAGGGTGACACTGCTTGCAAGTTTTACAAAATTAACTCAGTTAAATAGCCCATCGACAGGTTAAGATACCTTGAGCAACCTTCTTACTAGAGCAAGTATTTCTATTTCAGTCGAAAAGAGCTAAATTTCGTTTAAAACAGTATTTGACCGGACCATGATTGAATCGTGACTTTATCTACATAATATAAGTACCTAGTAGTATTAAATATTTCACAGAAATTTCTTTAAATATAGATAAAATTGTTATTTTGTATAGCCTAGGCCATAGATCAATAGCATTTACTTGTGAACGGAATTGGTACCTAGACACTTTTTACTAGATCTTGTAAAATTTGGTCAATAACAGGTTGAATGCCGTCTTATTCTACGGAACTGTTTCAGTATCCTGTGTGGAGTCGGTAATTAATATACTGTACATACCTACTAATAAAATTTATGACACTTCATTATAAATACATAGCAGACAACGCCTTTAAAATTGACTTGTACTTTTAAACAAACCACTCTGAACACATGGCACTGAATTTAGACAAGTTATAGCAGTGTTTATGTACACTGTACATGTAGTTTGTATGTACATAGATAGTACGCCTGAGAGAATGTGTTACTGCAAAGGTTAATATCATCCATCACATTGCGCATCGTTATAAAAAATATACAGTGCTACCAAACGAATTCAGGTGAACAAAGTAAAGAAAACAGCTGTTGTTATAATCGGCAACAATCAGTCATATTCTTATGCAGGAATTCTCACTGCATTGAACTCCAGTCTAACAATAACGAGCACTGCTCATCAATCTAATTTGTTTCTTTGGAACGTCCGTTAATATTAAGACATAGTATTTGTGACAGTTTGAACTTACAAATTAATTTTCTTTATTGCGATAATATTATATTTCCAATTTTGAATTACACAAGGCTAGTTTATATAAATGCACCCCTAGAGCATCAAAATTAATGCATCACTTGGTTTTTAGGCGCGAATAGCCTTAGCTAAAGTGACTATAAACTATAGGACTCGGAATTTTTCAAAAATAATGGAGTATTCGTTTAAACTACTATCTTTATTTTCAATTATTCAATATTCAATAAATAAAAACATGATAAAAGAGCTTATATTTGCGCTATTCGAGTCTAAAAAATAGGAATGTCGAATAATTCTAAAAAAGAAATCGATCGCCGAATCGATTCGGTTCGAACGCACTAAAATCTATTCTTGATTAAGGGATGAGTTGCAGTCAGATGCGTGAAAAAAGAAGTATTTTTAGTAATTTTTGAAGTAAAACTTCTTTAGACACGCTTGACTTGGGGAGTAAGCTGGTAAATGCCTGACGAAAGCGTTTACGAAAGTGCGTCATCGGACGAGGCGAACGGTGCGTAATCGTTCGAGGCGAACGGTAGTTGAGAGGGAGATATAAGTTAGTGAAGAGAGCAAAAGAGATAGTTACGTTTCATATATTGGAAGTTGAGAGGGAGATATAAGTTAATGAAGATAGAAAGAGAGAGAGTTACGTTTCGTATATTACTGTAGGGGCAAGAGAGTGAGGTGCGCATTGATTTATTATCATACGGAAAATAATAGATTCTATTTTGACGTTTGAAATTAATAAACAAAAACAAACGACAATAAAAAATGTACTGTTTTTTAATTGCATAATTTGGCATTAATGAGGATTTTAAATCGAAATTTGTTTTCAACATTATATACATTGAAAGCTATAAAATCTTCTAATATACGCTCGACACTGGATAAATCGATATTCATTAAGATCTATTCAAAATAATAATTGCGCAGGAGGCGGCTATCTGCGTTGTGAGTGCGACAAAGACGAAAAAAAAATTTTTTTTTTTGGACAACTATTTGACGTTTAAAATAAACGCAATTGTTTTTTTATCAAAAATACATTTCATCGAATTTTGCTGCATTTTGTAACGGGAAATAAAGTAAGCTAGTTAATAAATCCTTTTAAATGTATTATAAATTATGCTAATAAACATACAGTGTGCCCCCGGATTGAATTCACAATAGGTGAGATTGACCAAAAATTTTCGAATTGGAATTTCATATTGCACATACCGCTAAACTAGCGGTATGTGCTTTATTATCGCTTTGTGCGTCAGAGCTGACTTTCGTTCATATAAGAAGTTATATCTAAGTTAATTTCACACGAAATCCATTCAAATTGAAGCTTTTTGAAAAGAGGAGATTCTAATCTATAAAACAGAACCATTTTTAAATCAATTCGAGTTCATAAATACTATTAAAATTGTAATTGAAAATCACAAACAGCAGTTGTCGGTTTTGTCTGTACGTATGTACGTATGTACGTACGTCACGACTCTACAGATCGCAATTTTGGTCGGATTGTCTTGGGTTATATTTTATTCACTTTGTTTACTATCAGACCAGAACCCTATTTAAATTCACTAAAATGTGTTCAGTAGTTTAATTTTTATAAACAGTTTTATTTTATTATTTTTGACAGCTAATAGTTAAAAAAAACAATATAATAATTGCTGTGTAAATATAGTGTAATCCATAAAACAAGTGCTACACTTCTATACCGTGATAACACCACTACACGTAGTAGGGCGCCGTGGCGTAATGGTTATGCCGTTGGATGCCCAAGGGCAAGGTCCTGGGTTCGATTCCTTACGAGATCATTGATTTTTTTCTTTTTATTTTGTCTTATTTTATTCCACTTGATATTAATTACCTATATATTATATTATGTATAGTTCTTAATTTTTTTTATTTTTGCAAACTTAAAAAAAATATTTTTTCAATTTTTAATTATTTATTTCTTTAAATTTTTAAATCTTTTTAAATTTATTAAAAATATTTTTTAATTGTTATTTTTTTATCATACAGTGGAAAACTTGCGGGATGTGCACTTTTGGTTTTGCCAACTATTTTGGTATTTCGCCCTGCTTGGTCTGAAACTTATTTTTAGTTTACTTTCGATATTTTTTTAATCAAGTAGTCCTTTACAGTTGAGCAAAACCTCTTTTCGTTTCAGGTAAAGTACCTTTTCCGTTAATAGTATGCAAAAGTGTCACTAAGAAAAGTTGTTCACAATGAAAAATTATGGCGCTATGCAAATTTTCAGAATGATCAGCCTACTTTGATAATAGAAGTAGAAAAATATTTATTATCCCTATATTATTAAACGAGCTAATCTTGTATCTACCTATCTATGTACCTATGTCCCTAAATATTTTCTCGAAAACGGCCCTAACGATTTGGATGAAATTTACTGAAAAGGGATTTTGGGGGGCAAAAAATTGTTTTAGCTAGGTCTCATCTCTCGAAAAAATCGTTTTCTTACAAATTTTATCATTATATCCCTATATTATTAAACGAGCTAATCTTGTATCTACCTATCTATGTACCTATGTTCCTAAATATTTTCTCGAAAACGGCCCTAACGATTTGGATGAAATTTACTGAAAAGGGATTTTGGGGGGCAAAAAATCGTTTTAGCTAGGTCTAATCTCTCGAAAAAATCGTTTTCTGACAAATTTTATCATTATAAAAATCAATTTTTTACGTATGAAAATACTTAAATATTGTAAGTAGGTTTTGGAATTTTATACAACGAAACAATTGTTTTCAAAATATTATGACAGTTAATCTTTAATTACTATCCAAGTGAGACTTAAAATAAATACGTATTTGAAAGAAAGTTAAAAACAATTATTATTATAGGTGAGTAATTTTAATAAATAAATTTTTAACCTAAATTTGAAGCGAAAGATGCAATATCATAGATCAAGATGACGGCGAATCAGTTTTACAAGTACCGGATTGCCATAAGGGCCGACAATCCTCTCCACAAAGGAGTCAAACTGTTTCAGCAATATTATCTTATTGCTTCACAAAAGGAAGCGAAGCTTCCCCAGAGAACCTACGGTTCTTATATGGAGAGCCGAAGGCTCGACTAGTGTCGTTTACAACCGATCGGGGCGCAGCCCCGCGAGGTAAGACTGTAACAAAGGTGGAGACGTAGGCTCCACAAAGGGAAGCGAAGCTTCCCCAGAGAACCTACGGTTCTTATATGGAGAGCCGAAGGCTCGACTAGTGTTGTTTACAACCGAGCGGGGCGCAGCCACGCGAGGTAAGACTGTAACAAAGGTGGAGACGTAGGCTCCACAAAGGGAAGCGACAGAGAACCTACGGTTCTCAAAGTTTTGGCGATATCAGCATATCAGTATTTTATTTAACTTACCGAGCAAAGCTCGGTCAGGGAGGTACTCAACGATTACATAATAAATCTTAGATGAGAAAATAGGATGATTAGAAGTGTTCAAATTAACATTCAAATTTTTACAGTATATCAAAAAAAATAAATTAAACTTTAATTACTCTATTTGGCTTCCTCCACGCGATTGTTTTTTAAACAAAACAAAACGAAAGTGGATTTTATCAAAGTAGGCCGATCATTCTGAAAATTTGCATAACGCCATAATTTTTCATTGTGAACAACTTTTCTTAGTGACACTTTTGCGTACTATGAACGGAAAAGGTGCTTTTCCTGAAATGAAAAGAGGTTTTGCTCAACTGTAAAGGCCTACTTGATTTTAAAAAAATCGAAAGTAAACTAAAAATAAGTTTCGGACCAGGCAGGGCGGAATCCCAAAATATGAAATTTCAATTCAAAAATTTTTGGTCAATCTCACCTGTTGTGAACTTAATCCGGGGACACACTGTATTTACTGTGACATTAATTTGCCACAATTTTTTATATAATAACCTTATTTATAGTTTAGTTTAATTCTTACAGATTAAGAGACGGCAGTATAGCTGATACATATTTTTAGAAATTACAGAACACTTATAGTCCAACAGACGGCTGCAGAAAATGTGTCGTCATAAGGTGGACGAACGAAAAAATTAGAGATGATAGTTAAGACCATAGGCCAAGCTGTATAGCATTTTTGCATGACATAAAGACTAGTAGCAAACCGATTGTGCGATGATATAAAAGATAATAAGCAGATGAATAGGTATATAATGTTTTTCACTCGAGTTTTCGGTCCATTTGTTAGTTATCAACAGTTTATTGCAAAAAAAAACGCGATTTTTGTCTTTTTTTGCTTGTAACTTTGAAACTAATGGAGCAATCGGAATGCCCCAATGAAATGGTTTGTAGAGAATTGAAATATCTACAGAATGAGAGGTTGAATGTCTTAATCGGATAATTAGGTCCTGAAAAATTTAGGAAAAACCAGAAAATTAGGCGTTTTTTCGAAAATTCATAGCTCCGTCATTTCTTGAGCTGGAGCTCTAAAATTTTGAGAGAAAGTAGGGATTATAATGTTCTTTATATGTGCCAAAGGTGGGTGCTGTCGGATTATTAGTTTTCGCGAAATCGCGATTGAAAGTTTGCAGTGCACTTTTTTTCCGGCAGGCCTGTATGCGTTACCGTAAGTCCGATAATAATTTCAAAAAAAGTTTTGAAAAGTTGACATCGTGCACTACAAAACGTAGATTTCAGTTTTTCGATCAGATGCCTGGACGCATGCTAAAAACACTCGTAAAGTTCGCGAAAAACGGCCGAGCACGTGCTCGCAGTCGAGTGGTGGAGGAACGAGCAGCGGCGGAGAAGCGTATATACAGTAATAGCGCGCGCGGCGCGCACGTTATTTTATTCTCCCACCACTCGCCTGAGAGGGCGCGCTCGGCCGTTTTTCACGAACTTTACGAGTGTTTTTAGCATGCTTCCAGGCATCTGATCGAAAAACTGAAATATACGTTATGTAGTGCACGATGTCAATTTTTCAATACTTTTTTGAAATTAGTATCGGACTTACGGTAACGCATACAGGCCTGCCAGAAAAAAGCGCACTGCAAACTTTCAGTCGCGATTTCGCGAAAACTAATAATCCGGCAGCACCCACCTTTGGCACATATAAAGAACATTATAATCCCTACTTTCTCTCAAAATTTTAGCGCTCCAGCTCAAAAAATGACGGAGCTATACATTTTCGAAAAAACGCCTAATTTTCTGGTTTTTCCTAAATTTTTCAGGACCTAATTATCCGATTAAGACATTCAACCTCTCATTCTGAAGATATTTCAATTCTCTACAAACCATTTCATTGGAGCATTCCGATTGCTCCATTAGTTTCAAAGTTACAAGCCAAAAAAGACAAAAATCGCGTTTTTTTTGCAATAAACTGTTGATAACTAACAAATGGACCGGAAACTCGAGTGAAAAACACATACCTACTCATCTGCTTATTATCTTTTATATCATCGCACAATCGGTTTGCTACTAGTCTTTATGTCACGAGAACGCTTTTTAAATCTCTATAGCTTGGCCTACCATAATATTAAGAAAGATCGCTAAGGTTGCCTGCGAAAATCCTGCCGAAACAATGTTTTTTTTAATTTGTTTATCAGTTAATAGACCAGTGAAGTTAGCTTTTTACAAGGACAAAATTAATAACAGAAAACGAATGATGAGGAAGGGAAGAAACTGCCGTCAGAAATACAGAAACCAAAAATTCAAATGCTTTAAAGGCCGGAGGGCTGTGGGAGACGCGTTTTAGGGGTCAAACGCGGTTTTTCGTTATTTCTGGTGAAAGTTGACCTCCAATCGAAAAATGTTGTAGGTATTAAAAGGATCTACAACTTTTTCACATAACCTTAAAGATTCAAAGAAATATTGAAAAAAACCGTGTTTTTCGTGTTTAATTTTTTCCCCTGCAAAAATGATTTTTTTTTCATGAAATTTTCAGGAGACTTACCTTTCTATGTCCTAAATAAGCTGTAATTTTAAAATTAAAAACGAAAAACACGTTTTTTTCAATATTTCTTTGAATCTTTAAAGTTATGTGAAAAAGTTATATTCATAAAAGTTGTAGACCCTTTTAATACCTACAACATTGCCATACAACATTTTTCGATTGGAGGTCAACTTTCGCCGGAAATAACGAAAAACCGCGTTTGACCCCTAAAACGCGCCCCCCACAGCCCTCCGGGCTTTAAAGCATTTGAATTTTTGGTTTCTGTATTTCTGACGGCAGTTTCTTCCCTTCCTCAACATTCGTTTTCTGTTATTAACTTTGTCCTTGACAAAAGCTAACTTCACTGGTCTATTAACTGATAAATAAATTTAAAAAAAACATTGTTTCGGCAGGATTTTTGCAGGCAACCTTAGCGATCTTTCTTAATTATGGTCTTAACTATCATCTCTAATTTTTTCGTTCGTCCACCTTATGACGACACATTTTCTGCAGCCGTCTCTTGGACTATTATTGTGCCCTGTTAGGTTATTAAGCGACAACAACTAAATGATTGTTGAATAAAAAGAAATGCAAACCTGTTACCTTAGTGACGAGGTTATTATTTTTTTCACGAGATAAGAAAGTAGGAATTTTCCTTTTCGGGTAAAGAAGTGTTTGGTTTCTTTTAATTTGTTTATCGTGTCTTTATAAATATCTGGTCACTCGTCTGTATTATAGAATAATTAATTAATTATATTTAATAGTCCGAATAACGAAAATTAGTTAGTGTTATTGTATTAAGTTTGCATTCCACATCTTGTATTATGTTCGATACTTCTAGTAATTCTAGTAGATGGTTGTATTTTTGATAATTTACTGCAGGCTGCTACAGGTGTTTGGCAGTCACAGATTATTAGGTTAACATCTGTGGGTACACGGTGCTAACTTAAGTGAACCATCTCGTATGGAGTTATTCCGACACGTGAACAAAGGATATCGGAATAACTAAGGCCATATAGACGGAGAGCTGTCCACGGAGAAAATGGGTGACTCGGTGCAGAGCTGAAAATTTGCAAAATAATAGGAGATAGTACAAGTAAGTAGAGAAAAAATTGCCAGAAGGCTAAGCGGAAGATAAAGAGCCGCCAGAAGGCGCTAATTTTGCGAAAAATCAGTGCACTTCTGGCAATTTCTATACTTATTCTGTAATTCAAAACTAGATTATATATTATCTTAAAAAAAAAAAACTTCGGAGAAGTAAAAACTTCGTTTTGTGCTAAATTCAAAAACTTGAGGCGACTGGATCTCAAGATTATAACTTAAAAAAAAAAGAAATTCGAGGCAGACAAGTAATTGAAATCAAGCTCGAAATTCTGCGCCTAAGACGTTGAAAAAAAATGAATTTTGGAAGTGGAAAACACTAAGCTTGTTAATACGAATAAATGAAATTATGTACAGAACAGTAATATGGATAATATTATACATCTATTGAATATGGAAATGATTATCCAACCACCGGAACCGCGGTTTTATGAAGCTGCTACGCAGGTTGATTTTTATGAAGATGAGATTAACTCAACCCACATTAATATGTTTTTATGGTAGGTGATAATGGGGGAACCTGTGAGGCTAGAACCCAATAAATCTCTCATTTAAAAAATCTGAAAAAAACTTTAGAACTCCGAAGAGTACGACTGAAATGATAGGACAGATCCGTTTCTAGTTTTCGACGAACTGGAATTTAAAGTAAGATATCGTTCAGTCAGATAAATGCTGCATATTTTTGGGCCCGCTTTAACATCTACAACAAAACTAAATAAATCGACTACAGCGGAGAACAGGTTATTTCTCAAAATTACGTTTTTTTTGCTACCAGTGCGTTTCAACAATTCATCGGCGATCACACCAGAGTGCACAAATCAACAGTGTGAAGAACTATTTAACAGAGTCACTCGTTTAATAGCTACATTAAAACCAAATTATATTACCATGCCAGCCAATGCCGAACAAGACGCTGTAAAACTACAATTTTATAATATAGGCATTTCCCTGGTATGCTCGGTGCACTGAATCCACATAAAAATCCAGTCACCAGAAGGTGACCGCGCTGAAATGTTTTGGAATCGGAAAGGCTACTTTTCTGTTACGATGATCCAATTATTGCTGAAACATCTGCAGATGTATTAAGAGCCACAAAATGCCATACCCGCCAATCACAACAGAACTAATACAGTTGTATGCAATGCTCGTCTCTGAACAACGTTTAATAAAGTTTGGTAGATAACCTAAAATATGCAATGATTATAAAGACAAAAATAGTTCAATATGCGCTTTTTTATAATTTTGTTTTCATAAAGTTACTTGAAATGCGCTAAGTCACTAATAATATATTTTCTGCTAAATTATTCTAAACCCACTATTTTTTTTTAATTTATTAATTGATTAAGTTGAAACCGCTGGGTCCACCCAGTTTCACTAATGGGTTAGTTCACACAAAATAAAATCGGTTTTCATATTTTAAACAAATATATTCAATTAGTATATTACAAAAATAAGGATACACAAGATACAAAATAATATTAGTTCCTGGAACTTTCAAAGAAACGGGCGAGGTGAAGCCTCGCTAAACTCTGAAAACAATATTTATCATTCAAAATAAAAAAAAAAAAAATAGATAGTAAAGATATATTAAATTGGAGATACTGATGATTATAAATAATAGAAAATAATGTATTCTGTTACAAGCAGTTTGTGAAGCGACAGGTCTAATTGTAATTCAGTTCAAGAAGTGATTTTTAAAAAAGAAATTTTAGACAAAAATCTGTAAAAATGGCGGTTATATAATAGTCAGAGTGCCCGTCGGAAAAAATTTTATTGATACATACTCTCCCCAAACTTTGTATATGGCTTCATTATCTGACACCTATTTCCTCTATGACTTTTCTTGATTTTGGGGCGTTTTCCCTATAAAGTTTCCTAAACATGTCGTTTTGACGACATGTAAAAATTTATACATACTGTTTGGTTTTTTAATTGGATAGCTTAAAAACTTCAATCAAAACGCTAAAATAATGCTCTCTGACAAATAACATGAGCCATTTAAAACGTCTGACACCTCGAATATGTCGAAAAAACGACTATAAGAAAATTTATGAATAACCAGCTGATTTTCTCAGTATCTTATATTTGAACACTGCAAAATCAAATTTTCATATTCAATTTGATTTTGCAGTGTTCAAATATAAGATACTGAGAAAATCAGCTGGTTATTGATATTTTTTTTTTATTGTCATGAAATCGACAACTTTGACGCGTCAGACTGGAAAATAGGAAAACTATCCCCGTCAGACAATATGAAAATTTGATTTTGCAGTGTTCAAATATAAGATACTGAGAAAATCAGCTGGTTATTCATAAATTTTCTTATAGTCGTTTTTTCGACATATTCGAGGTGGCAGACATTTTAAATGGCTCATGTTATTTGTCAGAGAACATTATTTTAGCGTTTTGGTTGAAGTTTTTAAGCTATCCAATTAAAAAACCAAACAGTATGTATAAATTTTTACATGTCGTCAAAACAACATGTTTAGGAAACTTTATAGGGAAAACGCCCCAAAATCAAGAAAAGTCATAGAGGAAATAGGTGTCAGACTAGGCCTAATGAAGCCATATACAAAGTTTGGGGAGAGTATGTATCAATAACATTTTTGCCGACGGGCACTCTGACTATAATGAGTCAAGTTAATTAAGTAATAATACCAAAAATACATTTTTTTTAAGTTGAAATGACTTGCTTGCGAACAAAATACACTACCGTTAAAAAAACAGTTATTTATGTTGTAAAAATAGTAATTAATATTGGAGGCTTTGAAAAATGCCTCAATTCAATACAAAATAACTTACCGTGTATTTTTGTTTTAGGTTAGACTATCCACAAATTGGCGATAAAAATGCGACGAGAAAGAGAGATACAGTATATCAGTGGCGGGCGAGTTTAATTTATAATTAGTCACTTTTTTCACTGAAATCTATTTGTTAGCAGTAAATCAGATTTTTTTTTAAGTCAAAAAATTTCAGAAAAAATCACCGGTGACAGAAAAACGGACGGGCACCGAAGTGATTCCATAAGTGTTTCGTTTGCATGGAACTCTAAAAAGAAAAACGATGTAATTGATTTATGTAGCGACTTCATATCAACATAGATCAACTCGGTAGATTACCGAACAATCGATATTGTAACAAAACTGTTCTAATTCGTGGTGGAAAATATTTTTTTTACAATAGCTTTAACAGAACAAATAAACAAACTACAAAAAGCACTTCTCTATAACGTAACAGAAACAAAACAACAGTTCCAACTAATAAAATAACAAGTAATGAAGAATACAAAGTCACTATTTACTTCATTTATTTAATACTTACGGATTACATATCACGATAAAATAACCCACCAGAATTACTGCAAGTAGTGCTAAATGCATCGACAACATTATCACAAATATCAAATGTAACGATGTTGAATCTAATGTGGTCGATCCAATACTGTCTGATCATCTCCGACAAATAATAAAAGTGAACGTTCGTAAGCAGTTTAACAGTAAGTATGAAATAAAATAAGTACGCGCTTTTTTAACCCATTTAATATGGATGTCTTTTTAAATATTTTAAAAAATGTTGACTGGCAGCCTGTTTATAACTGTATAGATTCAAAAACGTGTTTTGAAGTGTTCCATCATACTTTCATAAAGACTATCGATAGTTGTATTCCCATTGAAACAAAAACTATTTCTATAAATAATAACAAAAACAGTGTAAAATAATTTGTTATTATAATGAAATAACTAAGTATAAAAACTTATCAATTCTAAATAATATACAAAAGACAAATGTAAACATTAATTTAAAAACCTACTAACAGAAATGAAAAACGAATACAAAAAAATGATACTAACGGCAAAACAAAATTATAATAACAATTTAATAATGACATCTGACAATAAAACAAAGGCAGTTTGGAACATCATTAACCAGGAAATAAACAGAAAAAACAAATAAAATAATATTTCAAAATCAAATCTATCCCCTGAGGCTATGAATGAATTCTTTCTGAATGTTGGTAACCACTCTATATAACGTCGAACACGCTGAAAACCTACTACACAAAATTAATGTAAATTAATCACATTCGATATTTATGCGTCCAGTTGACACAAATGAGGTATTTAATCATTTAATCAGTCTAAAAAATAAAATTAGCCAGGATGCTTACGGTATCAATGCACAAATTTTAAAATTATCAGCAAACATAATTGCGGAACCTCTAGCCTACGTAATTAACAAAAGCATTGAGGAGGGCAACTTCCCAGATGAGTTAAAAACTGCTAGAGTGGTGCCGATATTCAAGAAGGTAGACATTCATAGTGGCAATGATTATTGACCGATATCAATCCTTCCGATAATGTCTAAAATATACGAAAAAATAATAAAGACCAGGATAGTGAATTTCTGAACAAATAACTTATTAAATGATAGTCAGTTTGGTTTTCGGAGCGGTCTATCGACAATTGACGCCATTATGCTTGTTATAGAAAATGAAATAGAGGCGTTTAAGAAGGGAGAGTCAGTTGACGCTAATTTCTGCGATCTGAGCAAAGCCTTCGACAGTGTATCGCATGACATTTTGCTTTCGAAATTGTCGTATTATGGCATAAGAGGTACCGCATTAAATCTAATAAAATCTTACCTAACCCATAGAAAACAACAAGTTACTTTGAACAAGAATCAAAGTTAAAAACAGTCAAATACGGTGTCCCACAAGGGTCAGTCCTAGGTCCTATAATATTCATTATTTACATAAACGATCTTCCAGCCAATATTAATACAAACATAGTCCTTTATGCGGATGATACGACAATTTTGAAAAAACCTATCTCGACATGCGATGCACTGTCAGGCAGAAAAATAGTTCTATTCTAACAACTTAAAACTCAACAAAGACAAAACCGAGTATGTCAAGTTTTCATTAGAGAAATACTCGACAATTAATACTAAAAATATAAAATTTCCCGGGATATATCTTAACAACACCCTCAACTGGTCGACTCACGTCCAGTGGATTTGTAATAAATTGTCTTGCATAATTTTCGCTATTAGACAGATCGTAGAGGTAGCGTCAACTGAAGCTGCAATCTCTGCATATTATGGTATGTTCCATAGCATCATGACCTATGGAATTATATTATAGGGCAATTCACCTCACGCCTAAAATAATCTTCAAGATTCAAAAAAAGTAGTACGAATCATTAGTAAAGCCAAATACAACGAACATTGCGCTCCCCTATTTATAAAATATGGCATTATGACATTAACATCTACTTACCTGTATCAAAGCTTGATATATGCAAAAACAAACATTGACCGCTCCGGAAACCATTCTAACTACCATAGTTATAATACGAGAACCAAAAATGCTATTTGCCTACCCCAAAGAAGGCTACATCTGTCGCAAGCTGCCCCACACTACATGGCTAAAAAGTTATATAACAGACTGCCAGAATCAATACAGGGTCTACCCCTTAAAAATTTTAAAAATAACCTTAACAGTTTCTTTAAACGAAACTCATTTTACACCATTAATGAATTTTTAAATTTTAAATTTGACGTTTTGTATCATCATATGTGATTTATAAATAAATTCTATTCTATTCTATAAAACTATATACACAAGATTATTTACAACACAGAAGCACACCAAAATTTATCTAGCACAGTTATTTAAAATTTCCCTACATTTCCTTTTTCCTATATTAATCTATATGAAACTCAAAATTTAAGGAAGAAACCAGAGATAGAAAAAATGCATTACTCCGAAAGAAATGTCTTTAACGAAGCACAATGTATGATAGTATAATGCTCAACTATATAATAAAAACTGGTATGCGCGATACTTCCAGCTGTTTTTACACGCATACCAAGATATTTTTGAAATTGACATTAAAACACGTAAAATAAAAAAAAAACAAAAGGATTCTGTAATAATAGATAAACTGTACCCCCTAACACCCTCTATCACAAATAGGTTAGCGGGACCTTTCCGGCTAAAAAACATTGATCGGCCGGATGTTTTCTGAATAAGTACGAAATTTTGCACAAAATTACCTAGGAAAGATCAAAATCCACGATGACAGGGAAACATTAAAGACATTTAACAATATATAATTGAATCGGTTATTGCGAAAAGGGAACATATCCAACTTTTGGCCATTTTAACTTTTTTACGTAAATTTATTCTTTGAACATAAACCCACCGTTTGATGCGAAAAAGAAGCATATCCGGTTATTCTTAAAGTAGCAGCGCGCATGAATATTTTTTGTTATGTTCGAAAAGGGAACAAGTGCTGGATATGTTTCTTTTTCGTACTATAGATGACGCTAGTAGGTATAGTTGTCAATGCTTTTAGTATCACTTCAAGCAACCGTGTGAGTCTTATTGGAGTTGAGGACGTTAAAGACAAGAGAAAACGCAGTACTAAGCCCAAAAAACCAAAAATACACACTTTTAAATATCATATCATTCTAAACCGATAGCGAACACCAGTGTGCGAAAAGGCTTTTATTGGATTACATGGCATAAGTTCAAAGAGAGTCTGGCGCCTATGCACTTTACAAGCCGATCATTCTGAAAATTTGCATAACGCTATAATTTTTCATTATGAACAACTTTTCTTAGTGACACTTTTGCGTACTGTGAACGGAAAAGGTACTTTACCTGAAACGAAAAGAGATTTTGCTCAACTGTAAAGGCCTACTTGATTTAAAAAAATCAAAAGTAAACTAAAAATAAGTTTCAGACCAAGCAGGGCGGAATCACAAAATATGAAATTCCAATTCGAAAATTTTTGGTCAATCTCACCTATTGTGAACTCAATCCGGGGACACACTGTATATAGAAGATTATTAGAAATTTGTTTTTTTATAACTTTTGTTAAGAAGGAGGTATTATTTCGTTGTATTTATCAATAAAAAAATCAGAAACTAGTAAAATTTTATTAAAACCTTCTAATTTAGTTCGAAAAGGGAACATGTCCATTTTTGTTTTTTCAAAAAATTACTTGATGAAGTAATGATAAAATTCTGAAGCCTCGTAGGAATATGAGGTCTATGAAGTTAAATAGTAATATAAAAATAAAATTGATTAAAACTGAACTCGTTTTCGTAAAATTAGTTTTTTGTCTCTCCTGTAAAATTCAAATTTCCGGTGATGTTCCCTTTTCGAAATAACCGATTCAATTTATTTAAAACATTTTCGGCTAATAAAATCCACGCCGACCAAGCGCATCTTATTCGTCTAAGTGTAAACTTTCAATTTTCCTTAAAAATTGTATTATCCTTAATCACGGAGCTTTCAGGATTGCTGGCTCCTTGTCTATTAAGTGCTCCAATATGGTATAAAAGAAGTGTATTATGTGTAGATATATTTTTGTATTATAATATAATATTGTTTGCATACAAACATGACAGAACACATGTAACCTGTAATAAAGTACATTTGTACCCGGTGTATATTATGTGGACTGTAGTAGGACAGTCTCTTCACATACATCTGAGACCAAGTGATAAAACCACATATGTCGAATTTCAGACAAAATAAAATTAGCAACGATTTAATCACCCAGTTTTATATTTTTTGTTTTATTTAGAAAAGACGGTTCTGATTGTCCATATATATATGTTACCGGCAAAACCCGATTTCAGGACAAACTAATTCAGCCTAGGCCAAACTAGTTTGGCCTAAGCTCGATAAGACAAACTAGTTTAGCCTAGGCCAAACTAGTCTGGCCTAAGCTCAATAGGACAAACTAGTTTAGCCTAGGCTGAACTAGTTTGTCCTAGGATAAACTAGTATGGCGTACTCCGGACTAATGTTGCCGAATAGAATAGGTATAGAAAGACAAAGATAGGAAATGTTTTTTCAACAAAAGAAAGTTTTAAGGTTATACACCCGATAGAGCAATGTATAGAGTATACGCTGAAATTTTAATATGTTAATTATGGATATCTCATACATTCAACTGCATTTTTAAAAAAAACATTGGCCGTCTAGTTTTCAAGTAATTAAATATTAAAAATGAGATTTTTAACACAATGATAAATGAGAAGACCGACCGGAAGTGTATATAAAAATAAGATTAAACCAAATTGGCTATAGAAAAATTAAAAAAAAATATTTATTCGAAAGTTTGACTCATTTAGATAACGTAAAAATTAAAAAAACTAAACTTTCCCGTGCAGTTTTGGAGAAATATTAATTAAAAATTTTCGAAACAACTCACAAAATCTTTATTTTCTAGATTTGAATTATATCACCATGAAAACCAGATAATGTACACGAAAAGTTTTTCATAAATTTTGTTTTTATTAAATAATTTTTTGACGTTGCTAATAACTAAAACTTGAAATTTGGATTATCTCATTTACCGTATATTAGAAACTGAATTTTTAATATCCAATAACTCAAAAACTATACGTCTAAGGGTTCAAAGGTTTTTAAAAACAAAACCGTAAGATCAAATAGTCAGAGTGCCCGTCGGCAAAAATTTTATTGATACATACTCTCCTCAAACTTTGTATATGGCTTTATTAGGCCTAGTCTGACACCTATTTCCTCTATGACTTTTCTTGATTTTGGGGCGTTTTCCCTCTAAACTTTCCGAAAGATGTCATTTTGACGACATGCAAAAATTTATAGATATTGTTTGTTTTTTTATTTGGATAGCTTGAAAACTTCAACCAAAACGCTAAAATAATGTTCTCTGACAAATAACATGAACCATTTAAAATGTCTGACACCTCGAATATGGTCAAAATGTTCGAGGTGTCAGACATTCAATTCTTTGACTGTAAACATGTACATTAATTATTGTACGAATGACAATAAACTTTATTATTATTATTTTAAAAAATCATGATTATTTTCCAGTATATTATTCACTTTACCGTGAAATTAGTTCAAACTAGCAAGGCTATACCAGTTTATCCTGGAGTGTACATATTCATAATAGGACAAACTAGTTTAGCCTAGGCTAAACTAGTTTGTCCTATCGAGCTTAGGCCAGACTAGTTTGGCCTAGGCTGAACTAGTTTGTCCTGAAATCGGGTTTGGCCGGTAACATATTTATATTAATTAACTATATGAATCTTTTGCCTATCTACTCAATGTACGGTGAGTGAACGCGACAAAGCGTATCGAAAATATATCTGCGTTTCTTTCTTCGATTTAATTCCCTAATTTCTCCGATAATAGAATTGGTTGATGTACTTGCATTCAAACTGAATAAAGTATCTCTGTTTCAAAAATATGTCTTTTTCCATGACGTTAACATGGGCATATTCAGATTTTGACCCAGAAGGAGGCACATTAGAAATTTCTTAAGTCGGATCTCCCTTGCTTGTTTTGCCCTCCTGGATACGCCAATGCTTACGGCGTAAAAAAAAGACCCTATATATATAATGCACCCTAATAGTTCGATTGCGATTTTATTCCTATGCTCGGTAATGGAACGAAATAACTTCCTTCTGTATGAGAGATCTACTTAAACGAAATCTATTCAGTAACGTGCAATTCGCGAGCTTCGTGCGATTGGAAGATATCTTGCGGATTATTGTCTCTTTTTATTGCTGTGAAAAATAACCAAATAAGTGAGCCACACGTACTTGGTTAATATTCGTTTTTGAAATTTTCGTAAAAATGAAAGGTTTTTACACATACGCGGCTTTGCTTTTTGTCATAGATTTATACCAACATTGAAATGAATTGCACGGGTGCTATATAACACTGATCTCTAATTAATGGATAACCGATAGACGATGAGTTCCTGTCCCTACACAATGCCTGAAACGCCTTAGAATTAGTTATCTGACATGTACTTTGTACTGAGGATTGGCCAACTTTGAGGGAGGATTTTAGCGGTAAATTTAAATTACATTATTACCACTACTAACATACGATCCACTATATCATACAATACAATATTTAAATTTTATACATGCTCTATATTCAGAGCCGGCGATAGATTTCGAGTAGTCATTTCAAAACTTATGAAAATGTGAATATTGAATCTACTATATACTTGTTAAATAATGAAAGTCGGTTCTGGCAGTCCCCTGCGGCAGGGGTATGCTACCCGAAAATATTTTATAATTAATGTAAAAATCAGCTGTCCTTTCGTTCTGAAGATAAGATAAGATAAGATAGTTTATTGGTGTTAAAACTTAAAAGTTTACACAAGTCGTACAGTTACAAAATTTAAAGTTTAATATTAAAAAACTCTTCAATTGAAAACCCATTTTGATAAATTTTCATTCAGTTAATAATCGCATTAAGTCTTGTCGATTGAGACGCTGACGAAGTCAATAACGTTTTTTATTCGCGAGATTTCGTGTAGAATCTGCTACACACACTTAAACTATTGGCTTAGAACTAAACTTCTAACTAGTGTCTCCGACACTCAAATAGTGTTCTTTGCTCGTGGGCACTCCTTTTTGAGAGAGAACAGGGTTTTCGGGAAAGTAGAAAAAGTACTCAGACCAGATAAATGAGAAAATCGTTAGAGAGCAGAGCTGGGCCAAGTACAATGAAAATGTACTTGGAGTACCAAGTACAAAGTACTTTCCATTTTCGTCCAATAAGTACAAAGTACAAAGTACTTGACTAAGTACTGAGTACATGTACTGAGTACAAGTACTTGGATTTTACGAGTACTTTTTACAAGTACATTGGACACAATGTGGTACACCCAGCCTCAGTACACCTTTGTGGTACAAACTACAAACAAACCCTACAAGCTCGATTATTTATGAATTTAAAATACACAGAGAGTGACGTACGCACAAAATGTTTTTATGAATTATATTTTATTTATATTAAATGTGAATTAATACAAAAACAAAAAATTGAAAATACTGAAAATAGAAAAATAAACAACTAAATAAAGACAAAAAGCAATGTTTCAAGAAACCCTGCATTAATAGGTTTGTTCCAAGCTGCCAGCAAACGGTAACGAAACCGCCACCATTATGCGCAGATAGCTAAAACGTGTTCCAGTATCTTTTTAGCTACTGCGCATGAGGTTGACGGATTCGTTACCGTTTGCTGGCTGCTTGGAACAAACAGGGTACCCAGAAATGTTCACAAGAAAGTAGCGATTCTTTACGAAAAAATCACAAAGTAAAAAAAAACGCCTAATTTTTAAAACTTCTACACAAGACTTCTTTCTTCATAAAAGTGTATTTTAATGTACTTGTACTTAGAAACAAGCTGAAAGTACAAAGTACATTCAACAGATCGTTACAAGTACAAGTACCAAGTACAATTTTTAAAAGTACTCGGAATACAAAGTATAAAGTACAAAAATATGTACTTAAAGTACTTTTTCCAAGTACTTGTACTCAGTACCGCCCAGCTCTGTTAGAGAGGATAGGCACGAACTTGGAGACATTGGACATGAAAATCTCGAGAGCTTACTCAAGGAATATCGAGTTTACAGCGGATCGGTTTGAAAAAAAAAATAGATATAAAATGTTTAGTTACCACAGGCAATGATAAAATTAA
Source organism: Xanthostigma xanthostigma (assembly GCA_963575645.1). Classification (NCBI taxonomy): domain Eukaryota; kingdom Metazoa; phylum Arthropoda; class Insecta; order Raphidioptera; family Raphidiidae; genus Xanthostigma; species Xanthostigma xanthostigma. The sequence goes on from OY754464.1 coordinate 37,145,063, forward strand.
AAAAAAAAAATGTGAGCCGTCGCGGGACGCCTGGCAGATGAGAAACATTGACATTATTTTGTAAAAGTACCAGTTTCAATAATAATATTTTGTGACCCCTGTGATGATTGTTGGGTACTGAAATATTTATAAAAACAGTTTCAATAATAATATTTTGTGACCCCTGTGATGATTATTGGGTACTGAAATATTTATAAAAATTATCACTGTCAGACATATTTTATTATTAGAAAAATAATTTAGTTTTAAGTAAAACACAGGTTATGTGTACCGTAGTAAACAACACTGTATACCATGTGGAGTATACACTAACTGTATATCTATATATATAAAATTCTCGTGTCACAGTTTTCGTTGCCATACTCCTCCGAAACGGCTTGACCGATTTTGATGAAATTTTTTGTGCTTATCCGGTATCTATGAGAATCGGCCAACATCTATTTTTCATCCCCCTAAATGTTAGGGGTAGTCCACCCCTAAATTTTTTTTTTATTTTTTAGACAAAATTTTTAATTTCTATTTTTTTATGATACAACATACAAAAATACATACAATCCTCAATTTTCACCCTTCTACGATCAACCCTTATTTTTTAATAGCCATTTTAGTAATTTAATCATTTTTCCTCTCCGGTCGAAAACTGATCAATCGGGCCATCATTATTGTTTATGCATCAAGTGTAGTAGTAACGTTGACAATTATTATTTTGCTATCTCAGTGTAACTCTCATATTAACTTTTAATCATTCCTATTTTATCAATAATAATTAAATTATCAATTTTGAGTGTATTTTGCACGATTAGTTAATCAAGTGATTTTATAACCTCAAAAGTACTCAACACATGACACGAGCTTCCAATAACAACGGATTTTGTGTTGTAAGTATACTTTTTTTTATTCATATCGAAAATGTTGTTGATTTTATAAAAATGTAATTTTAATTTAATTTTATTAAAAAAATGTAATTGAACAATTAAGATTTTCATAGTTTCCAAAAAATCAATCATTATGAATCTTTATTTTGAAATGTCAATGGAAATATTGGTTGTATGAAAAAATTATGAGACAATGTTTTCATAAAATTTAATTTTTTACTTTTGTTTGAAAATTTTTTCCATAAAACTTATATTTTTGTTATAAATCATTTCAAAACTGCGGCAAAAATCCTGGCCCTAATTATACTTTTAACATTTTTCATCATTAAATAATTTCATTAATTCTATTTATGTATGTTTTGTACAGTGAGCAATGCCAAGAAAACGCAAAGGGGCTGATTTGAGCCGCAGTACAAGTAAAGCTCGAAACTTGCGAAATAGCAGATCCGAAAGAACAGAAGAACAAATCCAGCAACAAAATACTGATGCACGTGTCAGAATGGCGCAATTGCATCAAAAAGAGCCAGAAGATACACGAGCTGAACGCAATGAAGTCAGAAGATTAGAACAACGACAATCACGCCGTTTCACAGTCAATAGACGAAGAACAAATGACCAACAACGACAACAGGTACATCGAGCATTTATATCTGATTCATTCCTGCGTCTAGCATTCCAGTATGAGCCCGATATTGAATATTATGCTCATTCAAAAGTGGTAATTGGTACTATGGACAAGGAATGTTCGCATTGTCATGCTCTGAAATTCAAAAATGAGCCAGCTGGGATGTGTTGCGCGTCAGGAAAAGTGCAACTACCTGAAATTGAAACACCACCTGAACCATTGAACGGCTTACTTATCGGCACGGATCCAGATTCTAACGTGTTCCTGAAGTCAATTCGAAGATTCAATTCATGCTTTCAAATGACATCGTTCGGAGCAACAGAAATAGTTCGAAATACTAATGCAAATGGTCAACAATTCAATTCTACATTCAAAATCAGAGGCCAAGTTTATCATAAAATGGGCTCACTGCTGCCAATGCCAAATGAACCACATAAATTCTTACAAATCTACTTTATGGGCGGCGAGGATTCCGGAAGCGCACTTGCCAATCGCGTGAATGCACGTTGTGATTATAATAACCTTGATTCACTTTATGCCAGGCGCATCGTCAGCGAGCTAGATGCTCTTTTGAACGAGCACAACGAGTTGTTGAAAATATTCAAATCACATATGCACCAATTACAAAGCGATAATCACGCTATCGTCATTAATCCTGATAAAACACCAGCTGGAGAGCATATTCGTAGATTCAATGCACCCGTTGTTGATGATGTTGCTGGAATCATGGTTGGCGATTGTACAGCTGCACGACAAATTGTGATTCGTAGAAGAAATAATAATCTTCAGTTCATTGCTGACACACATCGTTCATATGACGCTCTCCAATATCCGCTAATATTCTGGAAGGGACAAGACGGATATTGCATAAACATAAAACAACGAGATCCCGTATCAGGTACTTCATTGATTATTAATTTGATCATTAATCATTTAACAAAACAATTAAATTATTGAACGTAATAAATTTAAATTAATTTTTATGCACAAATATTACAGGAGCTGAAACAAACAAGAACGTTAGCTCAAAGGATTATTATGCGTACCGATTAATGATTAGACGTGGCCTGGACAACGTCATTTTACGATGTCGTGAGCTTTGTCAACAATTCATGGTCGACATGTACGCGAAGATTGAGAGCGAACGACTACGATACTTACGATATAATCAACAAAAGCTGCGCGCGGAAGAGTACATTCATTTGCGAGACGCTATCAACAACAACGCCGACGTCGCCGAAATTGGTAACCATGTCATTTTACCATCATCGTACGTATCCAGTCCACGTCATATGCAAGAATATATACAGGATGCTCTGACTTTCGTGCGCGAATATGGACGACCATGTTTATTTATCACGTTCACATGTAATCCAAAATGGCCAGAGATTACATCTTTGCTACTGCCTGGCCAAAATGCAATACATCGCCATGACATTACAGCACGTGTGTTCAGACAAAAGTTGAAGTCTTTAATAAGTTTCATTACTAAATCACATGTATTTGGTCCCACACGTTGCTGGATGTATTCGGTTGAGTGGCAAAAGCGAGGATTACCTCATGCACACATTTTGGTTTGGTTCATCGACAAAATCCGTCCTGAAGAAATCGATAGTATCATTTCTGCGGAAATTCCAGATCCATCCACTGACCAACTGCTGTTTGATATTGTTACAACAAACATGATTCATGGTCCATGTGGTACTCTTAATAGTTCATCGCCTTGCATGGCTGATGGAAAATGTACTAAAAATTTCCCTAAAGATTTTACCAATGATACGGTCACAAATGTCGACGGATACCCAATATATCGTCGAAGAAATCCTGAAAATGGCAGACAGTCATTTATTAAAAATATCATCAACACAGACATTGATATTGACAATCGTTGGGTGGTGCCATATTCGCCTCTGCTGAGCAAGACATATAATGCTCATATTAATGTTGAGTTCTGCAGTTCTGTGAAGAGCATCAAATACATTTGCAAGTATGTCCATAAAGGCAGTGATATGGCTGTGTTTAGAGTGGAAAATACTAATGTGAATGCTCCTCCAGTGAATAAAAACGATGAAATAACGCTCTACCAAATTGGTCGGTACATCAGCTCCAATGAAGCTGCTTGGCGTATCTTTGGTTTTCCAATTCATGAACGGGATCCAGCAGTTGTTCAGTTAGCCATCCATCTTGAAAACGGTCAGCGTGTATTTTTCACGAACGAGACAGCGATTGATCGTGCAATAAATCCACCTAAAACTACACTCACTGCATTTTTTTAATTGTGTAATCGTGCGGATGATTTTGGTGCCTTTGCACGAACATTACTCTATTCACAAGTACCACGCTATTTCACATGGACTCAAACAAAAACATGGATGCCCCGCAAGCAAGGCTCACCAGTTGCTGCATGTCTCAATTTATTTATATATATATATATTATCGCGTTAAAATAAAAACGCTTTTCGTGGAGACCAACTTTGCAACGGTGGAAATCTACAAATTCGAGCGAAGCCGAACCGGGCCGCTAGTACATATTATATATATATACCATCATAGAGCGTGGCGACGCGTCGCCACGCGTCGCCACGCCAGAAATCTGTTTTACGTGCGCCTATAGATGTTTCACATCAAAACTTAAAAAAAACAAGAAATTGCCGAAAAAGTATGACGCTGCATAAGTTGGTTTCACGCGATGACCGTCATTCACAATCAATTAATTAGAGGTCAGTGGTACACAAACCTCGAACCTACGTTCGGTGTATGCGACAGTGTATTATACAGACGGGAGCAGCCAACATAGATACCTAAGATTGTTATTATTGTGTTCGTATTATAACGTACAAATACTTGTAGTCAAGTGTCGCATACGTTTGTACTTAGTGATCTACCTCTACACTCTATCATATTATCTAGATATACATACCTACATAATATATTATGTAAATGCACAATCACTGAACAGATTCGTATCCAATTTGAAACCTGTACACAATAAAATCAATCGATTTCGATTGTAAAACAGCTGGTGATTAATTACTAGTTATTAGATTGCTGTCATAATTCGGAATTTTACAAACATTCAATAAGTGTGCAGTGCGTATTTTTACACAAAAAGTAACTGTACAATGTACGTATACTTATAACTTTGTAATAATCTTATTGAGTTTTTGATCTAGAAATGAGCATATAGATACATTTTGTAGATTATAGAAGCTCCGACAACAGAAGTCATTACCGTCTATACAAATCACAAAGAAACTGTTTCATAAAATGTATGGTTTGTAATGATGAAACACCGTAAGGAAAACATCGTGACAAAGAAAATAAACGAAGTTGCACAAAAAGCGCAAATAATTATTTGCAGCCACCACCACCATGTACATGTTTGACAAATAAAAGAACGACCTCAAGACTACGTCAGAGGTTATTAAGACATTTGCTTTGAAAACGTGCATTGATTTAAAAACAATGAAACGGGTAATGAATATAGATGAAAAACATTGAATGATTTACTAGAAAACTCTAAGACTTGTTTTGGCCATACTGGGAAGCTAAATATTATGAAACCGCACATAAAACAGTCTTAAGCAAAAAATCTCAGTTATACAAGGAAAACACCATTTGATTTGTAAAATTAACTTTAAAAAAATGTAGATCAATTGAAGTATCAAGATCAAATTGAAGAAAAAATATAATTAAGTAAGGCGTCGTTCGGCGACCGATCGACAAGTAGAGCCGGCTGCACACGAGGCCAGGCTAGAAACGCTGCCAGATTCCTTGCTGTTAAGTGCTCGCTTCACACGAGACTATTTTTCAAGCTTGTTTTGTGGATAGATCTGGTGCGCGCGCAGTGATAGTTTGAATATAAACAGAGCAAAACGTGTATGTTGTCTGACTATGAGCAGAATGACGCCATGTTGGTTTGTGGGGGTTTGTTCAAGTGCACACGTCACAAGATACTGCTTCCTAATTGGTTCTTGCTTATACCTAGCAGCAGATCTAGTATGGAAAATAGCCCCTGTTCTAAGTTTAAAACCTATCTTGTGAGCTAGCAGGCCAGCCCGCAGTGACGTCATTTCTAGCTTCGTGCCCAGCTTACCGGCTAGTAGAACTCTTAGCAGCGTTTCTAGCCTCGTGTGCAGCGGCCTTAAGATTGGGAATTCCCAATTCAGGATACTGTTTTAAATAAGCAAAATTTGCAGCGATCTTCTCCGACCTTGAAAAGATTTATGACAGCACAAAGCTGGTATGGAATTCTCCGAACATTTCATAGAGAACATTTCGCCTAGTTATGCCACTGTAAACCGATCAGGTTTCATATAATTTTTTATTAAAAAAACTTATATAAAACCTTACAGAAGTTATATATTTAATAAAAATCTACTAGTTGAAGTTGACTACCGCTGGAAATCCCCTCCACCGACTAATAATAACGAGTGCTAGCAATGTAACGAATTCGCTATTACAACGAAAAAAAAGCTGAGAATACGCTCCCTGGGCGTATTATGTAAAATTTTGCGCCCTGTAATTCTTGAATTACTTGTCTTCTCCAAAATTTTATAACTTACTTAGTTTAGTGAGTATAACATGACTTATTAATAATGTTGATTGTCCTTTTATAGTAATTCCTTTTTTCGAAAATATTTCACAAAAATTTAATTCATTTCTTAAAAATTTAAATATAAAAATTGGTTGTCTGTAAAGTCAGTTTACGGACGATAGTTTTACGTGATAACGTATTCCGTAATACATAACCTAAATTTATATAATAATTATAATAATTCGAATCTATGATATTACATCTTTCGCTTCAAATTTAGGTTAATTTTATTTATTTAAAATACTCACCATATAATATTTCTTAATAAATAATAAATAATATATTCTTCCGTATTTATTTTAAGTCTCAAAGATTAGCTGTCATAATATTTATAAAACAATTGTTTCACTGTTTATAATATAAAATTCCAAAACCTACTTACAATATTTAAGTATTTTCATACGTCAAAAAATTGATTTTTATAATGATAAAATTTGTAAGAAAACGATTTTTTCGAGAGATGAGACCTAGCTAAAACGATTTTTTGCCCCCCAAAATCCCTTTTCAGTTAATTTCATCCAAATCGTTAGGGCCGTTTTCGAGAAAAGCACGCACAGGGTCAGGCGGAACGTTACGCGTTACGCGTTACGAACGTTAGGAACGTTACGTTACACTTTTTCGAACATGCAGCCGGTGTTTTATCAATTTATAAGATTGGTGATTCATCAATTTATAAGACGTTATCACGTCAAAAACTGTTTTTAACGTTAGTAATAAACTTGATAAAATTATTAAAAAGGGAAAAGATAAAATTAATAAATTACAAAAGCATAATGTTGTATATAAAATTAATTGTGAAAATTGTGCTAAGAATTATATTGCTCAAACAAAAAGAGCTCTTAAAACAAGAATAAAAGATCATCAAAATAATCACAAATTAATCCTTGACAAACATAATGTAATAACTAAACACAAATTAGAACTTGACCACAAAATTAATTGGGATAATATTAAAATCTTAGATAATGAAACTAATTTTTTTAAAAGAAATATTTCGGAAATGTTACATATAAAATCAAATAAAAATTCTCTCAATGCTCAATTAGATACAGAAAATTTAAGTATAATATTATTTTGAAATAATATTTTGTTTTTAATAATTTTTGACGTGATAACGTCTTATAAATTGATGAATCACCAATCTTATAAATTGATAAAACACCGGCTGCATGTTCGAAAAAGTGTAACGTAACGTTCCTAAAGTTCCTAACGTTCGTAACGCGTAACGGTCCGCCTGACCCTGTGCGTGCTTTTCTCGAAAACGGCCCTAACGATTTGGATGAAATTTACTGAAAAGGGATTTTGAGGGGCAAAAAATCGTTTTAGCTAGGTCTCATCTCTCGAAAAAATCGTTTTCTTACAAATTTTATCATTATAAAAATCAATTTTTTGACGTATGAAAATACTTAAATATTGTAAGTAGGTTTTGGAATTTTATATTATAAACAGTGAAACAATTGTTTTATAAATATTATGACAGCTAATCTTTGAGACTTAAAATAAATACGGAAGAATATATTATTTATTATTTATTAAGAAATATTATATGGTGAGTAATTTAAATAAATAAAATTAACCTAAATTTGAAGCGAAAGATGCAATATCATAGATTCGAATTATTATAATTATTATATAAATTTAGGTTATATATTACGGAATACGTTATCACGTAAAACTATCGTCCGTAAACCGACCTTACAGACAACCAATTTTTTTATTTCTTTTTAGTTGCTCACAATTATTTCCATGACTACATAATAAAAAATTGTTTGTTATTATTTTTTCAATATTTCAATATTAAAAAAATCTTTCACGAATTTCGTTAAAAATAAATAGAAACTAAATAAGTATTAATTATTTTGACGTGATAACGTCTTATAAATTGATGAATCACCAACCTTATAAATTGATAAAACACCGGCTGCATGCACGAAAAAATGTAACGTTCCTAACGTAACGTTCCTAACGTTCCTAACGTTCGTAACGCGTAACGTTCCGCCTGACCCTGTGCGTGCTTTTCTCGAAAACGGCCCTTACGATTTGGATGAAATTTACTGAAAAGGGATTTTGGGGGGCAAAAAATCGTTTTAGCTAGGTCTCATCTCTCGAAAAAATCGTTTTCTTACAAATTTTATCATTATAAAAATCAATTTTTTGACGTATGAAAATACTTAAATATTGTAAGTAGGTTTTGGAATTTTATATTATAAACAGTGAAACAATTGTTTTATAAATATTATGACAGCTAATCTTTGAGACTTAAAATAAATACGAAAGAAAGAAAGTTAAAAAAACAATTTTATTATATGGTGAGTAATTTAAATAAATAAAATTAACCTAAATTTGAAGCGAAAGATGCAATATCATAGATTCGAATTATTATAATTATTATATAAATTTAGGTTATGTATTACGGAATACGTTATCACGTAAAACTATCGTCCGTAAACCGACTTTACAGACAACCAATTTTTTTTATATTTTTAGATCCATTCTGAAGAAGATCCAAATCATGATCGAAACGTTAATGTATTAATTATATTTTGTTAATATATTGTCTGAAAAATTGGTCGATAATTTTATTTATTGAAGAGTTCTAATCAGACGTTATTCAAAGATTTGGATGTTTATTTATATTTAACTGTTCATCAATAAATTAAAACTTTGTGGAATCAATTTTTATAATCCAAATTTTGTTATTTATTAGGCTGCGTTATTTTTCAATTTGTTAAATCCAAAATTTATTTTAAATATAAATAAATTGCTCGTTTTATAAACACATCTATTTGGAAATGATTCTTGTATTTGCATGAAGAATTATTTTTAAAATAATTCAAATATTCATTGCATGAAATATACATGAAACGTTTGGTGCCTTTAGGCTGTTGGTTATTCTAAAGGAAATCATAATATAATATATGCAAACTAGAATGAATACCAGTGCCTGTACATATACGATATACTATGTATACTGCAATAAATTTTCTCTTCAGTCATTTCGGCAAATGATAGAGTATCGTGGTGGGAGCAGCCCGTCGTATGTGGCTGAACGACTAATACCGAGAGATCAGAAACAAAACCAGTATTACCTACTAGATGTTTTATGCCGTATCCACTTTGCGCTCCCAAGTAACACCAGCTGAACAGTGAACATCCATTACTTACGTTATTCATTCACAATTTTGTTGCGCCCCCAGTTGGGACGACTATGAACATTAAAAGAATTTCCCCACAATGCTACGCCTATGTCTCTTATCGATCTTTCTAGACCAACGTAGAATTCGGTAGAACGATCTATGCAGCCGCCCAGCACAGTATTTCAGCGAGCCGGTCGCATGTATGATTCATTCAGTGCAATGCGTAGTTAACTGTTACATCAGACGCATATATACAGGATGACACATAAATCAGTTGGTAAATAGTAGTACCAAGGCAACTGCGAATATAAATAAACTTTAGTAATTTATTTAAAATTTTAAATTGTTATTTAAAACTAAAAGAAATATTTCATGGGCGTTGCACTCAAGATGTAACGGCCACGCGAAATCTTATTTTCAACGTTAAATCTATATCTATAAAAATCAATGCTACTTTTCGTTGTAATTTTATAACTCAAGAACGGGCTCATCTATCCAAACCAAATGTTTAGGCTTTGTTCGGACAATTTAGTAGATGGTTTATGTGAAGTTTGCACAAAATCGGTCGAGCGGTTTTCATTTATCACATTTTTTGTAACAAATTAATTCAATAAATGGCGGATCATTTTGTTAATGGCGATTTTGCTGTCAAATTGAAACTTTTTTTGGATGGGGCTGTGCTGTCAAATTGAAACTTTTTTCAGCATGTTGTTATGTCATTCATGCGGTCATTTCATTTTTGACGTGCTTCGATTAAAGCAAATTGTCAGCGATAACTATTGCTTTGTGTTTATATTTTTAAACATATTGTTGAGTGCATTCATACAAACCACTATGGCACGCCGTTTTACTATTTAATAGTAAAATATTTTTCCCAAAAATTTTAAAAATATTTAACAATTTTAATTTCAGAAAAAAAATTTTGAGTGAATTATTTTTATGTGTTGACATAATAAAAATACAATATTATTATGTGTACACATAAATTTAAATGCTTATACATAGGAAGAGATAGGAAATACAACGAATTATAATTATGTGTACACATAATAATAATGCATTTTTATTATGTCAACACATAAAAATAATTCACTCAAAATTTTTTTTCTGAAATTAAAATATTAAATATTTGCCGTTTTACTATTTAAAAGTAAAATATTTTTCCAAAAATTTTAAAAATATTTAACAATTTTATTTTCAGAAAAAAAATTTTGAGTGAATTATTTTTATGTGTTGACATAATAAAAATACATTATTATTATGTGTACACATAATTATAATTCGTCGTATTTCCTATCTCTTCCTATGTATGAGCATTTAAATTTATGTGTACACATAATAATATTGTATTTTTATTATGTCAACACATAAAAATAATTCACTCAAAATTTTTTTTCTGAAATTAAAATTGTTAAATATTTTTAAAATTTTTGGGAAAAATATTTTACTATTAAATAGTAAAACGGCGTGCCATAAACCACAGTTCTGTGATACAAACGGTGAGTCTTGAATTGTTCAAATGTACTATGTATATGTGTGCGAGTACTTTTCTCAGTTTTTTAGCGAGCCGTCGGTGTTTCATATCGTTTACAGGCTTTTTTTGAATTAAATTGTCAAACGCATTGACACAAACGGTAAGTTTTGAACTGTTGAAGTTAATTACATGTATATGTGTGCTTCTTTATTTGAAAAAACATATTGTGTTCATACGGGTGTTTTAATCTTTTGTAACAGATGGAAGCACGTCGATTTAAAAATGAATTATTTAATGACATTATATATATTGACGTATGCAGTCATATATATTTCCATACACACATATACGCACATGTATATTTTAAAATAGCTAGCAATTAATAAAATATTTTTTTGTTTGAATAAATGAATTTGATGTTCCAATTAATTTTTTTTATTATTTCACTTTATACGTAGCAAAGAACGTACCGGGCCGCTAGTTAAAACTATAAATTATAGAGATAGAGTCCCGGGAGAAGAGACTTTTTATTAGTAATTTAAATACATTTTCTAAACGTCATTCCGAATCCAATGAGCTAGTCATTTTTTTTATGAGTCTTAAAACGTTTTGAACTTGTAAACTAAATTACTAGGTACGCAGGAAAATAAATTGAAGGTTGTTATAAATTCTAAAAAAAAATAACCTCACAATATCCAGAGAAAACAATTTATTACGAATCGTTTATAATTTAATTTTAAAGTGTTTAATATTTTTAAAGTAAGAATTTATTTTAATTTCAAATAGATTTTGTAACTCTAGTAAAATTTGTACATTTATTGAACAGTACTCATAAATACCAATATGGCCGAACGTGAACTGCCGAAAATATTATAAGTATACTTTTATTAATCAGCCTTTTTGTAGGAGGTACGTGCACAAAATGTTATGTAACTTGTACGTAATGCTATTAAAACTCATGTAGCTGTTAAACTTTCTGGCCTTTCGTGCATTTACGTACGAGACACATAAACTACTATACCTAATATATTAATTATTTTGAGTGAGATACGTGCAACAAATTTAATAATATGTATTTTAGTCCAATCGATTGATAGATTCGGGTCCGAATAAGTGCTGAAATTTTGAAAATTTGGGAATTTGTAGATGTCAGTGCTCTGAATGAATTAAAATAGAATTTAATTTTCTACAAAATATTTCTTATAGATTTTTTCGGTGCAGCAGCTGAGTTTATTCAAGTATTTTTGACAAAATTAGGTATGATCTTCTGTAATTTGCCAGTAATAATTATTCAACCTTGACTAAATTTATTATTCTTATTTGAGGCGTATTGACCTAAGATTTTAAAATGTTCAACTTTCCAAGTTTAATATATTCAATCCTAGATCAGTTTTCCTTGCCAATTTAAGCTGTACGTTCGTCGCAAATTATTGATGAAATTTTGAATAATTGTTCGAAATGCATATATTTCCCAATACGGAAACTTTGAGCACGCCATTTGCAATATCTTCCGTTTCACAATATTTCTCTGTAATTTTCAATACGCCTTCGTCATGTTCATCCTCAGGGGGAAACTGTTCTAGAATTGAAATATTAAACTTAGAAATAGAAATGAAATAATTCCACTCAACTTGACGTTCCTGAAGACCGCGTGGTAAGAAGATATCTCAATGTAGGTGATCGACTCAGTAAAGGACAAATTAATTCGTGAAGATACCGGCAGATATATCCAATTCATTCTGAAAAATTATAGTAACTTACTCCTGTTACAAATTAGCCGCTAAAACTACCTTACTGCCTTTTGTTGCAGCAAAAAATGAAAAATTAAATAAATCCATAAACTGGGTGTTTAAACCGTTATTAAGCTCGTTTTACTACAAATTCGACGTAGTATGCAGTTTCGTCTTATGACAGATGTTTTTCTTAAAAAAAAAAAATGGTTGTCTGTAAAGTCGGTTTACGGACGATAGTTTTACGTGATAACGTATTCCGTAATACATAACCTAAACCTCCCAAAATTTGGTTTCAATCCGCTTATCCTTGGTGTCGGAATGATAAGAAATGTCAAAAGTGACGTTTGCAACTTACAAAGTATTATGTTCTAATAATTATAATTAGTTATTCCAATACTTAACTTAGCAGGCTTTGCATTTCACAATATACTAATGTCAAAAAATTGAATTAAACATTAGAAATGCAGCTGTTTTCATGTTAAGACAAGACATACGTTTGCTTCTAATTTCCATGTACGGCAAACAAAGACAACCGACCGCGTCGCGTCATGCATTACACAACATTGCATTTATACAGCTATTTTTCTATATAAATTTGTATAAAATATTTTTCTATATAAATTTGTATAAAAAAACTGTTTAGGCAAATTCTGTTATACGAAATCTATGTAAAAATTTCTCCTCTTTCGTTTAAGACTGGTTTCAAACCGATCTGATTTAAATTGAGCGAGAAATTAGCAAAAAGCACGCACAGGGTCAGGCGGAACGTTACGCGTTAGGAACGTTACGCGTTAGGAACGTTAGGAACGTTACGTTACACTTTTTCGAACATGCAGCCGGTGTTTTATCAATTTATAATATTGGTGATTCATCAATTTATAAGACGTTATCACGTCAAAAAAAACTACATATTAGTAATTGGGAGAGACTATACAGTACAAAATATGTATGTACACTTTATTTTTACTGATGACACTGTACATAAACTCTGTATAAACGCGCTATCCCAATTAGTGGTCATACCACTTGAATTTTTTATCGTTGTTCTTAACCAGCATATTATTCTGTTTTCTGTTACCGTAACTTTGAAAACGGTTTGTCTTGTTTCATACATGCATGTTATTATTTTCAATTTAATTAAATTTCACAGAAAAATGTTATAGATGATTAAAAACTGTATATATAAATATACAAGATACACGGAAAATTAGAACGATCTTATTTAATTTCGTATTTGAAATATTTTGAAATTGGCCTGTTTTAGGTGATTCCACAATCAAATGGTTCAAATGGAAATCTATGCGGTTCACATTTTTCTGTCTGTCAGTCTGTCGCAGCCTTCTAGTTCCAAGGGCGTAGATATGGGGGGTACAGGGGGTAATTATCCTCTCTCAGAATTCATCAGCAGGAAGGCAGGCAACCAGCCACAACAAACGAAAAGAGACCCTTTTGTTGCAGAAATGAAAGGACCTTGTTTTTTTTTTTGCTCTCCAAATGAGCACACGGCAAATTTTTTTTTAAGTAAGATTGCTAAAAAAGGTCATTAGTATTAATAAACTTAAAAAAATATTGATTTTTTTGCTTTAACCCCCCCTCCTCAGAAAAAAAATATCTACGCCCTTGTCTAGTTCGCAAACTATAATGTTACAATTATAAAATTGATTTGAAGGAGTTTCCGTACGTCGAAAATGGAGTTAAAAAATCGATGATATCCAATTATTTCTCGGCTCAATTAACTTGCTCTTACAGTACTTGAGGCTTTCGAACTCGATGGCAGTTGTACACAATTTTGTGGTACAAAACATACATTAAATGCAGAATTATGTTTTAACAAAGGAAGGGTTAAGCTACTACAACCATAATCTAGTGCAAAATATTATACAGTAAAATTAGCTTCAAACGGGGGAGCCAAAGAAACAAATGCGTGTGTCATAATTTGTGAGACTCACACCTTTTTGACTCACAAATTGATCATTACCCTTTGCTCTAATGTGCTAAAAAGGCTCTGAATTTGTCCCAGAATAGATTGCGACTGTTTGATGACGGAGGTCAAGGCAGAAGGTTGGAGTAACGATGGCGTGCTTTGGCGATGCCCTAGGCATAAAGGATGCAAAATGTCCATTAGAAATGGCTCATTTATTGAAAAGAGCCACCTAAAACTGCAAGAGTTTTGCTTATTTGCATATACGTGGGCATTGTCATTGCCAAGTGCTGCCCAACAAGCAATTTGCAACCTCAGCGAGCACACAATTAGGCTTTTGAAAAAAAAAATAATTATCGATTTTTTTATTGTATTTTAAAACTTTATTATAAATAATATTGATAATCGATGCGAAAAACTTTAAAAAAACTTTTTTTAAATTAATTATAAGCAATTTAAAATTGATAAAATTTAAAAAAAAATCACGTGACTTAAAACGCACTAAAATTGTTTTTGACATTTGTGACGTCATATTGTTTAAATGTATAGTACCTGGGTGACCGAGCTTTGCTCGGAAAGTTAAATAAAATACTGATATGCTGATATCGCCAAAACTTTGAGAACCGTAGGTTCTCTGTCGCTTCCCTTTGTGGAGCCTACGTCTCCACCTTTGTTACAGTCTTACCTCGCGGGGCTGCGCCACGCTCGGTTGTAATCAACACTAGTCGAGCCTTCGGCTCTCCATATAAGAACCGTAGGTTCTCTGGGGAAGCTTCGCTTCCTTTTGTGGAGCAATAAGATAATATTGCTGAAACAGTTTGACTCCTTTGTGGAGAGGATTGTCGGCCCTTATGGCAATCCGGTACTTGTAAAACTGATTCGCCGTCACCTTGATCTATGATATTGCATCTTTCGCTTCAAATTTAGGTTAAAAATTTATTTATTAAAATTACTCACCTATTGGGCTTTGACATGCTCACTCCTGACATCTGGTGGCTAACATAAAAAATAAAATGTGACTGCATTTAGTCGATCTATCATCTGTGAACAGTACTCCATTCCGCATTCGTACTTTTAAATTCTTATAAAATGAAATAAATAAAAAGCTTTGAAAATAACTGAACTTAAAAAATCAATGAACCTTTGCTTAAAAAGATGATTTTATGTTATCAAGTAAGTATACAAGTGTAACGTTACTATTATACTATATAACCTCATAGAGTTTTAATATAATAATTTATTGTCTATAATTAATTTTTTTATCTACAGATACTGCTAAAAAACCAGGATTTGAAAGAAAATGCTATACCTTCAGTCAATTTGTCTGGGAAAAAAACACAGCTACTGATCAGAACCATAGGATTCAATTATTGTATGAATTAGGCAATAAAGAAAATGATGATAGTCTTATTGTTGAAAACTAAGATAATAATGAAGTTTATGATGATGATCATAACGACAATCAAGGTAATTATTTCACTAAAAAATTAGTTTTAGTTACAATTTATTATAATTTTCATTAACGTTTGATGTACTGAATCTTTATTTTCCAAATTAAATTTTTTGTTCTTCTTTTCTCTTGTTCCTCTGTATCCTACGGTTCTCATCAGTAGCTGTGTTTTTTTCCCAGGTAAATTGACTGAAGGTACTTATAGCATTTATTTTCTTCCAAATGCTGTTTTTTAGCAGTATCTGTAGATAAAAATATTAATAATAAACAAACTGTATATTATAACTATGAGGTTATAATATAATAGTAACGTTACAGTACTTACTTGAAAACATAAAATCATCTTTTAAAATGTGCAGAGCAAACTTTCATTGATTTTTAACTGCAGTTATTTTCAAAACTTTTTATTTATTTTATTTTTTAAGAATTTAAAAGTACGAATGGAGTACTGTTCACAGATGATAGATCGACTAAATGCATTCACATTTTATTTTTTATGTTAGCCACCAGATGTCAGGAGTGGGCATGGCAAAGCCCAATAATAATAATTGTTTATAACTTTCTTTCAAATACGTATTTATTTTAATTAAGTCTCACTTGGATAGTAATTAAAGATTAACTGTCATAATATTTTGAAAACAATTGTTTCATTGTATAAAATTCCAAAACCTACTTACAATATTTAAGTATTTTCATACGTCAAAAAATTGATTTTTATAATGATAAAATTTGTAAGAAAACGATTTTTTCGAGAGATGAGACCTAGCTAAAACGATTTTTTGCCCCCCAAAATCCCTTTTCAGTAAATTTCATCCAAATCGTTAGGGCCGTTTTCGAGAAAATATTTAGGGACATAGGTACATAGATACATAGGTACATAGGTACAAGATTAGCTCGTTTAATAATATAGGGATACGCAGTATACTATCAATGGCTTCTACATGTGTATTGACTAAAACTATACCTAAACTTAGTATAAAAAAATTTGAAAAGAAGTTTGACCCTGCAGGCCATCCCGGTAACTTCCCGCTATTTTCGAGTTCTAAACGCTCAAAAATATATAAAATATAGCAAGAAGTTTATTCTTTAGCTCTTCGAGCTCAAAAAAAACACTGTTACGAAATTTTCGTTCACGATATCTCATGAACAAATGAACCGATTTTGATGCGATTTGCGACAGTCGACGCAATTTTTTAACCTAAAAAAGTAATTTATTACAGAAATATCGATCTCATAGGAATTTTACGAGCAATTTAAAAAAAACACTTTTTTACAAATTTTTCATTCACGATATCTCGTGAACAAATGAGCCGATTTTGATGCGGTTTGCGGGGATCGACGCAGTTTTTTTAACCTAAGAAAGTAAATTATTACAAAAAAATCGATTTGATAAGAATTTTACGAGTAATTATAAAAAATTACTTTTTTCCTAATTTTTCGTTCACGTTATCTCATGAACAAATGAACCAATTTTGATCTCGTTTGCGGCGATCGCCGCAGTTTTTTCAGCCTAAGAAAGTAATTTATTACAAAAAAATCGATCTGATAACAATTTTAAGACTCATTTTAAAAAAACACTTTTTTACGATTTTTTCGTTCACGGTATCTCGTGAACAAATGAACCGATTTTGATGCAGTTTGCGGAAATCGACGCAGTTTGTTAAGGAGAAGAGCTGATTAGATTTTGGAATTAATCGGTTTAGTAGTTTAGAAAATATTTTACAAAGACAAATTTTTAAAAATTTTTGAAACTTGTTTTATAAGATTTCTCAAAATTTTTTGATCCGAATCGTTTCAAATTTTCAGGAAGTCTAAGTTAACCAAGAGTACGTCAGATGCCGCAAACCGCGTTTCAGTCGGACACTCCGTTCAAAAGATATAAAAGGTTTACATACATACACACACACACACAACAGCCCTACGGACATCATCCCCAAAATAGTTTCAATAGCTTCCTAGGACCTCAAAACGTCGAGATCTGGTGAAAACTCGATTTTCGAAAATCGGGGTGAAACCAATACCTTCCCGATTTTTGAAAAAAAAAAAATTTTTTTTTAAAGCGGGAAGTTAAAAATATTGTTGACAAGCATCAAAATTTAACTGATACACTATTTTTTTTCTTTGTTTGAAAATATTTTTATTGTTGTCACATTGTTACTAATTTTTTCAATTGTTATCTTAATATGAGAAAAAACACAGCTCATAGTCTATTATTAAAAGATATTATATTATGTATGTAGGGTACTTGAATATCGATTTTTGTGAGTTTTTTTGTGACCTATGTAAAACAAATATTATTGATTGAAATATACAAGACATTGCTAAGAAAAATACATCGAATGAGTGCCGAGGAATGACAATGGGTGAGTAAAATTATATCGGAAACGACAATTTTTAAAGGATCTAAAATAACAGTGGTAGATTTCAAAATGACGACCTAAGTAATATTTACAAAGGGAAGGACTCTTTTATAGGGAAAAATGGTTGATAAAGTTGAATCTCGGATTTCTCGTTTAAAAAATACATAACTTTGAAATTAATTCGTTTCGTAAAAAAAATAGTACAAAATCAACAAATCACAGCAAATTAATAATATGTTTATTGAACTATTCCGAGCAAAGTTCGGTCACCCAGGTATTTTAATTTATACGTTGATATAAATTATTATTAATTACAGTATTATATTAAAATACATCAAAATGATCCTCGCAACACAAAAAATTGATGTTTTATGGTGTTGACACCATTGTTTTAACATTTAAAAACATTTTGTGGGGAGTTTTTTTCTGTAATATTCGTACACCTTTGTACAAAGCAAGCACGATAACATTTAAGATTCGACATTTTTGATAAATTTCTTAATAATATATTGACTGTATTCAATCAATGAGAGGTTAAAACACTGTGTCAACTTCATGTGATAATAGAAATTAACATTATGACGTCACATTATGCTCGGGAAATGTCGGCGCGTTCTCGGAACTGGGTTAAAAAATTTATTTTTAATTTGATATAACTTTTGAATTATAACGTAAATAAAAAAAAGAAAAATAGTTTTGTTATAAAACTTACATACGATCTTTCCATTTATGACAAAAAAAAATTCATTCAAAAGCCCAATTATCGATTGGAACAATTTTTTCCGAGGCGTGTGCTCACGGTGGCTTTTAGAAAACCCTATCAGATAGGTGAACCAGGCCAGGTGGTCTAAATCAGTATTTAATTTTGTTTACCTATCTAATGTATTTTGAGTAAATTTAATGAATTATGCTATAACATACATTTAATTTCCTATAGATGAATCTAACGACAATATTCGTTTAACCGTTCATTTTTGATAAAATCAAATTAATTTTTGACTACGTAACGTAGGTACACGTAATGTTATTGTGATATTGAAATTTTCGAAAATGTATTTTTTAACAAACACGACTTGCATGTAAAAAAATTGTTATACAAAAAAACTATCCTGAATAACGGGTTGTATTATACCGCGTTAGAATCTCTATTAAATGGACCAGTTTTTCTGATAATTGGCCAATTTTTTTTATAACGTGAATTTAAAATCAAATGTATTTTTCTTGCCACCGAAAAGTGTTTACTGTTTATAAAACTATTTTTTTTATTTCACAGATGATAACAGAGCTCATGAAAATTATTTTTTTTTTTTGGAAAGGCAGACACTTCAGGATCCTATTACAAAAAAAAATTGGTTGTCTGTAAAGTCGGTTTACGGACGATAGTTTTACGTGATAACGTATTCCGCTCTAATATCATATTTAATAATCACGCACAGGGTCAGGCGGAACGTTAGGAACGTTACACTTTTTCGTGCATGCAGCCGGTGTTTCATCTTTTTATATTGACGTGATTCATCAATTTATAAGACGTTATCACGTCAATAATTTATGTTCTATTTCTCCTATCTTCTACATATAATAATTATAATAATTCGAATCTATGATATTGCATCTTTCGCTTCAAATTTAGGTTAATTTTATTTATTAAAATTACTTACCACCTATATTAATAAATTATTGTTTTTTTAACTTTCTTTCGTATTTATTTTAAGTCTCAAAGATTAACTGTCATAATATTTTGAAAACAATTGTTTCATTGTTTATATAAAATTCCAAAACCTACTTACAATATTTAAGTATTTTCATATGTCAAAAAATTGATTTTTGACGTGATAACGTCTTATAAATTGATGAAACACCGGCCAAATTCACGAATAAGTGTAACGTTCCGCCTGACCCTGTGCGTGCTTTTCTCGAAAACGGCCCTAACGATTTGGATGAAATTTACTGAAAAGGGATTTTGGGGGGCAAAAAATCGTTTTAGCTAGGTCTCATCTCTCGAAAAAATCGTTTTCATACAAATTTTATCATTATAAAAATCAATTTTTTGACTATGAAAATACTTAAATATTGTAAGTAGGTTTTGGAATTTTATATAAACAATGAAACAATTGTTTCCAAATATTATGACAGTTAATCTTTGAGACTTAAAATAAATACGAAAGAAAGAAAGTTAAAAAAAACAATTTTTATTATAGGTGGTGAGTATTTTTAATAAATAAAATTAACCTAAATTTGAAGCGAAAGATGCAATATCATAGATTCGAATTATTATAATTATTATATGTAGAAGATAGGAGAAATAGAACATAAATTACGTATTACGGAATACGTTATCACGTTAAACTATCGTCCGTAAACCGACTTTACAGACAACCAATTTTTTTTATAATGATAAAATTTGTAAGAAAACGATTTTTTCGAGAGATGAGACCTAGCTAAAACGATTTTTTGCCCCCCAAAATCCCTTTTTAGTAAATTTCATCCAAATCGTTAGGGCCGTTTTCGAGAAAAGCACGCACAGGGTCAGGCGGAACGTTAGGAACGTTACACTTTTTCGTGCATGCAGCCGGTGTTTCATCAATTTATAAGATTGGTGATTAATTTATAAGCCGTTATCACGTCAAAAAAAATCATCCAAACAACTCATAGATTTTTTTTAATTATTTTTTTAGTATAAGCACTACACGTTTTCAGAGAAAAATACAAAAATTGAAATAACTTTCTAACCGTAAACAATTGGATAACCACATTTATGGTTATTTTGATAGGAAATGACCTCCTCCATCACCTGACTTCGTTTGGACGTCGACTTATGGGACACCCTGTACTATAGGTACTAGGTTCAAAAATATATTTTTAATTTGATATAATTTTTTAATTACAACGAAAAAAAAGAAAAATAGTTTTGATATAAAATTTATATATGATTTTTCCATTTATGACAAAAAGAAAATTCTTTCAGATAATTCTTTCTCGATAAAATATTTAAAATAATTTGAAAAAAAAAGAATATATAGGTATTGCTGAATTCGTGCATCAATAAGATTTCGTTTGATATCATACACGATGCTCTTGGAACAATTTTTTTTCCATTTCCGAATTTATTCCATGAACTTAATCTTCGAACCAAAATTCTATTATTTATTCTTTCCGTTTGTATTTGGGTCACCACATTCTATCTCTGTGACCAATTTCAAATTTTTACTTCAAATAAATTATGAAAAAATTGCCTTTGACATGCTAAAAATGAAAAAAAAATGTTATTCCACGGCACGTCCTTCAAGCTGTTACACAAAATCTTGTCACCCGTTTAGAGTGCTTAGACTTTAGGCGAATGTTTTGCCAAGGAATAAGGATGGTGGTCATTTGCGAGACACCGTATCTATTCAGAACATAAAAAATTCCCGTCATTCTAGTTTAAAAATATGTATTCATTTGTTCTATTGTTTATGTTAATAAAATTTTATAAGCGGTTTAAAATAGGTGACATAATTTGCTGGTTGAATTTGAGCAACAGGCCGCCGGCTAATAATATTATAAATATTTATTACTAGTTGTTACAAACGTGCATAAATTAACAGAAAATTTATTTTATTTATATATACTTTGTCAATAATCAGTATATTTGGCGTTCGGAGTGGTCCTGTCGTCTACTTGGTTGAATTTTTCCCTTTTTTATACTCGTTAAACGTCACTATTTTAATAGTATGTGTATTAAATTTAAAGCCTGTTTTCAGTAAGAGTACCCACATCACCGTTAACGAAAAACGTCCTTAAAAAGCATAACTTGTATGCATGGCTAAATGTACAATCGTACGTAAATGCATTTGAAGCAATTAAACAGTCAGTGTCTAATATATTATTCTTCATAGTTTTGTCCTTGTAATTACAATAACCATGTAGTTTGCAACGCTCTATACCTGTTCGGCACAATTTTTAAAGTAAAGATATTTTTAATAAATTACATAATCCCCAGTAGTTACACTTGTATTTCGTCAGTATTAATCATTGCAATTTCTGTGCCTGTTTCGGCAACACGTTTCGTCTTTTTCTCGTGATTATAATATAAAAGTTTTTTCTTTTCTTATATTAAGTGTATAGTTTAGTGCATCATGCCTGGAAATATGAAAAGAAGAGACAAGATTGAAGTTAAAATAAACAAGATTAAGACAAAAATTGGCTAAATACGGAGAAAAACTTAAAGCGTTGGAATCCACATCAGATTTTTCTGGTAGTGACTCTGATTCCTCAATTAGCAACTGTGTTTACGTAACACGGTTCGTTTTTCTACCTAGTTTGCTCATGCAACTAAGCGTAGAAAATTTACAGCATGTTGGAGTTTTCTCTAAAAATTTTTTCGCTGTATTAGAGATATAAGTAGTCATATGACTTACTTATTAAATCTCTGCAGTCACATGACTTGCAACAACTTGACTTTTATGTCATATAATTTTTCTAATGAAATTTTCCTTCTCTTGTCTCTTGTTAGACAGAACTAAAGAAGGCTCGGATCTCGCATCATAAGACGTGTAATTTCCAGATTTGGGGCCAGATCCTACTGATGTGCCTCTCGAACCTGAACTCCTAAATTTTTTTGGGGACCTTATGATACTCCCAATTGGGGTCCAAAGTTGCGTGATGAAATTACCTTAAGATGGTCTATTTTCATCCAAAAAGGTATCGACAAGGAAGCTAAGAGGGAAATTATGCTTAAATACCCTATTCCTGAAAACTGTCAACAGCTTTTTTCCCTGAAACTGATCGGGGAGGTGAAAGCTTGCTTCGGAGAGAACATCTTAAAGCAAGCCAGATATTTAACTAAAGTACAAGAAAACTTACCAATAATGGAGGTAAAATAGTAAATATGCTGGAAATTTATCCAGGCATTTATTAAATTGGCAATACATAACAAATGATGCTGTCGTACTAAATTGGATACAAGGTTATAACATAGACTTTATTTCTAAGCCTCTTCAAAAACACAGACCACGTGTGTTTGTATCGAAAAATGAATTTAAATTATATGATACCCTGCTCAAGGATTTGCAAAACATTAACGCAATTTCTATATTATGTGAACATGTCAAAAATTAATTTTTGTCCTCATACTTTTTAATAAAAAAGCCAAACGGCAAATATAGATTTATACTAAATTTAAAAAAAAAAAAAAAAAAAAAAAAAAACTTAACAAGTTCATACATGCTCCCCACTTTGGAGGATTTTAGGACCGCAAAAAAAAAAAAAAATTAATAACCAAGGGTTGTTTCTTAGCAAGTATTGACTTAAAAGTTGCCTACTTCTTCATTTCACTTAATAAAGATTGTAGAAAGTATTAAAGATTTGAATTTAATAATACGTTATACAAATTTAATTGCCTACGATTTTAGACTAAATATTGCACCATATAATATATTTACCAAATTATTAAAACCAGTCATTAACCATCTAAGACTACGAGGCCACGTATCCGTAGCTTATTTAGATGACATTCTCTTGATGGGAAAAACAAAACAAATATGTCAAGATAATATAACAAGCACATTAAATTTATTGAACTTTTTGGGCTTTGCTTTAAACACAATAAAGCCAGCTCATACCGACTAAACAAATTACATTTCTGGGTTTCATTTTTAACTCTGAAAAAACGTCCTTTTGCCTAACAACTAAAAAGAAATAATAAATAAAATTATGGACCAATTTTTCAGACAATATATTAACGAACAATATAAAATTAATACATTAACGTTTCAATCCGGATTTGGACCTTCTTCAGAATTGATCTAAAAATATAAAAATAATTAATATTTAAATATAATTCGCTTTTTATAGAATTTTTCAAAATTAATTATGATTTTCAAAATAATGAAAAAATTCAAATCTTTACTTGAATAATAATGAAAAAATAATAACAAACAATTTTTTATTAAGTAGTCATGGAAATAATAATTTGTGAGTACCTAAAAAAGAAAAATTATTAAAAACAAAAATTATTTCAATATAATATTATATATATATATTACTTAAATTTTCTGTATCTAATTGAGCATTGAGAGAATTTTTATTGAAGAGTTCTAATCAGACGTTAATCAAAGATTTAAAAAGAAACAAATTATTTTTTCACAAATTACTAAATTGCAGCAAAAATCTTCATGTACAATTCGAAATTTTGCAAAATTAATCGGTCAGTTAGTAGCAGCATGCCTTGCAGTAAAATATGGATGGCTGCACATAAAAGAATTTGAAAGAGTCAAATATCGCGCCTTAAAAATTAATAATAATGATTATAATGGCAGATTTATTTTTTCAAATTCATTACAATCTGATTTTCTCTGGTGGATTAAAAATATTTTCCAATCACAAGAAAGGCTAAGTTCAAAAAATGTTGTACTGGAAATTTTTTCAGACGCCTCAACAACTGGTTGGGGAGGTTTTTGCAAGGGAAAAAATGCTAACGGATTTTGGAACCCTACCGAAAAGTTGTATCATATAAATTATTTAAACTTCTAGCAGCCTATTATGTTTTGAAGTCATTTACTAAAGAGCTTTCCAATTGCGACATATTAATTATAATCGACAATATTATACCACAGCGATCTCCTGTATAAATAGAATGGGCAGCATTAAATTCAAAAATCTAAATGAAATAGCTAATACAATTTGGCAGTGATGTGAAAGTAAGAACATGTAGTTATTTGCATCTTATATTAACTCTAAATCAAATATAGAAGCAGACATCGCATCGAGAATTCTCTCTATTGGGTCAGAATACGAATTATCAAATAAATTTTTTCAACAGATAATTGATAAATTTGTGCGCCAAAAAACGGATTTATTTGCTACAAAGTTAAACAAAAAATGTCTACACTATTTATCTTGGAAACCCGATCCCGATTCGATAGCTATAGATGCTTTCACTATCTGTTGGTCTAACATATGTTTTCATGCCTTTACGCCGTTTTCTTCAATTAAAAGGTGTTAAAAAAAAAAAAAAAGCTACAGGGATTGTTGTGGTCCCTTTATGGGCAGGTCAACCTTGGTACCCCCGGTTTATGAGCTTAAATGCAGACGATGTGTAACATTTAGGTCCTGATAAAAATTTACTACTGTCTCCTTTCAGGGAGGTCCACACTCTACATCACAATCTTATTCTAGCTGCAGGCAAACTCTCCGGCTCGCTTTTTTGAAGAGGCTGGCTCCAGAAAACAGCATTCCGGTGTTAATTTCGTCTCTTAGTGACAACACAATAAAACAATATGATTCATGTTTCCGAAATTGGTGGCAGTTTGTGACAAGAGAAACTTGCCCCCCCTGACCTTTTCCCTTAATAGTTTGTTTGACTTTTTGCTTTTTCTTTTAGAGAAAGAGTACTTTTGTTCATCAATCAATACGCACAAATCAGCCCTATCTTTAATTCTACCAATCAACAGCAGCTACGATGAGCTAATAAAACGATTTATGAAAGGTGCTTATAACATAAAACCACCCCAGCCTAAATACACAGAGACTTGGGATCCCAGTCTTGTCTTACAATATATTAAAAAACAATATCCCTTACAGACATTAAACATAGAAGATTTAACTAGAAAATTGGTAGCTTTATTGGCATTAACGACAACCCACAGAGTACAAACCCTATCAAAAATAAATATAGAAAATATCGTATATTTGGAAGATAGAATCGAAATAAAAATTGCAGATAGAATAAAAACTTCAGGTCTAAACAAAACCCAACCTTTACTTATCTTGCCTTACTTTATGGATAAGCCAGAATTATGTGTAGCATCAGTTTTAAAATTTTATTTAAAAACTACCTACTGAAAATAAAAGAGGCAAGGAAAAACAACTTTTATTAACTTATAAGAAACCTATCCACTCGGCCACAAGCCAGACTATTAGCAGATGGATAAGAATCATTTTAGAAAAAAGTGGAATAAACACAAATATTTATAACCAGACATGCAGCTACTTCAGCTGCTCTCCGATCTGGAGTCATCATAGAAATGATTAGAAAAACTGCAGGCTGAACAAGTTCATCCACTGTGTTCAACAAATTTTACAATAAAACTTTCACCCGCAACTCGACAGAGTTCGCTAGAGCTATATTAAATTTGTAATAATATTTATTTTTAGTAATTATTAGTGTAATGCGGAATGTAGGACTAAGAAGACTTTGATTTCATTTGTTTGTTAATGAATACATTTTTTGTTCGACTCAAATGTAACAATATACAAATAAACATATAAAATTAGATCGCTTTTTCACTTTGAACATCTACATGGTTATTGTAATTACAAGGACAAAACTATGAAGAATAATTATTAGATTAATCGACTTACCTTAAGGAAGAGTAATCTTAATTATTCGAATAGTTTTGTCCGCAGTAATTACATCCCACCCTCCACAAAGTTGAATTTTTTTCTACCCTTTAATGCGATCTAATTTTCCCTTTTCCACAAAAATTGCAATGATTAATACTGACGAAATACAAGTGTAACTACTGGGGATTATGTAATTTATTAAAAATATCTTTACTTTAAAAATTGTGCCGAACAGGTATAGAGCGTTGCAAACTACATGGTTATTGTAATTACTGCGGACAAAACTATTCGAATAATTAAGATTACTCTTCCTTAAGGTAAGTCGATTAATCTAATAATTATAAGACAGACTTATCATTCAGAATATCTTTTAAACATCAAATTATAATAGATACTAATATCTGGCAGTTTGATAGCTTCTTTAATACGTATGTGTATTCAGACGTTTTCTTTTTCTACATTTAGAGTGTGTCCAAGACTGGATTTTATTAAGGTGTACACTGTACTGCAGTGTACACGAATAGCATGATAAATAGAAATTGGTTCGATTCTACTCCTTTGCACATGTAATTTTTTACGCTAATTTGTGTGAAGAAACACTTAAAGAAACTCGTTTTAAAAATACATCTAAAATGATAAAACATTTATTTGTTGCGTTCAGATTATATAAAATTAGAAAAAAATAAAATAAAAAAAGAGGTCACTGATATATATAATTTATATATTGTGTTCCTGGCTCCACGGTATTTGAGATCTAGAGCTTTAACATGGGTTTATGATATTTTGTTAATATTTGCTTCCCGTTGAAGGTTTTTGGTAAGTTTTTTTATGAACTGAGTTTAAAAAACCTTAATATTGCTTCTGTGATTGTATCTTCAAAAAACTCTCTTTAAAAATGATGAAAAATTGATTTTGAACTGTAATTTGTATACGTACCAGTGGTCTGGTCCAGGTTCGCGTGGATTGCTTATCAATGAATATTATGAAATAATAGCCGTATTGCAGAGCGTTGCCATATATTTCACACGCGATTAAGACAAAACACGGCAGTGTCAACAGCAGGCAGTGTTACCTCACGTAATACAATCTTGCCTCACGGGGCTGTACTCTGCTCGGCAACAGCAACAGTAGTGAAGCCTTCAGCTCCACCATATTTCAAGTCACTTTTACAGTTTTTCTTTCCCCAAAAATTTTATTCGGACTATCATGAACATATACAAAAAAATACGATTTCGTCGATTCTTCGGATGTTTCTTTGGATTTTTTTGATTTTTTTTTTATTAAACCACTTCTGTATTGAGGTGAACAATACAAAAAAAAAATATTCAAATCGGTCGAGCCATTGTCGAGTTTTTCTGTCTAACGCACGTCGCACGGTAATTGATTTTTATATAATACTAGCTGACCCGGCGAACTTCGTACCGCCTAACAGTCAATGATTGTCGCGTTAACTTTTAGCTAAACTTACTTTAGGATTTTATTAACGGTAATAATGCAAAAAATGTATTAAGTTCAATAGTTTATTATAGTTTCACCCGGGTGCGATAGATATATTTTGTGTTATTGGAAAACTTTATGGTAACAGTTTAATTAATTAGCCCTTCCGATTTTGGCGAATTTTAAAACGCAAAAACCACCCCGTTATCGTCTTTTTAAGGAATTCCCCCGAAATGCCATCCACTTTTCACTGCGCAAAAAAAACGATATCGCGTCGACACCAATCTTATAAACGCCAAAATCGAAAGCTTTAATTCAGTAAAATTTTACCAAAATGACATAAAAAACAGATAAATTCTAATCAAGCAGTTTTTAGGTTATACGTAAAAACACGAATGACAGTTGTTCACGACTATTAGCTAAAATGTAAGAGAGTTGCTATGGCATCGGCATCTAAACAACAGTTGATAGATTATTATTATCCAAACCTAATTTATTTCTGTATTTTTTTCCGAGAATTTTTCCGATATTTTAATGGTTATTCTGCTATTCGGAGCGGAGACGAATCCAACAATATCAGAGATCATTAAAATCAGTCCAGCTGCTCTTGATTTATAAATGGTGTTACTAACCCGACTTTGTTTTATGTATCTATTTAGATTAAATAAATAAATTAAAACTAAATTAATATTAATTAATACAATATTAATAACATAAGAAATAAGATAAGATAGAAGATATGCACAGAATAACTCAGGCGTTGCATTTCACAAAATACTTATGTCAAACCCCCATAACGGCCAAAAACCACCCTGGAACGGGGTTAAACGCGCATTACGTTCTTCCCTTTCCGAAAATATATAATATATATTGTAACGTGTTCCTCGAGGGGGGGGGGGGGTAATTAATCCACGCAAACGGGTTACGGGAACCCCCTCAAAAACTAATACAAGGGTCACGGCTAGAACTTAATTGCGGCGCTGGGGTGGGTTCGGAGTTCAGAAACGAGAGAAACGCTTACATAGGCTGATGGAGTACAGTTGATGAAGTGGTATATACCCGAGCTAACCAATGCAGGTTCGTGACAAGCTCAATTGAAGACAGATTTGGGCGCCAAGCTGAAATAAACCACTACAGGACACTCCAGTTGTCAGCTACAGCTGAAAGTGGGTACTCTGGGTGTTTCTGAAAGAAAATTTACGAAAACTGGTATAATTTGCAAATGAGTTTAATAATAATAAAAAATCGCTTATTTCAGAGGGGGGAGACAGCCTAAGAAAAGTAACCAGGTATTTAAACAAATAACTTTTAAATGCTGATCGTTACAAAGAAATGACGGAACTACAATAATGTAAATAATCAAAGTTTAAGATTAAAGACTGTATCGAACGATAGCTGATAATGATTACAATATCATAACACTGATCAGTCGCTGTAGACTAGTAAATTAACCAATTATAAATGAATTAACAGATGGCCAGAGAAGATATTATGATAACAAACTACCAGAGCGGTGTCCAAAGTTATTATTAACCTGAAGCACAAGTGCTATCAAGTACCACTAGTGGAACAAAAGCTCATCAGTGTTTAGAAAACAACAACCACAAAAAATAGCACTGCGAAAGAATTGCAGTTGCCTAACTTATAAACTAAGCAATAACGATAAAGAAAACTCGGGTCGCAGTGCGAAACCCTGCCGACAATATAGTGTATTTGCTTTTATAAGCAGTGTGGCTCTATTGTATGAACTTAACTTTGTTTTTGGACAAAATAAAAAAAATTACCCCTTTATACACCCCATAAAACAACATTTTTTTACTTAATTTCAATACTATATACCAATTCAACATCTGTACCAAATTATATACACCCTTCAGTATGTAAATCCATATCAATAAACTTGCGTTTTCATAAAATTTGTAAGTCCGGTCCTGTCTGGCCGATTTTATTAAAATTTTAGCAGCACATTTCAATAATTACTAAAGGGTTAAATTTCAAATTTGAAACGATTCTGAGAATTTTTTCGGTATTTTTGGGCCTAAAAACATTTTTCAACCCCTAAATACCCCCCTTAAAATGGCCCGATCGGGCCCATTTTAAATAGGCTTCTTGCGATGATGGATTCTAACATGTGGACCAAATTTCATTTAAATCGATTAAGTCTGTCGAGAGTTATCGTGGTCACACATATATATATATATATATATATATATATATATATATATATATATATATATATATATATATATATATATATATATATATATATATATATATATACATATATATATAAACATTTCCAAAAATGGTGCCAAACTTCTTAGAAAGTTATGAAACGTCGAGAAATTTTGGTCCGACCCCTAGGTCCCGCCATCCGACCGACGCCAATAGTGTAAGTGCCTGATGGCAAATACACTAATAACAACTTACAACCTAAATCGTAATACTAAAAAATTTTCGAAATAAACCAGCTTCGAAAAACTAGAGCCTCACGTAATATCAGTGTCACATGAGGTCAATAAACATTAACAATTAAAATTTCAAAATTACGATACGATATGAGAAAGCGAAAAATGTTAGCTAAAGGCCAATCAGTCGAGAATACAGGCGATAGTCGCTAACAACAAAAACAACCGATAGCGACAACAATTGCCAAATAAAAGTAAACAAATTCGGCAGTTACGTTACAATAATATGTTGAAGTAATGACTAATGATTTCTAATAATAAATTATCCATAATTTTTCGAAACTGATAAATACATATGAACACGTTAAAAATTTTGAATTCGGTAAAGTAACAATAATTGAAGTACCATTAACTTTCGCAAGCCACCATAATAGTAATAATCGGTTGGTGCAGACGGCACTCGTGCAAGCAAGATAACAATAACACAATCATTATAATTTGAATATTCTAAGCCGATAATGGTCTACAAAATTGGTGTACAAAAGCTGTTAAAAATAAGAACAGTGTCTACAATCACAGGTAGATCATTAGCAAGCTGGCTGTAAGCTATGACTAGTGATGTGCCGGATATCCGTATCCGCGGATATCCGAGGGAGAAGAAAGATCCGTGACATCATCAGTGTTATTGTACTTATACTAATGAACAACAAATCAACAAGTAGAATTAGAAAATAATGAGTTTGATAAGGAAAATGTTTCTGAAACCCAATCAAGTTCATCCTCAGTTCTTCTTCAGTCGAAGAGATTAACTGAAGGGCCGGTAATAACTAAGATGTATGCGTTATCTCTCTATATATAAAAGAGTTCCGTAACTGACAGGCAACGCACCGGCCAAACCACTGAACGGATTGGGCTGAAATTTGGCACACACATAGTTATTACGACGTAGGCATCCGCTAAGAACGGATTTTTGAAAATTCAACCCCTAAAAGGGTGTAACGGGGGTTCAAAATTTGCATGGAGAATCAACGCACAGCTCAAACCACTAGACGAATTGGGCTACAATTTGACTCACAGATAGTCATTATGACGTAGAGATCTGCTAAGATTAGATTTTTGAAAATTCAACCCCTAAAAGGGTGTAACGGGGATTTAAAATTTGCATGGAGAAATCATATAAGATACATAATATATCAATTCGAAAATTCGCAGTACTACTCCTTATCAACAAATAAAGAAGCACGTGTTTCATGCTTTCTCAAAAACAACCCCTTCAGAGGGTGAAAAGAGGTAAATAGTCTAAAGATCAACATGTGTGTCATTTTCAAGGTTTTCCAGGACGTTGATCACGTGAATGTCATCAATTTTTAAATTTGTTAGAGGAGTTTACGTCGAGAAAAGAGTATCTATGCCAAATAATGGAAATACATCCATGTTTCGTCTCAATCGCATGCGAAGTCGCGGGTAACGGCTATCTAAATATATAAAAGATAACCGTGACTGACTGACTGATCTATCAACGCACAGCTCAAACCACTGGACGGATTGGGCTGAAATTTGGCACACAGATAATCATTATGACATAGGCATCCGCTAAGAACAGATTTTTGAAAATTCAGGATGTAACAGAAATCATATACCTACATGCGTCAATTCGAAAATGCGCAGGATTGCTCCTGTC
Source organism: Xanthostigma xanthostigma (assembly GCA_963575645.1). Lineage (NCBI taxonomy): Eukaryota > Metazoa > Arthropoda > Insecta > Raphidioptera > Raphidiidae > Xanthostigma > Xanthostigma xanthostigma. The sequence goes on from OY754464.1 coordinate 37,177,083, forward strand.
AACAAATAAATCAACGCGTCTTTCATGCTTTATCAGAAGCGAGGTAAATAGTCCAAAAATCAACATGGGTGTCATTTTCAAGGTTTGTCAGAACATTGATCACGTGAACGTCGTTAATTTTGAAATTTATTAGGGGAGTCTACGTCGAGAAGGAAATAATGGGAATGCATACGTGTTTCGTCTCAATCGTGTGCGAAGCCACGGGTAACGGCTAAAAAAATTTCTAGTAAAAATAGATAGAATAATAATAAACCATTTTGAAAACTATATTATTATTATTATACAAAACAACATTATAAGAGATTTATTCTTTCACGCATGTCCCGATGTTCCCCAAAAACAATAGGCCACTTCATATTTGCATATCAAACATCCTCCTAACATTTGGTTTCAATCCGCTCATCCGTGGTGTCGGAATGGTAAGAAATGTCAAAAATGACGTTTGCATCTGTCAAAGTATTATGTTCTAATAATAAGTTATTGAAATTGTTAACTCAGAAAGCGTTGCATTTCACAAATATTTGAAATGCCATCGTATAAAGACAAATACCACCCCCTACTCTCATCCTCTACGCAGGGTCTTTGACTTTTTTAATAGGAATACCTATTTTTTATCATAAATTAAGATTTTTCTAGAAAAAATATGCAACATTTGTCTGGAATATTTTTTTACCCGATGCCTCCCTCAACCCTTAAAATGCATGTCAAAAATCGGTTTCCCGAAACTCCATTAAATGTTTATATCTAAACAACGACGTGGCGCAAAAAATTATGAGAGGTAAGTGTTGTTTGTTTTGGGAAGAGTCATCGATTAAACATATAAAAAAATACCGCCCCCCTTCGCGGGGGTGGGGGTGACTAAATTTTTAATGATTAAAGGGGGCGGTGGTTTTTTTATGTTTAATCAATGACTGTTGCCAAAACAAACAACACTTACCACCCATAATTTTTTGCGCAACGTCGTTGTTTATTATTTTTCTAGTTTCTCTAAAAATAACATTACTCGATGTCACAATTTTTTTTTTTATTTCATAGCAATGGCATCAATAATTCTCGCTGTTGTTGTAACTCGTGCTTTATCTCCAACATTTTGCACAAGTAATAATGTTATTCCTTCTTTCCCAGAATTGATAAATGTTATAAATGTAACTCCCGACTGTACCATATTTGAAATCATACTTGCAGAAGCTCCTTCGACTTTTAAAATTTTTCCGTTTTTGCCTCTTTCAGCTAAAATGGCTCTCAGTGAAGCTTCTTTTATTTTCCGTGCATCACGTATAATCTTTCGATTTAATAAATAATGAACAGTGACTCCATTCTTGAAAAGTATGTCATCAGAAATATTAATCAATGGGTGGTGAATCAAATCAAATAAAATGCAAGCGAGTATCAGCTAAACCATTATGAAGTCTACCAATATTTTCAGGTTTTAGAAAATCTTTAGCAAGAGTTCCTAAATTAAACTTTTTTTAACTTTTTCAGATCGTTTAAGTGATTTTTCATTATAATCAGTGTATCACTGAAACCTTTCACTACCGATGAAAATTCATCGATTACTTCTACTTCTTACATGAATTGTAAAGTCATAGGTCCGTCAAAACTAAAACAATATAATATTATCGCCACAGTTTTTTAAAATATATGATAAAAATTCATTAGCTGCTTGTCGAGTTGAGAGAGTTAGAACTGGAGAAGAATCTACCAACAATTTCTTATTATACAATTTGATGCCAGTTAAATCTGTGATACGAGGAAGAATATTTTTTGATGGCATAATATATACGCTAAATTCTTCATTGTTACATTTAGCTACAATTTGAATTATTTCACTTACGAAAAATCCTGTACTTTCAATATCAAAGTACACTATTTTTGAATTTTCTGTAATTATCAACTTGTTTTCTAATATCACAGGTTCATCAATAAAATTTATACCGATTTCAACTCCACAATTTGACAATCACATTATTTTTTTTGCGACGATCTTCAAATAATTCACAACGACGTTTTTTTCCACAAATACTTTGAGAAGTGATTGCACGTTTTTTCCTTCTTTCATCGAGAAAGTTTCTAGATTTTGTTGCTCTTTTTGTTGAAGGACAAGATGATAATTCGTTTTTGACTGCATCAACATACATGTTTCCGATATTTTTCTGAGAAATTGCAGCACCAACGCGAGCGTGAATTGAAGATGAAGCTCCGTAAAATTTATTTTTTGGATGATTAAGCGAACGGCTTGAGTTGATGCGCCGGGTGCTAATCTTCGACTTTTGCAGCTTGACGTTTAAAAAGAGAACTGAGAGATGCCTTGAATAATGAATTGTTCACCAGTCAAAGGTTTGCCCTTCGGAAGTCTACTATGTTTATTCTTTTCTGGGTTTTCTTTATATTTACGATGTTTTTTATTATATAGACGCTGATGACCTCAGCTGTTAAGCAATCTCTCCCTCTTTATATTTACACCATGTTCCACACTCAAGGTGCTCTCCAAATGAATGAGGAACTATATTAAGGATTGCTTGTCGAGTTCCTTCTACATCACCATTATTGTTTTCAATAGCACATTTAAAAAGATATTTTAAATAATCGATAACCATAGTAGGTAATTTGAGTGCATATAGAGCCTTTGTAATTTTAGTGACAGCATGATTTTTTTGTCACATAATTTCTTCGCAAGCACCCTCTATACTTGATGAATCATCATCACGTAGCTGTCACCCGACCTCGTTAATAATAAACAAATATTTAAATATAGATTAACACTACATCGATTAAAACAGCTTCGTACATAGTTCATTATTTTTATCAAATTTGAAAGATAAAATAGATTTTTGTGTTATCCTTAGAAGATAGACTTATGCTGTCGCGGACTTTTCCAAAGAAACATTTCAGCCATATATTATTCACGCAGCGGACGCCGTGAAATTTTCAAGAGGCACGACTTTTTCCGACTTAGTTGATGAATATCATCATAACTTTAGCTAATTTGCACATAATATAGGTACGTAATATATAGCCTATGTTGGTCGGTAGTAATGTACTATTCAAATGTTGAAAGAATTTTTCAAATAGGTGCATTGTTTCCGAAGATTACCCTCCACATATACACAAACTCTTAAAATTTGCTCTCTCTTTTTTAGGGTTCCCAACGGAACCCTATTACAAAGCCTCCGCTGTCCGTCCGCCTGTCTGTCAGCGGGCTGTATCTCAAGAACCGTAATAGGTTGAGAGTTGAAATTTTCACAGAGTGTGTATTTCTATTGCCGCTAGAACAACAAATAATTAAAAACCCCCCAAAACTCCCAAAAGAGGAGAAAACTAAGTTTTTTGCTTATAATTCGCTCAATTTAAATCAGATCGTTTCGAGACCTGTCTTGAACGAAAGAGGAGAAAATTTTACATGTTTTGTATAATAGAATTCATCGAAACAATTTTTTTATACAGCTTTATATATTATGTAGAAAACAAGCTGTATTAATTCAATTTTGTCTAATACATAGCATACATGGGGCTCGTCTGTCTTCCTTTGTTGCATACTGTACTATGGGAATTTAAAAATTGCGTATGTTCTGTCTTAAAATAAAAAGATTGCATTTGTTCAAAAACGAACGTCATTTCAAATATTAGTCAGTCTTTTGACATTAGTATTTTGTGAAATGCAACGCCTTCTGAGTTAACGATTTGAATAACTAATTATTACAACATATTACTTTGACAGCTGATGCAAACGTCATTTTTGATATTTTTTACCATTCCAACACCACGGATGAGCAGAATGAAACCAAATTTTGGGAGGATGTTTGATATGCAAATATGAAGAGGCCTGTTGTTTTTGAGAGACGTCGGCGCAAGCGCAAAAAAATATAATGTTGTTTTTATAAGATAATAGTATACTTTTCATAACGGTTTTTTATTTTGTTTTACAAGAGTTTTGTAAAATAAATTTTTGAGAAAAATTGGCGCATGCGTAGAAGAAATATATACTATAAGGCTGTTTTTTATATAATAACGGTATACTTTTCATAACGGTTTATTATTCTATCTATGTTTACAAAAGTTTTTTGGGAAAAATTGGCGCATGCGCAAAAGAAACATATGCAATAACGTTGTTTTATATAATAATAGTATGTTTTTCATATTGGGATATTATTCTATTTTAAAAGAAAGTTTTGAAAAAAGTTTTAGGGGGAAAGGCGCGCATGCACAGAAGAGATATGTGCTATAACATTGTTTTTATATAATAATGGTATATTTTTCATAATGGTTTATTATTCTATTTTAAAAGAAAGTTTAGTAAAAAGTTTTTAAGGGGAAAGGCGGCGCATGCACAGAAGAGATATGTGCTATAACATTGTTTTTATATAATAATGGTATATTTTTTATAATGGTTTATTATTCTAAGGTTTTGTAATTTTTTTTGGGGAAATCGGCGCATATGCAACAGAGATACTTGCCATAAAAAAATTTTGTTTGATATAATGGTATATTTATCAAAACTTTATATTATTTTATTCTACAAGAAATTTTTGTAAAAAAGTGTTTATAATATAAAAACGCCGGGGTGTATTATGTGAAATGCAACGCCTTCTGAGTTAACAATTTGAATAACTTATTATTAGAGCATAATACTTTGACAGATGCAAACGTCATTTTTGACATTTCTTACCATTCCGACACCACGGACGAGCGGATTGAAACCAAATTTTAGGAGGATGTTTAATATGCAAATATGAAGTGGCCTATAGTTTTTGGGGAACATCGGCGCATGCGTAAAAGAGTATATCTCTTATAATGTTGTTTTATATAATAATAATATAGTTTTTAAAACGGTTTATTATTTTAATAAAAATTTTAATAAAAAGAAAGTTTTTATTTAAATGTACCAAAAAGGAAATATAATTATTTTAATAATTTAGGGTAAAAATTATAAAAAAGTTGGTTGTGACTAATAAACGATCATAGAGTTTATATTTATGAACCTAAATTATTAAAAAAAAATATACACCAATTTTACAAAATATACCCCGGTGATATTTTGTAAAATTTCGCGCCTTGTAACTCTTGAATTACTTGTGTCTTCAGACAATATTTTTTTATTAAGAGTATTCGTCCCTACAAATACCCCCTGCACCCTTCATCTCAAATCTTTTCCCCTGGCCTAAAAACGGTTCGCGCTCTCCCGACGCTATTTTTAAAGCTAGAGGGTTCTGGTAAACGAAAATGAAAGACAAAGAATCAGACTACAGATCCTTCAGGCGAATTTTTTGAAAAAAAATTCCTGAAAAAACTTACAACCTTTTTTAAAAAAAAAATAATAAGTTACGTAATATTTCACACGTAGGCGAAACTGAAGGATCTGTAGTCTGATTCTTTGTCTTTCATTTGGCGTTTACCAGAACCCTCTAGCTTTAAAAATAGCGTCGGGAGAGCAGGGGGTGCTTGCAGGGACGAATACTCTTAATGTCAGTATCGGACTTGTAGTTTTGTTTTTTATTCAGAGCCTACTCACTGTATAACTCTATTTTAAAATGTCAAAAATGTTTTTAAAGTGATAAAATCGATAAGGAAATTAATTTTCTCAGAGATGTAACCTATCTGGATCAATTTTTGCTCCCCGAGACCTGTTTTCAGTAAATTTCATTCAATTAGAAGTTGTTATAAGATAAAAACCGTTTCATTTTTCGTCTGATCCACCCAAATTTACTACCCCTAGTGCGCCTAATAAAAATTTACCTTAAAAAAAATACATACTCATAAATTGAATAACGTCTTTTGTTTTTTGTAGTCGGTTGAAAAAGCGTGACACACGACTCACAGGCAAAATCAGTACGTATGGGCTATGTGCAAGGAGGCGGAGTTACACATTTTTCGATGCGAACGTTTGGGGTGAGCACTAGGGGAAACTTCAAGCTCAAATTTTTCGTATTTCAGTGAGCAATGTTTACTAAAGTGAAAATAGTTTTTTAATTACAAAAAAAACATGGGCAAAAGTAAGCGATCTGGAAATGCTTGTTGTATTCCGGGCGGTTGCGCTGATGGCAATTTAAGTAAAATAAAGATCATTGGCGCCATAATTTGAAGTTACGCTGTCAATGTAAACAAATTAATTATTTATATATTGTACGTCATTAATATTATAAATGCGAATGTAAGTTTGTTTGTTACGCTTTCACGCAAAAACTACTTAACCGATCATCATGAAACTTTGCACATACACTCTTGAAGGTATTAGAAGTAACATAGGATACTTTTTATTAAAAAAAAATAAAAATTTTTTACGAAAAATAAGAAAGGGTTGAAAACATTTTTTGGGCCCAAAAATACCGAAAAATTTCTCCGAATCGTTTCAAAATTGAAATTTAACCCTTTAGTAATGATTAAAATGTGCTATTAAAATTTCATTAAAATCGGCCCGACAGGACCGGACTTACAAATTTTATGAAAACGAAATATTATAAATGCGAATGTAAGTTTGTTTGTTACGCTTTCACGCAAAAACTACTTAACCGATCATCATGAAACTTTGCACATACACTCTTGAAGGTATTAGAAGTAACATAGGATACTTTTTATTAAAAAAAAATAAAAATTTTTTACGAAAAATAAGAAAATTTGTACCTCAACCCCTGATATGCATGTCAAAAGTCGATTTCCATATCAATCGCGGGCGTAGCCGCGGGTAGCGGCTAGTAGTTGATAAATAAATAATTCTCACGTACCTTTTATGTTATGCTATTTATATAATGGTTTACAGATGTGAATTTTATTGTACATATAAATTTCCTTATTACATTTTTTTTTACACATCATGGCCAGCTAAAGTTTTTGACTTATCACCATAGAAACATGTCGCGATTTCCATAAAAAGCGAGTTCAATAATTCTCTATTATCCACTAGCAGCGCTAGCTGTCTTCGTGCACACAGCCTATATACGCTAGGGAAGTATCTATGACATGCGACCTTTGCACCATCTCATGTTTAATTTTTTAAAATCTGGTTCAGTCAAAACATACAATCCCATGGAAACCAGCTTTATTCTTAATTATAAAAAAATATTTACGCACAATGTCAGTAAAAAAACTACATTAATGATAAACATTTTTTTAATCTTATTTTTGTTAGCAAAATAACAATTATGTTATGTCTTTACCTATGTCTTTAATAATGATTACAAACGTAAAATAAAATTTAATTATACTTGACGACGTACTGCTGCAATTCATTTTTTTCCTCTCTAATTCATAAGAAAATCCAAGAAAACGGTGGAATGTAATTCTTGATTTTTAGTAGGTGTATTTTTACAATCAACAACACAGCACCGATTTAATAGCTTTTTTCCCATTTTATTCAACAACTAGTGGCCCGGTCCAGCTTCGCGTGGATTTGTAGATTGTCTATAAAAGATAGATTATTATGGAATAATAGCCGTATGTGCAGAACATTGCCATATATTTCGCACGCGATTAAGACGAAACACTATTGTCTCACAGGGCTGTGTCCCGGTCGGCAGCAATAACAGTAGTGGAGCCAACGCTCCACCGTAATCCATGTCACAGTCTCGCTTCACGGGGCTGCGCCCCGCTCAGCAGTGACAATAGTAGTTAGTGGAGCCTACGGCTCCACTATATTCCAGTTTTTCTTTCCACAAAAATCTTATTGGGACTATCATGAACATATACAAAAAAAAATTCGATTTATTCCATTTTTCGGTCGTTCCTTTGGAATTTTATTTTTTTTTATAGACCACCCCTGTATTCAGGCGAACAAAACAAAAAAAGTATCCAAATCAGTCGAGTCATTTTCGAATTTTTGCCAGTCTAACGCTTATAATATATAGATGTAGTGATAGTATTTTTGACAAAACACCGTCATATTGCAGCGATTTTTAGTAGGAAATATTTACAAATTATATATACAAACCTTCCCCGTTTAACGCTCTTCTATTAGTGAAAACCGTTTCAAAATCCATTGCGTTGTTTAGAAGAAGTACGCGGATACCATGGACAGAGGGAAACGGCAACTTGGTGTTAATAGTATGCAGTGATGACAAAACACCGACATAGTTCAGTCATATTTTGTACAAAATAATTACAAATTATATACACAAACCTTTCTAATTTATCGCTCTTTCTGTTAGTGAAAACCGTTTCAAAATCCGTTGCGTGGTTTAGAAGAAGTAAGCGGACAAACAGACAAAGGCAGGCGGCAATTTTTTTCTATATTATGTAGTACCTAATAGTGTTTTTTAACAAAACATCCTCATAGTTCAGCCATATTTAATTTAAAATATTTACAAATTATACATACAAACCATCCCCGTTTAACGTTCTTTCTATTAGTGAAAACCTTTTTAAAATCCAATGCGTTGTTTAGAAGGAGTATGCGGATACCATGGACAGAGGGAAACGGCAACTTGGTATTAATAGTATGTAGTGATGACAAAACACCGTCATAGTTCAGCCATATTTTGTACAAATTATATACACAAACCTTCCTCATCTATCGCTCCGTCTGTTAGTGAAAACCGTTTCAAAATCCGTTGCGCGGCTTAAAAGAAGTAAGCGGACAAACAGACAAAGGCAGACGGCGATTTTTTTCTATATTATGTTGTGATAATGCTTTTTGACAAAACATTCTCATAGTTCAGTCATATTTTGTACAAAATATTTACAAATTATATATACAAACCTTCCTGGTTTATCACTCTTTCTACAAGTGAAAACCGTTTCAAAATCCGTTGCGTGGTTTAGAAGAATAACGCGGACAAACAGACAGAGGGAATTGGCGACTTTCTTTTATACTATGTAATGATGATTAATGTCTATTGAAATGCACGTATGACACATTAAAAGGTTTGACTGAACCAGAATTAAAAAAAAAACACAAGAGAGCGCAAGGGTCGCGTGTCTAAAGATACTTACCTAACGTATAATACATGCAGGTGACTGAAAAGAATATAAACGTTTTTTTGTGTTACTCCAATTTAGTGTAGCGATTTTGAATTTCTAGTGAAAATTTTTTTCTTCTACTGCTTTTAAAACTGTAGTATTGTATTTACAAAATATGTCTTGTTTTCATGCATACGTTCAAATATTTATTGCCCACATATTTTGCATTGGATTAGAGGTATTTATCGATATTTATGTTCGTAATAAAATGTGTACAAAACCTGTAAGATTAAAATAAAATAAAAGGTATAGGAATGATGATGCAGGTAATAGCTCTCGAGTTCAGATGTATACCGGTAGCGGACAAATCAAATTTTGATTAATAGCTCGTATCACAGTCTAATGACCAATTTAAATTTTAAACGTGTAACGACCGAGGACCACACCTAAAGCCGATGTTAATTTTATAAGAAAACATTCGAATTGAGAAAAGACAGTTACTAGCATATTAATGGAAGGTATTAGTTTTGGTGACAACCAGTGCCTACCTGATCTGATCTGATGTGATAGACACTAAACGGCCGTGTTAACTAGAAACTGACTCTTCATATTTCACAACCTAGTAACAAAAATGCTTGTATACGATCTCTAAAATAAAATAACCAATCATCAAGAGGCAGGCGTGTATGTCTAGGATTAGCAACATTAAAAAAACTTGGATCGCAGTGCCAAACCATGCCAGCTTAAATTTAATTGTGGACAAAACAAAAATACACCCCTTGAAATAATTTTTTTTTTCTTACACCCACCACTGTGGTAGTAGTGATTGCGTCCGTAATTTGTGGTAATAAAAACTATTATATGACTCTATAAATTATTATTTATTATTATTCAAGGTAGTTGCCTCGCGATGGATACATTTTAAAAAGTGTTTAAAGTTTTAACTATAAGTAATAATTGAATGCATTATACATACGATATTAAAATTTGGAGACAATTGACCACACCAAACATGAAATAAATCTAATCAAAAACCAGTGGAAGTATATGCGCAAGTAATTCAAGAATTACAAGGCGCGAAATTTTACATAATATCCCCCGCCGTTATGTTTGAAAATTGGTGTATATTTTTAACGACACTTTGAGCATAATAATATAATTTAATTAACTTAATCTAAGAAAAAATAACAGTTGAAAATATTGAAACACACAAAGCAAAAAAATAATTTTAATAATTTAAGTTCATAAATATAAAAGCATTAGCTGTAAACTCTATGATCGTTTATTAGTCACAACCAACTTTTTTATAATTATGACCCTAAATTATAAAAAAATATATTTCCTTTTTGGTACATTTCAATAAAAGCTTTCTTTTTATTAGTATTGTTTTTTATTAGTCTTGTTTTTAGTTTTTCAAAATTTTAACTATTATGACAATAATCTATAAAAATTATTTGATTATTTTACTCAAAATAGTTGTGACGGAAAGGGTATTTCATCTTGAGGCATCCGCCATATTGGATATATGCATTGTCACCAGACTTATAACTACGTGTGTGTGAAATTTCAAAGCTTTAGATAATTAGATCTAGTCGAAGAAATTTCAGCAAATTGGACGACGGGGCCTTTCCAACTAATAAATAATAATATTGACATTTGACATAATTATAATATGTAACAAAGAAAATAAAATTTCCGTTAACGCGTGCAGTAACGCGGGTAACGGTTACCGCTAAACATTATAAAATTTGCTATTCGTTTTCATGGTTTTCTATATTATGTTATCACGTTATGTTGAAATTAAACAAAGCATGCTTGTCAAATACCTAACATCTACAGAACAAAAGAATAATAGATTTTTTTTATTTTCAAAATATTTCCGAAACTACAAATTTAGAAAAATAGATTTTTTTCATAACTATCTTGTAAAAATATACAGACTAATAAACCGTTATGAAATGTATATAAAATCATATAAAAAAACAACATTAAATGGTTGGTATACTCTTCTCCGCATGCGCCGATTTTCTCCAAAAATTGTTTTTACAAAACTTGTAAAATAGAATAATAAAGCGTTTTGAAAAGTACCTATACTATAATCATATAAAAAAACTACGTTATAATAGATATCTCTGTTACGCATGCGCCGATTTTCCCCAAAAATAAATTACAAAACTTTCGTGTAAAACAGATAGAATAACAAGCCGTTATGAAAAGTATACCATTATTATATAAAAATCGGGCAAGTGCGAGTCGGACTCGCACACGAAGGGTTCCGTATAATCGTATAAGATATAACACTATGAACTTTTTAAATATTTTGGTAAAAGAGAAAAGAGATCATTTGTAACAATATGTAAAAATTTGTAAAGTAATATTACATCCGTCAATGCGGGTATTTGATTAGGTTATCTGACAGTCATACAGAAATCTATTTTATTTGTACTTATTATCTTTGAACAATTAAGTTTTTCCTGGTGATTCAAATCTTACTCAATTTTAAATTGTATCGACAACGGTTTATGATAACTGAATGGTGCACTGTATGCACCAGCATTTATTTCAATGTTACTGTATATATTGTCTATTATAGTAGATTAGACTTTAAACCAATATGGTCAAAATATTGTTTAACAGCGGTACATTATCATTACATGTTAGTAAATCTATATTAAAATCCCCGCACACTATAGTCGGAGCCAATGGCAGCGTCCTGTTGCCATCAAATATGACATTATTCATGGCATCTAAAAATTGTTCCAATTACATCGAGGGGATCTATAAATGCCAATAATTCGAACTCCTTTTAAAGCAATGCCTTTACTGTGCCCTTTCCCGCACGATGTTTGGAATACAATGGCTTTGATTTCCTAGATATTTATATTTTTTAATGCGATCAAGCCCATTCCTCAGTTTGCTGTATTTAAATTTGGACCGTGAGTCTTTGAGATGATATCCAAATTATTAATTAGAAAGGTATCAGATGAACTGGACCACGTGTCTGCTAAAAAAACGATATCAGAATTGCTTATAATGGGATCCACGGTTACATCATCTATGTGTTTTAAGATTGTACGTTGTGATACACCACTTGAATACAATCAGATGGTCTTTCTACGCGAAGATGTCTGTAAACGGGCACTAAGGGATTTTCATGTAAGCGGCGCATTTCAACAGCGACTGAACTTGTTTTCGATGGTGGAGAAGGATTCGGGAATCCTGTTTCATTTACAGGGATTATAAACAAATCCTTCTGAAGTTCTTGTTCTAGAGCATGCTACGTACAGCATTGATTTTTTAAAGTGAGAACTTATATGGATCGCAACTTTATCCATCGTTGCTCCTTGGCTTTTATGTACTGTAATCGCCTCAGCTGGAACCAATAGAAACTGTGTCCAGCGGATCTGTAAATTTGAAGCTTTCCACTTTTTAATTATATAAGAAGCACATTTTAGAGGTGTCCAGTTTTTTCTGTAGTCGTTCTTTGTATTGGTTACCAAAATATCTCCTTTATTTTTACCTGCGTTTAAGTCATCAAGTTCCAACCATAGTCTTAGCGGTCTTCTTTCACCCGTTGCTTTATTAATACAGTAGTCAATGGCCTTCAATCTCCCAGCTGTCCCGTTTATCATACCGTCCTCTGTGTTCACATTAACCGTTATCATATATCTTGCCGATATTTTTAAATTTAATTTTCCAGGTAGTCCATACGTTTGTGCGGTAGGTACAGAGAAATCGTTTTTAATGCTCGATCTTTAGCCAATGGATTTGGCTCGCCAAAAACTTCATCCAAAGCATCAACGATAGCTCCTTCAGTGACCATTGTATTTAGAACCCGTTCATTGTGCGCGTCTACGAGAGCATTGTTACTATATAAATGCACAGCACCTTTGGCGTCTGCAGGTAGCTTGTCATTTTTAATGCATCTTTCACTCATTAAATCCAGGTCTACAGACGTCATGGTCCTGCAGTTGCAAATTTTAAATCATCTCTTTGTCTCATTATCATTTTTAATTCAAATAATTTTAATAAACTCCACAAAGATGCGCCTGCTAATGATGGCGGCAATTGACGCATGTCACCAACGGCTATAATTGATATGTCTCCAAATAAAGATTTGGTTTGAAATATTTGCTGTAACCGGCGGTTTATTTGGTTTAGTAATTTTGAACCAACCAAGGAAATTTCGTCAATTACAATCAGTTTTAAATGAGCTAATTTGCACGCAAGTGTGTTTGATGTCGAAGCTGACAATTCTGACCAACTTGACTTACGGGTATTATGTAATGTTTGACCACCAATGCCAAATTCCGCCTTTTGTGTTGGTGCAGTCAAAAGTATTTTGATCCAGGAGAGAAGTTGAAAATTCTTGACGAACATTGAAATAAGGTGGTGATAAGTAAGCTTTTTCCTACTTCTGTTCCACCACTTAAAAAACAAATATACTGGCTACCATTCACGATCGTAATAATTACTATAGTGATGTAAAACATGAGTAAAAAAGTTTGCGTTTAATTTTCGCAGATAATAATTAAAATTATGGACAGCAGCGCAGGGTTATTCATTATTTATCATTAATTGATATTTTTGATAAAAAAACTATTTATGTTTTAAGGTTGTGCAATTTGACAGATGAGAATTTTTCCATTTTTATTTTTGTTATTTTGGTGTTTTGATATTTTTGTTTTTGTTGGTATTTTTGTGTTTATTTTTAAAGGTAGCTAAGCATACAAGTATAGGTAAATATAGTAATAGGTCTACACCGTCCTGTAATAATGTAATATACCTACTTAGAAAAAAACATTCTGAATATGCTTAAATTATTATTTTGGATTTTTTTAACAAGAAAAACGAGTGATTTTTTATAATTTGTTTAAGGTCAAATTGTGTATTACATATAATTAAATTTTCAAAATCATAAATATATAAAAATTTTCATTTGCGAAGACTTTGTGTTAATTTTAATGATTTTTATGATAGATTTTCTAAAAATTTTCCTATAATTAAATATTATAAACAAATATTTAACACTTAATTTGATTACAGTGACTTTAGTCAAAAACAACCAGGCAACATGGCTGTCCACGTGGTCTTCTGACACTCGGAAACATAACGTGGAGATAGAATTTCTGACCTCAAAAATTTGAAGCTATGGATACTATAAAAATAATCTAATATATAAAATTCTCGTGTCACAGTTTTCGTTGCCAAACTCCTCCGAAACGGCTTGACGGATTTTGATGAAATTTTTTGTGCTTATCCGGTATCTATGAGAATCGGCCAACATCTATTTTTCATCCCCCTAAATGTTAGGGGTAGTCCACCCTTAAATTTTTTTTCTTCCTTTGATTATAATTATTATTAAAGACACGAATTTTTTTTAAAATTCGTATCCATGGTTTTAAAATATAAACAGCCTTATGTATGATTTGAAAAAATTCTGTCAAAAATTAAAAAAACATTGATTTATATACTTTTAACATTTTTCATCATTAAATAATTTTCAAGTGATTTTATAACCTCAAAAGTACTCAACACGTGACACGAGCTTCCAATAACAACGGATTTTGTGTTGTAAGTATACTTTTTTTTATTCATATCGAAAATGTTGTTGATCTTATAAAAATTGGTCGATAATTTATTTATTGAAGAGTACTAATCAGACGTTAATCAAAGATTCAAATATCCCCATTCGTTCTTTTGCACCGGGCACGACGGCGCAGCCGGAGTGTTCGACATACACACATATACGTCCATGTATATTTTAAAATAAATAAAATAGATAGATAGATGTTCCAATTATATAGATATATATATATATATATATATATAATACTGTTTATTCAAAGCAATGGCACGTCAATCCGGTGTCGGAGAGGCAACCGGATGGCGAGTGGTAATCTGGGCCTATGAGTGGTGCAGAACCCCCTGGTAGCGGCCAAAGTGACCCCAAATGGACGGGGGCGGCGATATGGGGGTGGGGCAAAATCGAAAAATGTTTGAAAAGGCAACCGGATAAAAATGCGGTTGCATTGAAGGAAATACCCTAATTATATAATAATTTTTTTTTGCCATCCGAACCACGCGGGCCGTTTTTGCACTAGCGAATGAAAAAAAAATTAAAAAAAAACTGAAAAAGCAACCGCTTCAAAATTAGTGAGCATACTTATTGACACCACCAAACGTTGGAAAAAAATTGCCATCCGATCCTGATGGGCAGTTTCGGAGAAACAACCCTTCAAAGTCGCCGAAAAACACTTTTTTTCGATTTTTTCAACAATAAGTAAAAAAAACACACTAAAAATTGTTCAAATCGGATGGCATTCGAAATTTATACTGTCCTAAGTACAAATAATAGTGTGTATCAATGCCATCCGATTTCGATTAAATTTACCCCTATTTAGCCACCCCCAAAACTCATGAAAACAACAATTTTATGCAGCGTATGGCATTATTTTTATTGTTATTGAGTTTTGGGGGTTGGCTAAATAGGGGTAAATTTAATCAAAATCGGATGGCATTGATTCACACTATTATTTGTACTTAGGACAGTATAAATTTCGAATGCCATCCGATTTGAACAATTTTTAGTGTGTTTTTTTTACTTATTGTTGAAAAAATCGAAAATAACGGTTTTTCGGCGACTTTGAGGGGTTGTTTCTCCGAAACTGCCCATCAGGATCGGATGGCAATTTTTTTCCAACGTTTGGTGGTGTCAATAAGTATGCTCACTAATTTTGAAGCGGTTGCCTTTTCAGTTTTTTTTTTATTTTTTTTTTATTCGCTAGTGCAAAAACGGCCCGCGTGGTTCGGATGGCAAAAAAAATTTATTATATAATTAGGGTATTTCCTTTAATGCAACCGCATTTTTATCCGGTTGCCTTTTCAAACATTTTTCGATTTTTCCCCACCCCCATATCGCCGCCCCCGTCCATTTGGGGTCACTTTGGCCGCTACCAGGGGGTTCTGCACCACTCATAGGCCCAGATTACCACTCGCCATCCGGTTGCCTCTCCGACACCGGATTGACGTGCCATTGCTTTGAATAGTTAGGCGGTACGAAGTTCGCCGGGTCCGCTAGTAATAAATAAAAATGTCAAATCAAAATTCAAAGAAAGTATTTATTTATTATGAATTATTATCAAGCAATTGCAAAGTGGTGATTAAGAAATCAATTATCATTACACAAAATAATATACTGATATATAAAGTCAGTAATTAAAGTTTACTTTTGGCAGATTTTTGTTAAAGCAAAGTTTTTTCAAATTAACTGCAGATAATCTGTACGAACATTTTAGTTTTCCAAACAAAAATAAATATCTCAAATCTTTTACATACTTTTGTTACATTACAGCGTTTATCCGACATATAAACGCATTTTGTGTTCTAAATGCACATAAATCTCAAAAATGACAGGCCCAGAATAATTGACAGTTGGTTCACGTGATATGACATTTCATAAATGCGATCTTTATTATCGACATGCAGGAACGCGACGTTGCCTCATCCACCATTAATCAAGATTAAGATTCGGAGAATTGATTTCATCACTTTCAAAATAAAATATTTACGTGGAATTACCGGTAACCCCACGTTTTTTGGGGCTTGAAAAATCGCAAATTGTACAAAGAAACTGATAATAAGTTTTTGAATCATAAATCTTTGAAATAAAATGAAAAATGTTTTAATCTTCTCAAAATTTTTAATACTTCCGGTAGAAATAACATTGAGGAATGGTGATTTTAAAATGATTTTTTTCATAAAAAAGGTCGGTAAGGTATCTATTTTTTGGTTTTAATCGATGCAGGAGGTCTAATTCTATAACATATTTTAAATTTAGGCAAAAATCTTTGAATTCAAAAATGTTATACACATCCTTAAGCACATGCATATTAAAATTTAGTACATTTTTATAAAATTCTAGTACTTTTTCAACCCTAATTTAGTACGCAAAACAAAAAAATTCTGGCAACATTGAGGCCACCTAAGTATTCTTAGGAATCTCAACCTAATGACCTGTACAGTGGTGGATCTGATGAATGTCAGATTCAAATGTAACAGAAGATTCAATGCTACTATAGAAAGTCGTAATTTCTGGTAAGAGGATCCCTGGTATATTATACAGACGGATCTAAGATGGATAATAGGGTAGAAGCAGGAGTTTATGGTCCTAAAACAAGGATATCAGCTCTCATGTGCTCCATAGCCACTGTATTCCAGGCAGAAATATACGCCATACAACTTTGCGCTCTAAACTTCCTGAATAAAGGCTACAGAAACGCAAAAATATTCATCCTATCGGATAGCAGAGCAGCTATTAAGGCTCTATGTTTACACAAAATTGAGTCAAGACTGGTAATGGGAATGCCTAGATACTGTTGATAAACTGGGTGTGTACAACAGAGTTAACCCTAATGTGGTGTGGCGACATGTGGTTGAATGTTGAACGGACAGTGTTGACCATGATCTTCGCTTAGACAATGATGCATTTCTTTATTTGGTAATTTTATATATACAGTTTCATTTACATTGCATTATGTGTTAATCTATTACTGCTGACAATATGTAAAATATAAGGATGTGTGTGTCAGTGTCTAATGAATCGGATGTATAACTAGAAATGTGGTTAAACTGCAGCGTATACTATTAAGGGGACTCGTCACAGTGGGTTCCGGGGCATACAGGCATCTAAGGCAATGAGATAGCAAACTCCCTCGCTAAAGAAGGAGGAACTAAAACTTTTATAGGCTCTGAACCTTTCTGTGGCTATAGTAAGAGCCATGTCAAGTTAGAGGTTCGCAAATGGGAGGACGAAAAGAAGGCCTCTCGTTGGAAGTCTACCTTAGGACTGAGACAATCAAAGAGATTTATCTCGCACAATACCAAAAGGACTAGAGAACTCCTTATGCTCAGCAAAGTAGAACTGAGAATACTGACAGGACTCCTTACAGGCCACTGCCCATCTCTTAAAAATGGGTAAAGCCCAAGATGATAACTGTCGCTTCTGTAAAGAAGCAAAAGAAACTGCTGAGCACATCCTATGTGAATGTGAAGCAGTGCTCTTCAAAATGCTGCTATATCTTGACAGGCCTTTTCCAAAGCCTGAGGACATATGGAGAGCAGATAATAAGGTCCATAAAAAGCATTCTACCAGACTGGGAATAATACTATTAGGGGATGCACAAAAGATCTTTTAGGTCGCAGTGTTTGTGAGATATCAAGTGTCTTATCACCCCAAATAAATCTAATCTAATCTACATAATATCCCTTATTTTATAGCAAAATAAAATAATCGCACAAAAACAACTTATTTA
This sequence comes from Xanthostigma xanthostigma, assembly GCA_963575645.1. Taxonomy (NCBI): domain Eukaryota; kingdom Metazoa; phylum Arthropoda; class Insecta; order Raphidioptera; family Raphidiidae; genus Xanthostigma; species Xanthostigma xanthostigma. Next base: position 37,195,286 of record OY754464.1, read on the forward strand.
TAATAATAAGGTTGTTCCAAGCAGCCAGCAAACTGTTGTATCGGTTTTGGAACACGCTTTAGCTATATCTGCGCATGACGGTGACGATTTCGAAACCGTTTGCTGGCTGCTTGGAATGATCCTAATAAAAGGGATGAAAATAAAGAAGAAATGAAACAGAAACAAAATGGTTCACATTTTCCAAAATTGAAAAGAAATAAAAAAAATATATACGAATAACATAACTCAATCCATTATAAACCTCTAATTTGCAACAATCGATATTCTGCACATTATAATATAGAAAAATTTAATGTGAACAAAATGAAACTTATTTAATATTAATTTATTTTACATTAAAGCTGACATCAAGAGAAAGAGAGAACGAGTGTAGATTATTGATGCTCAACAACTAAGGTCATTAGCGTTACAACTATCGATAACATCAATATGTACTGACGTATGAAAATGTTTTCGTATATAATTATTTAGTATTATTATGAAGGAAGAATTTCAAATACCTACTATTGATACATATGACGGGGTCAGACTGGCCGGGGTTAAGGCAATACATCATTTGAATGACTCAGCTGCAATATCAAAACATCAAATCAATCAGAAAGATTTCTCTGTGTACTCAGCTATGTACAATGTACATATATTTGTTAGTGGACCACCTCACCAAAATTGCTACATTAGTAACATACATATCTATGGATTGACATCACATCACACTCTGATCTTGTCCTGCCACATCGAACGTCTAGCATCGCTCTTTTTGTATTAAAACATAGCTTAAAGTGACAATGTATCAGTGTCCAGATCTTTTCTAATAGAATTTGTGAGGTCTTTCTTGAGATTGAAGTAATACAGTAGAAAATTGTTTTTATTTTCTTGTAATTTAACGATATTATTTTTTGCACCCCTACTATAATTTTTAGAATATATTTTAAAACTCCCGTTATAGCTTAAATCATTCATTTACGTTGTTCTACACCCCTATGTCATGTATTTACAAAGAATGTTCATTGTACATCTACCAGTCCATCCTAATATCGATGTTAACATACGGTTGCATCGTCTGGGGAACACTTTCCAAATCTAACTAAAAAAATATTGTCTGAAGACACAAGTAATTCAAGAATTACAAGGCGCGAAATTTAACATAATATACTCCGACGTTATGTTTGAAAATCGGTGTATATTTTTAACGAAGCTTTGAGTTTAATAAACTAATTTAATTAACTTAATCTAAGATAAAAACAACAATTAAAAATACTGAAACCAACAAAAAGAAAAAAATCATTTTAATAATTTAGGTTCATAATTACAAAAGCGTTAGCTGTAAACTTTATGATCTTTTATTAGCCACAACCAACTTTTTTATAATTATAACCTTAAATATTATTATATTTTTTTTTGGTAGATTTCAATAAAAGCTTTCTTTTTATTAGTACCTATTTTATTTTTCGTGTTTTTAGTCTTTCAAAATTTTAACTAATATAACATTAATTTATAAAAATGATTTGATTATTTTATACAAGATGGTTGTGAAGGGAAAGGTATTCCGTAATTTTGGGGCGTCCGCCATATTGGATATATGCATTGTCACCAGAAATATACATGTATGTGTAATTAGTTAGATAGATCTAGTCGAAAAAATTTCAGGAAATTGGACGACAGGGTCTTTTCAACTAATAAATAATAATATTGACATTTGCCATATAATAACAAAGAAAATAAAATTTCTGTGAACGCGTGCGGTAACGCGGGTAACGGTTACTACTAAACATTATGATATTTACTATTCGTTTTAATGGTTTTCTATATATGTTATCACGTCATGTTAAAATTAAACAAAGTATGCTTGTCAAATACCTAACTAACATCTACAGAACAAAAGAACAAAATATTTCCGAAACTACAAATTTAGAACAACTTATTTTTCATAACTATCTTGTAAAAATATACAGAATAATAAATCGTTATGAAATGTATATCAAATTTATATAAAAAACAACATTAAAGGGTACCTATATCTCTTCTCCGCACGCGCCGATTTTCTCCAAAAATTGTTTTTACAAAACTTGTAAAATATAATAAACCGTTTTGGAAAGTATACCATATAAAAAAGTCATAGCATATAATATCTCTTTTGTGCATGTGCCGATTTTCCAAAAAAAAATTCAAAACTTTCGTGTAAAAATAGATAAGATAACAAATCGTTATGAAATGTAAACCATTATTATATATGAAACAACGTCATAGCTTATAACTCTTTTACGCATGCGACGATTTTCCCCAAAAAATTTACAAAAATTCCTAGTAAAAATAGATAGAACAACAACATTATAGTATATATTATGCCTTTTACGCATGCGCCGATGTTCCCCAAAAACAGTTGGCCACTTCCACTCCGCTCATCCATAGTGTCGGAATGGTAAGAAATGTAAAAAATGACGTTTGCATCTGTCAAAGTATTATGTTCTAAATAATTAGTTATTCAAATTGTTAACTCAGAAGGCGTTGCATTTAACAAATATTTTAAATGTCATCCGTTTTTGAACAAATGCAATATTTTTATTTTAAGACGGAACATACGCAATCTTTAAATTACCGTATTAAATCGTGCAACAGAGAGAGATAACTGAAAGTTGTTTACCCTCGGTTATATCAAATTGAATTTTTTCTATATAAAGTATAAAAAAACTGTTTGGGCAAATTCTGTTGTGCGAAATTTATGTAAAATTTTCTCCTCTTTCGTTTAAGACGGGTTTCAAACCGATCTGATTTAAATTGAGTGAGTTATAAGCGAAAAGCTTCGCTTTTTCTTTATTGCTTCTCTCTGGGGTCAAAATTCAAAAATCGGGCGACGTTAGGATTTAAGTTACCCGGAAACGAATCGAACAAAAATTTTTTTTTTAAATTGGTTAAGGCGTTTGGGCTGTACGCTGGATACAAAAAGCATGACTCACAGATTCACAGACAAAGCGAGTACATATAAGGCGCTTCCGGCTAAAGCTTGGATCGCGCCTAAGAACAAATTTTCTCAAAATAAAGTGCTGCGTATCGTTACAAACGCTTCTTTTTCCGAAACCCCCACATTCTTGAGGAGCTGAGCATTGAAACTATGGAACCGTTCATTAAAAACTGCGCCCAGAACTTCTCACAAATTATAGTAGATCAGGTGTTAGAAATATATACTCTCATCTGTTATTTGATAATGACAAAAATTATATGTTAGATTATATATATTAATAAATCGCACATTGGTTGCACAACTAAATCGCGTACCGATGCTGTTAAATTAAATACATTCTAATTGACTTTTTTGGATCAACTTCCCCGATTTGTTAATCATAAAAATCGAGCCTAAGATGAAAGTGGCGTGTGTGAGTCGGAAAATACGCAAAAATGGTAAATATTTTGAGCCGGAATGAAACTACCTTCTTCCCCCGTTTTAGAGGATGCTGAACACGATGGCGGCATCAGAATTTCTCGTTGGGGTGGCCCAATCCTTCAAACCGGCCAAAAAACTTGTGTCTAGCGGGAGCAAAGCAACTACTGAGCTGACCAATGACGTTAGAGGAATGCCACGCCGGCGCGATTACTTATTTTTCCGAATCCCGCTTTTAAAGGTTATGCCGAGATAAATACAGATAAATAATAGGTTACGTTAACGTCCACGTGTTTTGTTGTTCGCGGTTTGGTTTTCGGTTTTCCTTAATAAGGTAATTAATTATTAATTTACTAATTTATAAGTTTTGAGCATTGTGAAATGTGAATTATTTTTTGTTGTTTTCAGTTGGGTAAAATGGAGTGTGGTGCCTGTCAAAAACAATTCGTTAGGTTTAGTGACCTCAGAAGACATGCAAAAAAATTTCACCCTGAGGCAGTCGACGATTTGGCCCCATTAAAAAGGCAACAAAAACATTATGAGTTTTCTTTCACCTGTGGAAAAAAGTTTAGTCATAAAAAAAATTTCAATGCTCATTTAAAAACACACGATGTTACCAGAAAAGTTACAGAACTTACCCATAGACTATATACTACTACGGAAGTATTTTAAATACTGTTATTGTTTTAAACATCAATTAATTTAAACAAATAAGTTACAGATAATTTTAATAATTAAAATAACTAATTTTCATCATTTTTTTGACGTTCAAAAGAGCAAAAAAGTTCAGTCACTTTTTTGAGTCATTAGTTACACTCGAACCTCCTTAACATTTTGTTCTTTTCTCCATAACTATAAAACTGTAGGATCAATTTGGAACTTTTTTTTGTTAGATGATACAGAATATCAAGATAAAGATAATTTATGCATTCATGATGATCCAAAACAGGAAGAGTCAAAAGCCCTCATAGAGACACTAATAGTTGGTGCAAAAGATGAGTCTGTTGAAGTTGAAGAAGAGAAGGAAGAAATTCGCCGTAAATTAAATAAAGTAATTGATGACATTAAAACCAAAGATAAATTAAAGGCTTTTAAGAAATTAATTGCTCCTATTGAAGCAACTATGTTAGCTGTTGAGCAAAGCACTAGTTATTCATTAGGAATAGTATCAGATGTACATAAAAAAATTCCCGCAAATAAAAAAATTTTGCCACAAAGACGATTGTATAGTACAAAAAAACGTGCAAATACACAAGCTAGTCAGAGGCGTATAAAAAAAATTTCAAAAAATGATCGTGATAAAGTAGCTGTAGAAATGCTGTTAAATAATAATAATAATGAAAATGTATCAGATCTAATTTGAGGCTTAGCAAAATAAAGTTAATTTTACATTATTGAGTGTCTTCTTTAATAAGTTCTTTTTTGATTTAATTTTTATTGACATTTTCTGACGAAAAAAAAAAACTACTACATAGTACGTATAAATAAAAAATAGAGTTTATAAAAATTCGATAACCTACCTCTATTTAAGAATAATTATATGTATAAAAAAGTCCCTGAATAAAGATACAAAAACAAATTGCGTCAGGTACTTATAATAAACTAAAAATATCTTACTTGAGATTCAAAAATATATTATTATTTTATAAAAAATATCCAGTAATTATTCCCAAATAAACATTTTTATTTGTGCATTAAAACAACATTAATGTTTTTAAAAACATAAACATTTACAACCAATAGGGTTAGGTCTGCTCTTATTGGCCAAGCTCAATAGTTGCTTTGCTGCCGCTAGACACAAGTGGCCAAAAACCACCCCCGTAAAGCAATTTACTAGGTTTCCCTGCAGAAAGAAGTACTTTACGCCCATTTTTGCTGAGCACGGTGGTGGTGTTGGATATCGCGTCCGACCCCTACCAACCCCTTCACCGGCCAATACTCGCCCCCAGAAAGGGAGAATTTTTTTTATATATATATGGAGCTTATGTAATGTAAAACGGGAGGAGAACATGTATTTGCAGTTGATAAAAAAAAATTCACCCCTTTCGGGGGTGAGTATTAGCCAGTGGAGGGGTTGGTAGGGGTCGGACGCAATATCCAACACCACCACCGTGCTCAGTATCCTCAAAAACGGGGGGAGAAGGTAGTTTCATTCCGGCTCAAAATATTTACCAATCCTCTGACTTACACATGCCACTGCCCACTATGAGAGAATATGACACAAATAAAATTTTAACAAAACAAACAAACTCAATGTACACATAAAACAAAACTATTTACAAAGTATGTTTATGTGAACGATCTATATTTATGTATAGAATCAATGGTATATTTCAATTCCTTGTGTCATATTATTTCATTTTAGGCTCGATTTTTTTTATTAAAAAAACGGAGAAGTTGATCCAAAAAAGTCAATTAGAATTTATTTAATTTAACAGCATTGGTACGCGATTTAGCTAGGCAGCCCATGTGCGATTTATCAAGGTATATTATTATCTAACATAATAATTTGATGATGACAAGGATTATTATGTTAGATAATATATACATTTCTAATACTCACACTATTAGATGAATGTCCTGGAGCAGTACGTAACCAGCCCAGTCAACAGTTACCTCACCGCAGGTCCAAACGCAAACTTCCACTCTATCTAATTATTAATTCATTCTTTACACTCTTATAATAATAATCAGTGACGTAAAACAATCTCTAATCCTAGTCCTAGTGTCAATCAGTTTTGATAGGGAAGTCTCCTAGCCGACCCTTAGTGTTACTCTATAGTGAAGTTATTTCGATTATAAAATCGGCTTTACTGAATTAGAAAATAACTAGTGTGACCTGTGCGAATTAATAGCACTAAATAAGTATAATAATTATCACTTTACAAAATTATTTTTTAAATATTATGATTGCAGGTATTCAATTCTTTTCTAATTTTGCACACTGCTTATAACGTTCTTCTTTTTGTTGTATTACAATATGAAGCTCAGATGACAGATCGAAGAAATATTTTACCAAAATTGTCATATAGAGGCGCAAGTAGCAAAAGCGTTGAGTTAAGCCGTCAGATGGCATCATGCAGCATTGCTGTGACGTTGTTCAGCGTTGCTCTCTGTTTCAAAATTAAAGCCGTCAGATGGCAGTATGCAGTATTGTGTCTGTTGTATTACAATATGAAGGTCAGATGACAGATCGAAGTGTTGACGTTGTTTCAAAATTAAAGCCGTCAGATGGCAGACGTTGTTCAGCGTTGCTGTATTTTAATTAATTTACAAAAACAAAAGCAATAATAAATTTTTTAGTTGTCGATGTCAGTAGAGCAAGCAAATTATCTGTAAAATGATATATAATTTATGTGGAGAAATTGTGAGGTTTTTTCTAAAAAGGGAGGCAAACATCTTTAACCTTAGCGTATTAATATATATGATGTAAGACCGCACTTTAGATTATGAACTTTGACATTCAGTAATGAATATTCTTTAAAAAGAAATACAAGTGCATGTAAATTTGTACTATTCTGAATCGAAGTGTTCAGGTATAGATGCGCATAATACAAGTAGGCAAAGAATGTAGATCTATTATATGTCTCACACGCAGCGGGTAATTCAGAATCCTGCGCACAACAGACCATCCGGTCGACGAACAAACAGTCGTGAAGTTTGATTGTTATCACCCGCAAGTTGCAATTTCAATTGTCATTGGCATTTTGTAGAAGTGCTCAACATACGATAATTTCTTACCTTAGACAGAATTTATGGCTAAATGTATATTTCTCTACATATTTATAACCTCGCTATTTACATTTGGACATCCGTATTTATTTAATTTGTATAATTGAAATTAATCTAATTTCCTTGTATTAAGAACTTACACATAAAAGAGAATCCGGCAGCATGTTTTATTCGTTCATATTCTATCAGTTAAATTTAAGTGTTAAAATGCACCACAAATGAAAAACACAACTTTCATATTTAGAATATTTATATTCAGTGAAAAGCTTATCAACAAACTTTTTGTTTTTCGTTGCCTGAGAAGCTTTACATTATTAATAATAATTATATTAATAATAATGAGACCAAACACTTTAACACCCCCACATGGTCAAATAATACCAATTATTTTATACAGATACTAAACCTATATTTTTTATAAAGTTCTGAAATTTAGAGGCAAAAAGTCCTTTTGTTAACATATCAGCTATCATCTTTTCAGTTGGAACATAATCGATTTTTATTTCGCCGCTGTCAACTTTCTCCCTGATAAAATGATGCCGTGTGTCAATATGCTTCGTCCGGGGTCTGTAACCGCTGTTCTTTGATAAGTCAATTGCTCCTTTGTTATTAAAAATGACAGTTGCCGATGAAACTATGGACGGCTCTAGATCTTTAGCCAGTGCACGTAACCAAAGCGCCTCCTGGCATGTAGTTGAGGGTGCCATGTACTCGGCCTCTGTTGTCGAGAGTGCAACGGAGCCTTGTCTTTTGCTTTGCCATACGATTGGAGCTCCCTGAAACATAAAAATACTACCTGTGATGGAGCGTCGATCGTCACTGTCGTTGGCCCAATCTGCGTCGCAATAGCCAAAACAGCCATCAAACTCGAATGTTGATTTACAACTGAACTCGAGTTTAGTGTCCAATGTGCCCTTGAGGTATCTGAAGACACGTTTCACTGCCATCCAGTGTCTTTTTCCGGGATTCTGCATGTAGGGACTGACGGAACCTACTGCGTAAGAAATTTATGGTCTCGTACCCTGACTGGCATATAATAGACTGCCTACTGCTTCTCTGTACGGGATTTTGCTCATCTCACGAATCTCTTCTGAAGTTTTTGGCTCCATGTCGTTACATAATTTATTATTGAGATCGAAGGGTGTTGCGACTGGATTACAATCGTTCATACCGAATTTCTGTATTACTTTCTGTATATACGTGTTCTGATCCAACCAAATTTTACCCTTTTTACGATCTCTCGTAATTGCCATTCCTAGTAAATATTTTGCTTCTCCAAGATCTTTCATATCGAACATTTGTGATAGTTTGGTCTTCAGAGACGATTTTTCTTTCTCGTCATTGGCCAGAATAAGCAAGTTGTCAACATAAACGGCAACAATCACAAGACCTTTTATGTTCCGTTTGAAATACACACAGGGATCGGCCTGTGACCTGGAAAATCCTATGGTCGTCAATGTTTCGTGAAGTTTCTTGTTCCAAGCTCGACCACTCTGTTTTAATCCATACATTGATTTTTGAAGTCGCTACACTTTTTCTTCTTCAGGTTTCATAAGTTCCTTCGGTGGTTTTACATATATCTCCTCCTCGATATTTCTGTGCAAGTAAGCTGCTGTCACATCCATTTGGTCCATATGTAAATCGTACTTCGCTGCTAAAGCGCACAAAAATCGAATCGATATATATCGTACCACTGGAGAATATGTTTCGCTATAATCGATGCCTTCCACTTGTCCGCAACCTCTTACGACAAGCCTTGCTTTATTGCGCTGCGTTTTTCCAGTCGAGTCTAGTTGAGTCTCTTGAACACCCACTTCGTGTCAAGTGCTCGTTTGTTTTTCGGTAAGTCGACTAATGTCCAGGTGCCATTCTTTACAAGGGAATCGTGCTCCTCTTTCATAGCTTTTATCCATTTCGCGCTGTCAGACGAATCTAAAGCTTCTTCTATGCTTTCCGGATCCGTTACATCACTACTCAGAGTAAGATACGTAACAAAATCATCCTTGATAGCTGGTCTACGAATTCGCGTAGATCTGCGGAGATTGTCTGGTTCGATAATCGGTTCTTCATGTGCTAGTTTGTCGAGATTTCCAAAACTTTCAGAGCATTTGGAATACCCGCTCATCGTTTCAGAATCGGCCTCGTTAATCTTTAGTCGTTGTCCCTCGAGTTTCCGCTCAATTTTCTTTTCTTGGTGTGCGTCCTGTGGACTGGCATCTTCGTCAAATTGAAAAATACCAACATTTCCATTGATCCGCTCTTTGAAGTTCTCCAGAAAAATCACATCACGACTTTTTGTGATTTCTTTCGTATCGGGATCTATAAGTCGATATCCTTTTGAGTCTTCGCAATATCCCATGAACTTTCCTTTGGGGTCCAGTTTTAGTCGTAACTCTTTCGGAACATGTGCATAGGTTATACAGCCGAAAACTCTTAAATGTGTTAAACTTGGTATTGATTCCGACCACAATTCTTCTGGCATTTTTCCTCCGATGCTGGAATTCGGTGATCTGTTCGCTAGGTAAGCGGCGGTTGCTACTGCTTCAGCCCAGTAAATCTTCGGAAGTTCGGCTCCGAACATCATACTCTTCGCCTTCTCAATGAGAGTTCTGTTTTCCCGTTCGGCTACGCCGTTTTGCTGCGGGGTGTACCTTATTGTAAACTGATGTTTTATGCCGGACTTCTTCATGTACTTATCAAGCTCTTTACTGATATACTCTCCAGCGTTGTCACTTCTGAGAATTTTAATTCTTTTTTCAGTTTGATTTTCAATAAAAATTTTAAATTCGATAAAAGTTTCTGTGACCTGACTTTTTTCCTTTAAGAAAAAAACAAAAGTTTTTCTGCTATAGTCATCGATAATTGTTAGGAAATACCTTGAACCTCCGATCGACGTATTTTCCATAGGACCGCAGAGGTCGGAGTGTAGCAACTGTAAGAATTTCTGTTGAATGTGTTTTGCTACGTGGAAAAGGTTGTCTGTGCTGTTTTCCCTCAATACAAGAAGCACATGGCGGCGTTTCTGTATCACTAATTTGTATTTCTGTAGCAGTATTCTTGCTAAGCGCGATCACACTTTTGTAATTTAAGTGTCCGGGACGCTTGTGCCATAGTTCTCCGTTCTGTGTTTTTGCAGCAAAATAAACTTTCTCCTTCGGTGTGTTCAGTTTGTAGATTCCGTTTTCTTCTGACATTGTTGCAAGCCGAATTCCATCATCATTGCTTATGTAACTGTCCCCCGGCCTAAATATAACAGAAAATCCGTTATTTACTATTTTACTGACTAATAGTAAATTCGCGGCACTCTTTGGAGCATACAGTACGCCTTTAGCTACAACTTCGTCTATTCCTTCTTGGCCATCACGGGGATTTTTACGTTACCAATCGCCTCGACAGAGTAAACGTCCTTGTTCGCCACGGTGATATCAATGTTCTCGCAGTCCTTATTATTCTGTAAGTTTCCCTTTTCATTTGTAAGATGAGTGGATGAACATGAATCTACATACCATTTTCCTTTGCTGACTTTTAAGGAAGACAGAAGCGCTACAAACGCTTTTTCATTCTTCAAAGAGTTTGGCTTCCGTACTGTCTTTTGCGAATTTCCTCCTGAGTTTCTTTTTGCTTTGGATCGACACACATTTGCGTAATGTCCATATTTATTACAACTAAAACAACGAGGCCCTTACAAAGAACGCCGTCTGATTACTCGTACTTTTACCAGCTTTTGAATTTTTGACGTCTTGTAACAATTTTGTTTTAATAAAATCTGCGGTAATTACAGTTCCATTATCATAGGCTTATACTCTTCTGGTAAACCTGCCAACATTAAAGTACCAAGCCATTCGTCAGGTACATTAAAATCGAGACCATTTAATTTATGCGCTGTGATCATTATATCATTCACGTATTCCTCAACAGAATTAAATTTTTCAAGCTGTGCTGTAACTAAATTACGAAGTAAGCTTACTTTTCTGGTGAGTCCTGAATCTTCGAACGCTGTTTGAAGTTTTTGCCATACATCTTTGGCTGTAGTTGCCGACTGAATGTGTGAGTAGTTCATCGGGTCCACGCATAGAATCAGTTTGGATTTTGCCTTTGCCATTTTCCGCGTATCCTCGTCTGTCCCCTCGATGCACCCCCACATGTTTTCGTGCTCGAGATAAGCTTGCATAGCAAATTTCCATGTCGGATAATTCTCGCGTCCTTTTAATTTTTCAATCGCTGGAATTCCGTGCATAGATGATGTCATCTCAGTGCAAATTATTGATTTCTTTTTTTAATCATTTGTAACCAACTTTAACGAAAAATTAAATTAAATTCGGGTGCCTGGGCCCATAACCAATTAAATTTAAGTGTTAAAATGCACCACAAATGAAAAACACAACTTTCATATTTAGAATATTTATATTCAGTGAAAAACTTATCAACAAACTTTTTGTTTTTCGTTGCCTGAGAAGCTTTACATTATTATAACAATATTAACAATAATGAGACCAAACACTTTAACACTATCAAACACGCACCCTTTACAGTTGCATTTGAGAAAGGTAATTCTTTTTCACCATAGATCAAATTGTTATTAAAACTAACTTAACTTTCCAAAAAGCACAAAAATTCTTTTAGGATGACGTGCATTAATGGGCTGTTAGCCATAACTTTCCATACATCAAATACTTCTATAAGAATCAAACTTAAATTTTATGCTAATAGTGTAGTAACGTAACGAAAAGATGTTTCATTAATTAATTTTGACATTCTAAATTATTATACCTAAAAAGTATTCGACGCTAAATCGAAGGCAACGAGATCCAAGTCAACATAATCAACTGTTTAGAAATTGAGTTTTAATGTATGAAATAGTATCTTTTGATTCTAATAAGAAAGGTATTCTAGAAATACGTATTTTATTTCTATACTGACTAAAAAAGTGTTTTTTAAGTAGTTCCTGAAAAAAATAGAAACACTTAACGCGAAGTGCTCTAATACAAAGGGTGTTCAAAAAATCTTAAATTACCGTTTACGGTTTATAGACCAACCCGTGAACTATTTATATTATAAACTGTTAAACAGATTATCAGATATTTGGAGAGGTTGGATAAATAAACGTTACGTTTTCAAATGTACAACGTTCCGTTGATATTTTTCAACTTCATCAGGCAATCTACAAAATAATTGCAACGTATAATACAAATAGATAAAATTAATGACACTATTTACATTTGAGGTTAACATCCTTGCAAAACTCATGTGGTCGGTAAAACTGAGTCAAGCGATGATCAAACAAGTTACTGTAAATGTCGGCTACAATTTTTAAATGAATATTTCTCCCATTCCAAATAATTGCTTTTATTTTTATTTAGAATTGGAGAAATATTCTTGTAAAAAATGTATCAAACATTTACAGTAACTTGTTTTATCATTGCTTGACTAATTTACGGACCAACTGAGTTTTCCAAGGATTTTAACCTCAAATGTAAATAGTGTTATCAATGTTATTCTATTCAATCTATTTGTTTCATAAATATATGTTATATTATACATCGCAATTATTTTGTAGATTGTCTGATGAAGCTGAAAAATGTCAACGACACGTTACCACACTTGAAAACGTAACATCTATTTATCCAACCTGTCCAAGTACCCGATAATCAGTATTTTATTAACATGGATGAAAGCAACAACCCTATATTTTTAACATTTTTTATTTGCAAATTTCTAACTCAAAAAATTTGTCAACGCTTTCTGTCAACAAAAAAATATTGATTTTAAAAAATATAGTATACTTTTCCTACATGCACTATTCCTGTATTCTTTTCAGACCTACTCAATATCGGAACTAGCTCCAGAATTTCGGAACTGAGTACTCAATATAGAAATCAGTTCCGGAAATGACGGTGATCCAGTATTAGAGATCCTAGGACCTAGATAGTAGCACATGACCTATTTTTTTTAAACGTTTTCACAATATCCGTCCGTAATACATGCTAATGGGCAGGAACCGTCAGATGTATCTATATTATTAGTTTCACGTTAAGAAATTTAGTTTTTTTAAAGAATAATAAAACTTCACATTATAACAATTTTATTACATAAGACAAAAACAACGTAGAATAGAATAACAAAAAGAAATGACGGAAAATACAACGATTATGGTTGTTAAATTTATAACAAAACAAAAAAAAAACAAATAATTAAGTTTTTAATAAAAAAATCAAAAAATTAGAGCGATTATCAATTTTGTCTGGATACAGTCGTGGCTGCGATCCAAGTGTCCTGTGTTTCGGTATTCTTCATGGCCATCCCCGTTGTGCGTTCGTTAACGTAAACAGAGTCGCGTTCGTATGATACAGGCGATCCCTGTATCCTGTTGTAACGTGTTGCTAATAATATAAAACACAAGACGTTTTTTTTTCGACAGTCCGCCAGAAGTTACTATTCAATGACTTTACATATTTTTTTAATTGAAGTTTTTAGTCTAGATTATTTTTAACTTCCTGCATTAAAAAAAAATCATTTTTTTTTTCAAAAAAATCGGGAAGTTATTGTTTTCAAACCGATTTCCAAAAATCGATTTTTAGTCCGATCTCAACATTTTAAGGTCCTAAGAAGCTATTTTCTGACTATTTTGACGACGATTTCTGTAAGGCTGTAGTGTGTGTATGTATGTGTGTGTGTGTGTGTGTTCGTATGTTCGATTCAAACGCGGTTTGCGGCATCTGACGTGACCTTGCTCAACTTAGATTTCCGGAAAATTTGGAATGATTCGGCCCAATAAATTTTGAAAAATCTCAAAAACACAAGTTTCCAATATTTTTAGGAGTTTGTTTTTTTTGAAATATTTTCTAAACTAGAAAACCGATTATTTCCAAAATCTAATCCACTCTTCTCCTTAAAGAACTGCGTCGATTTCCGCAAACCGCATTAATTTGTGAGATATCGTGAACGAAATATTAGTTAAACAGTGTTTTTCTAAAATTACTCGTAAAATTCTTTTTAAATCGATTTTTTTGAAATAAATTACTTTCTTAGGTTAAAAAAATTGCGTCGATTGCCACAAACCGCATCAAAATCGGTTCATTTCTTCACGAGATATTGTGAACGATAAATTCGTTAGAAAGTGTTTTTTTTTTTGTGAGCTCGAAGATCTAAAAATAAACTTTTTGCTATATTTTATATATTTTTGAGCCTTTTGAACTCGAAACAGTTTAACAATCTGTCAAGCGACCGCTTGACATATTGTTATATAGCAAGGAGTATTCATTTGTTTCAACAAATTTTGTTTTACACGGCACACTTTGATCAGTATAGATAACGTCAAAAATCAATTTTGACCAGTTTCGTAACTTTGTTTTCGTTCAGATATAGGATATAATATATCATAATATTAATCAGAAAAATAAGCTAAATTTGAATATCTAAAAATCCAAAATGGCGTCCATAAGAAAAACTGAAGTTCATATCAATATCTCTTTATGTAGTGGATATAAAAAAATTATATTCACGCCACAGAAAAAACCTTAAAAAGTTACCACAAATAGTTCAATAAATTTTCAGACATCTTCATAAATAAAAAATTTGAAAAGAAGTTTGACCCTGTTTTCCTATACAGGGTCAAACTTTTTTCCCAATTTTTTTTGGACACCTGTATACAGAGTGCCCCAAAAGTGGATGTCCAAACGAAATCCATGTTTCCTAACCGTAACTTGGTCTGATAGTGTTTGTTTATAACAAAAAGGGAAATAATATTTCCAAAAATGGCGCTAAATTGTTCAGGAGAGTATGTACGTGGAGAAATGTTGATCTGACCCGTAGGTCCGGCTATCCGATCAATGTCAATAGTGTATGTTCCATACGACAAAAAAAGTGATAATAAAAGCTGTTTAGCCTTAGATGCTGAGCGTGTTTTATTTAAATAAAAAAAAAAAAAAAAAAGCTGTTACTCTCTCTTTCATCGTCAGATAAAATGTAACAATAGGTATCTACCTTACATCCTGACCTGTGAACACAACTGTGTAGTACTGTGAAGTGCTAGTGAATTGAAGTGAACTATATATGTGCTCAAAGATATTTCACTTCACTTATCGTATCACAGAAATACACGTACAAACGTTAAGAGTGAAATGATCGCAGCTACTTCCAAGTGATATCGTTCAAGATCACTGTGAAACTGTAGCGGTGAAGTGATTAAGTTCTTTCTGGGACTATAACAAATCAATGAATACAAATTAACAAAATTATAATCCAACACCCATTATGAAGATTAGTATTTTCAAGTGGTGCGATCATCTTCTTATTGATGCTAATTAGCGAGACGTGCGCCGAAATTTTAATTGAATGCGTTAGTATTTGGAATGTTTATTTTTGCTCGTAATTAAAATTTCCAGTTTTTGTTGTACAATTTAAATTCTATGTAGAAAACGGTCCAAGTAATGTTAAATTAGCCATATTTAGGAGACTATAGAACCCTAATAAAAATGTAGGAATAAATTAATTTACTGCACTTTATATGTGTTGTTCACCCCTAGCTTTCAGTGCCTTGGTGGCCGTAGCTCGACACAGTAGCTCTGCGTAATCTGATACCGAACATTTTTCATAATTCAAACTGCCACAAACACAAAACTTTCGAATACAAATGAAAAAGAATAATTATAAATGAGTGTGCTTTGTGTGCTCTTTTGTGTTTTATCTACCTTACTAACGTACATAATATTTAATTCTGTAAAAAGGCGTGTGGTTAAATGAATCACTTTAATACTCCATCACGACTTATAGATATCTATCACAGAACGAAGAAACGGTAAAAAACGTATACTTACAACGCATGCGTGTAGTTTTGTCTTATTATTTTTAACAGCCATCAAAAAACAAGAGGTAATCAATTCGTCATATTTTTTTTTAAATGTTTGTTCAGCAAAACTTTTTGAGAGTTAACCGATTTGAAAAATTTCAACGCCATTTTGTTCAGAATGTTTATAGATTGCTATCATACATATTTTTTTTAAAAGTCGGTTCAGTTGTGTTTAATTAAAAAAGGAGGTTTTTTTATGTTATTTTATATCTCCAGCATTTGTGAATCGATTTTGATGATTCTTTTTCTATTAAATGGGGAATGTCTTCAAAGTCGTTTCACATAACTTTTACTTAAATCGGTTTGGCACTTTAGTATTAAAATACTAAGGAAGAAACTGGCTAATGATGTGCAAACTACGTATTGCAAAACGATTTTATATATTCGTATTCGTTTAACTATGGTTGTTGTATAATTCATAAAAACTTTCGCAGTACGTATGTGAATCTTGTAATGCGTTGCTATACATATATTACTAGCCGCTACCCGCGGCTACGCCCGCGATTGAGATGGAAATCGACTTTTGACATGCATATTAGGGGTTGAGGGAGGCATCGAGTAAAAAAAATCTTTCAGGCAAATATTGCACATGTATTCCCGAAAAGTTATAATTTTTGTGTTCCTAAAAATGTCCAAGTCACCCTCATTCCTGTGCAGGAATTGGGGGTGGGGGTGATATTTATCTCCAAAGAATGTCCTCTTCAAAGTAAACAACATCATAAAACCCCTTCTTAACGGGTGCTTACGTTATCAAAGGAAACTACTGTCACATTTTATCCTGATCCATCTTAATCGCGGGAAAAAAATTGTTATTTAGATCAATACAAATTAATAATAAATTATGACTTTTTAGAATTTTTCTGTTCAAGTGTAATACATTGTAAAATTGATGACATTCACGTGACCAACGCCCCGACAAACTTTGAAAATGACACCCATGTTGATTTTTAGACTATTTACCTTTTTTCACCCTCTGACGGGGTTTTTTTTTTCAAAAAATCTCGGAACACGTGTTTATTTATTTGTTGACAGGAGTAATCCTGCGCATTTTCGAATTGATACATCTATCTTATATGATTTCTCCATGCAAATTTTGAACCCCCGTTACACCCTTTTAGGGGTTGAATTTTCAAAAATCCGTTCTTAGCGGATGCCTACGTCATAACAACTATGTGTGTCAAATTTTAGCCCACTCCCTCCAGTGGTTAGAGAGGTGTGCGTTGATTCTCCATTAAAAATTTTTAACCCCCGTTACACCCTTTCAAGGGTTGAATTTTCAAAAATTCGTTCTTAGCGGATGCCTACGTTATATTAAGTATCTGTGTGCCAAATTTCAGCCCAATCCGTACAATGGTTTGAGCTGTATGTTGATTCTCCATTCATATTTTAAACCCCCGTTACACCCTTTTAGGGGTTGAATTTTCAAAAATCCGTTCTTAGTGGGTGCCTACGTCATAATAACTATCTATGTGCCAAATATCAACCCAATAAGTCCAGCGGTTTGAGCTGTGCGTTGATAGACCAGTCAGTCAGTCACGGTTTCCTTTTATATATACAGAGTTAGCTGTTGCCCGCGGCTTCGCTCGCCCACACTTCGGGATTGGACAAAATTTACTTTTTTGTAAACACGTGAGGAACCTGTGTGCCAAATTTAGAGTCTCTAGATCCAGCGGTTTGCGCTGCTATTTCATCCCATTTTTTTACGTTTTGTCACCCCATTTCCCCTTTTAAGGGTTGAATTTTGAAAAATCCTGAAACACGTATTTACTCATTTAGCGCCAGGGGTATTCCTGCAAAGTTTCGAATAAAATGGTCTAACTAATCTTGTTTCTCCATACAAACTTTGCACCCCCGTTTTACCCCCTTAGGGGATGAATTTCCAAAAATCCTTTCTTAGTGCTCCCCTACGTTATAAAAGGAACCCCTGTACAAAATTTCAAGTTTCTAACCCTTATAGTTTAGGCCCTGCGTTGATATGTCAGTCAGTCAGTCAGCTTCTCTTTTTATATATATAGATAATTGAGGTTGTACCTGAGAAGTTTGAACTACTAATAAACAATTATCAATATATAAGGAAAAAAATTCCGTCCGATTTCGCTAGTTGTAGTGTTTTTGATGTTAATCAAAAGACGTTTTACACTTTAATAGTAAAATTTTAATATAAAAAAAAACGTTTTCTACAAATTACATAATTTTCTAATACATAATTATTATCAGTACAATACTGGTTATAAATATACATTACACCTCCACCCATAAGCAAAACAATATTTTTCTTTATTACAAAATAAAACTTAATCATTTTTTTTAACTATAAATAAGTCTGTCAATTGGTTTAATAATACGCTTAGGTCTAATCTTATTTTCCTGAGAATCAATTGGCAAGTTTGTCATCTGATTATCAGTAAAATGCTTAGTCATATCATTTTCGGTTTTTGCAATTTGGTTTAAATGTCTTTTCCAAATAGTATTTAAGCTAGGTACATAAATCAAATAATGCCTGGTGCCAATAATTTTATTTATACAGCCACGCAACCAACTTTTTTTGTTTATATTTCTATAATCACGAACTAAAACAGGATCATTAATTTTGAAAGATACTTCCCTTGTCCCTTTATAATTTTTGATTTGTTTCTGTTGAGCCGATATTACTTTATCTTGAACAGTACTGTTGGTTGCCTGATTTTCAGAAACTTTTGGATTTATAAAATCAAAATTAGATCGGATCTGACGACCAAACATGAGCATTGCCGGACTTTCTCCGGTAGTGCAATGGGCAGTAATACGATAATTCAATAAAAAATTACATAAAATTTTGTTTAAATCTTTACATTCCCCTTTACCTATAGCATTCAACAAGGCGTGTTTTACAGTTTTTACGGAATTTTCCGCTGCGCCATTGGTTGCCGGATTAAATGGGGCTCCTCTAAGATGTTCAATATTATTTGACTTTAAAAAATTTTGAAATTCTAATGAAGTGAATTGAGTTCCCGAATCAGAGACAATAGAAAAAGGAATTCCGAAGCGAGCAAACATGGTTCTTAAAACTTGGATTGTAGCTTCGGATGTAATTTTTTTCATCATAAATACTTCCAGCCACTTGCTGTGAGCATCGATAACGACTAAAAAGTACAAATTTTGAAACGGTCCCATAAAATCTATATGTAACCTTTCCCAGGGCTTCATTGGGTATTCCCAACATTTTAATAGAGATTTTGGGGGTGAAGGTTTGTTATATATACAATGGTCACAATTTTTTGCGACTTTTTCAATTTCGAAGTCCATTTTTGGCCACCAGATGTATGATCTGGCTAAAGACTTCATCTTGACTATACCGAAATGAGAAGAATGAATTAATTTTAACATTTCATTTTGAAGTGTTTTAGGAATGACTATTCTGTGTCCATAAAACAAGCAGTCTTCAGTTATAGATAATTTATCTCTTTGCAAAAAAAATGGCTTTAACTCCCCAATAGTGTTATTATTCCAATTTGATTTCAGTTTGTTTATTACTTCCTGTAACACTGGGTCGTTTATAGTCTCTCTTTTCACATCATCAAACTTCAAAGGAATGCAAGTATTTTCATTCAAATTATTTATTACGATCGCGTCACTATCTTCAGTTCTCATTTCGGTTTTTGGTAAGGGTAATCGTGATAAGCTATCTGCAATATTTTTATCGGATTTGATATATTGTATCTCATAATTAAAATTTGACAAAATTAATGCCCATCTCTGTAACCGATTTGCCGATACCAACGGTATACCCTTTTTAGGTCCAAAAATAGTGATAAGGGGTTTGTGGTCCGTTAACAATTTAAATGTATTGCCGTGTAAATATTGATAAAATTTGGAAACTCCAAAAATTATCGCGAGTGCTTCTTTCTCTATTTGAGAATAGGCTTGTTCACTTTTGGTTAATGTGCGCGATGCAAAAGCGATAGGTTTTTCATCGCCATTATGAAAGATATGTTCAATAATTGCTGAAATCCCGTATGCTGACGCGTCTGTGCTCAATTTAATTTTTAGTTTAGGATCAAAATGAACTAAAACTGGGGCTGAACTTAAAATTGTTTTAATTTGCTCAAATGAACGTTCGCAATCGTTTGACCACTGCCAAGGTTCATTCTTTTTTTAGCAGGTTATATAATGGGTACAAAATGCTTGCACTGTTCTCAATGAATTTATTATAATAATTTATTAATCCTAATATCGACTTTAGTTGAGTTATATTTTCAGGCTTGGGAGCATGAACTATCGCTTCAATCTTATCGTTACTTGTGTGCAAGGCTTCGCAATCGATATTGTAGCCTAGGTAGTTTATTGATTTTTTAAAAAATTCGCATTTATTTTTAGAAACCGTTAAGTTTAAATCTTGAAGTTTATTTAAAACCTGTTCCAAATTATGCAAATGATCATTTTTGTCTTTTCCTGTAACTACAATATCGTCCAAAAAACACACACAACCTTCGATGCCTTGTAATAGCGTGTCCATTATTTTTTGGAATTTCGCAGGTGCACAAGCTATACCGAAAGGTAAGCTTGTGTACTGGAACAATCCTTTGTGGGTACTTATTGTTAATAAATTCTGAGATTTATCCTCTACCCCGATTTGCTGGAATGCTTGCGTTTAATCAATTTTAGAGAATTCTTTTCCACCTTGCAATTTTACAAATAATTCCTCTATTCGAGGCAAAGGATATTTGTCGATTGAGATTACTGGATTTATAGTAACTTTATAGTCACCACAAAGACGGACTGAACCATCCTTTTTTAGTACTGGAACTATCGGTGTACCCCATTCTGAATAATCTACAGGTTTTAAAATGTTGAGATTTACCAGCCTTTCTATTTCCGTCTCTACTTTATTCTTTAGTGCGAATGCTAGAGGTCGTGGTTTAAAAAATTTGGGCATTGCATCTGCTTTTAATTCAATATTTATTTTACTTTTATTAAATAGCCCCAACTTATCGCTAAAAACTTTCGAATATTTATTGAGTATGCTATCTACGTCAGTATTTTCAGAAGCAAAGTAAGCAGGTAGAATTTCCAATTTTAAATCCCACAACCAGTTTCTTCCCAGCAATGGAGGTCCACCATTTTTCATTATATATAAAGGCAATAATGTTAGTTGATTTTTATGAAATATTTTAACATTAATTAAACCTACCGGAAACATTTTCTCGCCTGTGTAACCAACTAAACATTTTGTTGTTTTTAGTAATTTACAGTGCGAGAAATGTTTGAGGTACATGTCGTCCGAAATTACGGACACACTTGCTCCAGTGTCTAATTCAAAATTAATACTTTTATTCTCAACCTGCAATGTGATGTTAATAGGCTGTGTTGAATCTCCCGACTTAGCTGTATAATTTATAGCATTTACATTTGGGTCATCAGCATTTACATTTGGGTCATCTAAATAGTGATTATTATTATCTTTTCTTTTTTTACACACTGTAGCAAGGTGACCTACGACATGACATATATTACATTCTAGATCTTTATACCAGCATTTGTCCTTCGGGTGTCCTTTCTTCCCGCACGTTCCGCATCTCTTCTTTTTAGCGGCATTTCTCGGTCTAGTTGAATTGGTTGACATCTTGAAAACTTCTGTCTTTACTTCCACACCTGGCAGATCATAATTGTGACGAGAAGCTTCTTTGTTCGTTGCCAATTCCACCGCCTTATCGAACGTTAAATCATCTACATTCTCTTCGAATAGCCGGTCCATTAAATTTTGCTGTTCTAGTCCCATTATGAAGCGATCTCTTGTTGCGGTTGAAAATTCCACATCACTGAACTTGCAATGTGCTGCTAGGCTTTTTATCCTGGCAGCCCACTCGGTGATGGATTCATTGCTGTCCTTTTTCGCATTGTAGAATTTATATCGCGCCGGAAAGTAGGATTTTATGGGTGCAAAATGCTTGTCAAATAACGCTAGTAAATCTTTAAAAGATTTTTCTTCTGGCGTTATTGGAACACTCAGGTTGTAAATGAGTTCGTAGGCTTCTTCATTACAAGCATTAATTAAGATTGCTCGTTTACGATTTTCATCTGCTATTTCGTTCGCTAAAAAGTATTGCAGCAATCTGGCTTTGTAAATGTTCCAGTTGCTAGTGCGATGATCGAATTCCCTTAAATGTCCCACGAGTGGTTTTGCCATAATTAATTATTTTCAGATAATAATTTTAATACGCGTACCAATTCTCGTCGCCACTGTAGTGTTTTTGATGTTTATCAAAAGACGTTTTACACTTTAATAGTAAAATTTTAATATAAAAAAAACCTTTCCTACAAATTACATAATTTTCTAATACATAATTATTATCAGTACAATACTGGTTATAAATATACATTACACTAGTGTACAAATTTTTTTTAGAAATTTTTATTAAAATTTATTGTTAATTAATGTGGTACCTATGTATTCTTGATATTTATTCTTTAAATATGGAATATTCTCTATATCATCGATAAATTTAGAGCCACAACAGAAACGACCTAAAATTGATTTTCACGATCTCACACGTCGTTATATTCCATCTATTTTTTTTAAAGTACAGTCGTGTTCTACTGTAACGTTTTACAACCTTAAGCCTTTTTGTCTTGAGTAAATATTATAGAAATAATATTTGAATTATTAGAAGTTATTTAAAATTGCAAAAGGTTGACAATGAGTGCGAGCGAGAGAGGCGAAAAAGCCATGAGTTAATAAAGAACGACACGATGCATGCCTTCAGATAGCAACGTAAGATTGTTCGGACTTGAGCTGTAGTCGGCGTGCGAGAGTGTCTGTTTGGTTTGAACTGGTCTCGAGCTCATTGGCCGGCGTGCCTTTGGCACGCGAACATCGTATTGTTTGAGACAGATTTTGATGTGCATTTTATATTGCGTTTGACTATTATTTTTGTGGCGAATCTTCGTAGGCATTTTGTGACTAGGTTTTAGTGTTTGATAACTTCTAGTTTCGTTGGCGATTTAGGGCATTCCTCCGTGAATCCTTTTTTTAACACAGAGAATTTGGTTCCGCGCAGAGCGGTTCCAAATTTTAGGTTCCTTCCCACCTTTGGATGTTAGTTTCTGCTTTTCGGCTGTTTAGGATTAGCGTTGAGATAGTTTTTGTGGATCAGGATTCATTCCTGGAATTTCTGAAATCATTCAGTTCAGAAATTGTGAGTTGTCGTAGTTACGTCGCCACGTATCAGCTACGCCTTATGAATTACTGCGTCAGTAAATGTCAAATGCAAATATTATGCGCCGATGCGGCCAATCATTTAATGTGTTGATGTTTGGAGATTATTATGGGCCTTAGTCGTGTTGTTAATTTGGTTTTGAGGTTGGCGCGACACTCCGCCTCATTGTATTGAAGTCGATGCGACAACTTTGATTTAATTTGAGTTTGTCGACTGATTGTTGTACGCGTCGAGGTTGTAGATTAAGTTGACACTGAATTTAGTCAGTGTTGTTGAGTTATTTGTTGAATAATTGTTACGTGCGGCTGTTGAGTTGCTTAATTGGTTGTTTGTTGTGAATTAAGCTTGGTTATTGTTTTGGACTAGATTGGTTGACGTTAGTTTTGTTTTGTTGTCGTTATTGGTGGCGATCCATCCTGTTAAGTGGATCGTCGTTGTTGGTTGTTGTTGTTTTGCTAACGTTTTGGGAAACGGTTTTGGGCGTGTTATTTTTCGTGTGGTCTGCGTGGCACGATAATCCAGGGGTGGACTCCCTGGATACTCTTATAGTGTGGCCCTTGTGTCCTGGCGCCCTTTTCATCTTTGGTCGGTGGGCCCACACTACTTTAGTTTTCACCGTCACGTGACAACGTTTGTTGTTGATATTGTGTCGTCCTTGATTTAATTTTAAGCTTTTAATTGAAGTTATTTTACCATTAATTATTTTACGTGTAAGTGGTCGGTGGTTGGATACTTACAGCCTTTCTGGCATTTCCCATCAAGATATTCTCTCATCTCTTATTGGCTTCGCCCACGCCCCTCGCGCCGCCTGAACTACGCTAGCCGCGGCTTCTCCTCAGTTGAGGTTACACTACTTAACAAACTCTAAAACAATGATACCCCACCCCACATGCCTACGTAGAAAAATTTTTTTTACATCTATGGAACCCTTCTCATAATAAAATATTAAGTATTTGTTGTTTAAATGTAGAATATTTTCTAAATCATACATAAATTTAGTATTTCCAGGTTTTGTTGTTTTGACGATAGAGTCCTAACAAATACGGCCTAAAATTTGCAATTTAGGTGTGATATTTGATTCCAAAATGTCATTTAAGTATCATATAGAGCACCTTGATATTAAAATACGCAAAAAAATTTAAGTACTTTATAAAAAGATTTTCATTTTTATTTAAATCTATTCTCACCTTTCGTACATTATATTACTCATTTATTTTTTCAAAACTTATGTACGCTTCAACTGTTTGGAGACCTCATGAGAAAGGTCTAATTAAAAAGATTGAGTCATTAAATACTTCGTACCTTAGATACGGTTCGTTTAAAACGGGTAATGCCGTGCACTATACGGACCATAACTTTTCTTCGATTTATAAATTGTTTAATATTAGTACTTTGGAATCAGCCAGAGATAGAGCAGACATATTATTTGCTTTTAAGATCTTTTCTGGTTTGATTGATTGTTCAGAATTATTGTACAGATTTAATTTATATATTCCTCCTAGAAGTCTCAGGTCGAATAATTACTATTTTCTGAATCCAACATTGCGTGATGGTCAAAAAAAGAGTGTAGTGCATAGATTATCTGAACTGTGCAATGTTAATGCTATCTGGTTGGATTTATATTGTTCATCCATTTTTAAAGTTAAAAGCAAATCAAAGAATTTACTAAAGTATGAATAAACTTTTGTATTATTTTTTTAGTATTTTTGTAATACTCTTAATTACTTATATTTTAATTTTTTTATTATATTTTTTAAGCTACACAAATATTTCAAATTTATATTTTTGTATGGGGCTTGCCCTGTTGAAACAACAATAAATAAATAAATAAATAAATAAATTTGAACGATCTCTTCCATCGTTATAGTTCATTTTAAAAAAATCAGTCATGATCTACTCACTGAGCTCTCAAGGAAAACAAAAATGATTTTGCAAACTACCTTTTACTTACCCTCCTCTGAAAAAAATAAGTTACATTTTGACGTGATAACGTCTTATAAATTGATGAATCACCAATCTTATAAATTGATAAAACACCGGCTGCATGCTCGAAAAAGTGTAACGTTCGTAACGCGTAACGTTCCGCCTGACCCTGTGCGTGCTTTTCTCGAAAACGGCCCTAACGATTTGGATGAAATTTACTGAAAAGGGATTTTGGGGGGCAAAAAATCGTTTTAGCTAGGTCTCATCTCTCGAAAAAATCGTTTTCTTACAAATTTTATCATTATAAAAATCAATTTTTTGACGTATGAAAATACTTAAATATTGTAAGTAGGTTTTGGAATTTTATATTATAAACAGTGAAACAATTGTTTTATAAATATTATGACAGCTAATCTTTGAGACTTAAAATAAATACGAAAGAAAGTAAGTTAAAAAATACAATTATATTATATGGTGAGTAATTTAAATAAATAAAATTAACCTAAATTTGAATTCGAATTATTATATCTATTATATAAATTTAGGTTATGTATTACGGAATACGTTATCACGTAAAACTATCGTCCGTAAACCGACTGTACAGACAACCAATTTTTTAATACAATGTTCATCTTTAGTTCAAGGATTTACATAATATGTGTAAAATTAAAATCCATATTTCATTAACTAGAAGCCTCTGACAGACAGACGGACGAACGGACAAAGCTGCTACTTGTTGCCTTGTAGACCCTTCGGATCCGGACCCTAAATATTGTTTGATATATAAAAAGTCGCAGCATTAACGTTCGTATAGGATCCACGGTAACAACGTGTTCTGTCAAAAAGAGTTGTTAGTTTAACTTAAAGGTAAGACATATAATTAGTGTAGACGCGCACTTAGAGTGTAATCTTGTTAAAAAATCTTCATAATCTGTCATGTTTTTTTTTTGCAGCCTTGATTGTAACGTTGATTGCCTATTGTATGTCAAATTTCTATTTAGGTAGGTACTGTTACAAATTATTATACCCACATTTGTACTAAACACATGTCTATAATAATATGTAGGTATGTGTTTTATCTATATTAATAAATAAAATTATCGACCAATTTTTCAGACAAATATATTAACAAAAAATCAGACGTTAATCAAAGATTGATTATCTACATTAATATTATAAAGACGTAACATTTGTTTGTTGGCTTGTATGCAGAGGGTAGTAATCTCTGGAATTAGTGAACGGATTATAAAAATTTTTCACTAATGAAAAGAATGGCAATGGGGGGCTTTGGAGTCCAACAAATACCACACCACACTTATGCTAGCATCAGTATTGTGACCAGATCCAGAGCTGAAACGGTAGAGCGGACGGTAAGAGTGCACTCTACTTGCTACTTTACTCTATCCGCAACTATATACCCGTGTAAATGAGCCTTAAGTAATATAGGCTATATTTTATTTTGACTACTTCGAAATCTCAATATTTGCAAATCAACTTGGAAGAAAAACCTTTCTGGGCTGCTTTATGAGTGTGCGCTGATCAAACGGTTAGATGTATATAAATAGATATAATTATTTAAGTATATTTAATTATTTTTTAATGGACTAACTTTTTAATTTTTTGTTCAAACCTAGTAATTTTTTTATGTAAGTATCTGTATTTTACTAATTTGTTGCAGTTAATAATTTAAAATAAATTATGCAGTAAAAATTAAAATCAAATCATTAACAAATTGAAAAATCAGTTAACAATCATTAACAAAAACAGGACAGTTAACAAACGGCAACGTTGCGTACATACATCATAGGCAGCTGACGCGCAAAAAAACTATGTCGTCCCAACCTTCTGCCCCTTGGTACATATGCTATTTAAGTAATTTAGAGAATTTTTTCTTATATGATGTATAGGCGGAATCTGGGCCTATTTTAAGACAGGGGGGATAAAAAATTTCAAATGTGGTAAAAAAAGGTTAAAATTAAAAAATAATTCTGCCGCTCCGTTTTTAGGTTCTGTTAAAGCTAGTTGACCGGGAAATACTAGTGGCAGAAATTTATTACCAATTGCACTTTTCCCAAGCCACTCCTAAGAAAGGGGAGTTATGATGATAATTCCACTTCTTACATCATATAAGAAAACATGCTCTAAATTACTTTCATAGGTTAGGTACCAAGCGGCAGAAGGTTGGGACGACATGTCTTTTTTGCGCGTCAGCTTTGTAACTATTAGCAATTCTCCGTGTTTTAGTCAGCTGGTGTAGTTTTAGTAAATAAACATGAGTGTTAGACAAAAGTCAAAACATATTGATAAAAATAGAAAAAAACATGTTTTATATAGAAAGCGAAAACATGTGACAGAAGACGTTTATAATCAAATTTTAAGGCAATAATTAGTTGGTAAACGGAAACCGAAGACCAACGAGTTTCTTAACCTCTGTGACAGCAATCAACGTGGTCGACGGATTTTTGATGTTGACCAATTGGCAAAGAATTTAAAATGCTGTTCAAGTCATAATACACTTTCTTTATGTAATATCACAGATGAAAGACGGTGTGCCTTGCTACTGCGTTTAGTATCAAGTGTGACAAGTATTTTATATTAACCGCAATATCATCTTACCCAGAGCATTTGACAAAAAACAGCAAAGAAAGTTTAGATATAAAAACTAAAGCTGCCCTAAATACCTACTTATAGGTTTGATTGAACCGCAAGAAGCATACCGGAATGATGTTACTAGACATTGAAAAGGCATTTGACACAGTTTGGCATGACGGGTTGTTGTATAAATTAATAAAATACGAATTTCCAACTTACTTAATAAAAATAATAAAATCGTACCTTACAAATAGAAAATTTTATATCTCGTATAAGTCATTCAAATCTAATGATCAAGGAATAAATGCAGGCGTTCCTCAGGGGTCGGTATTATCACCTACCTTATTCAGTATATTTATTAATGATATACCAAGAACCCCTCATGTCGAACTGTGTCTTTTTGCGGATGACACAGCCTTATACAGCACTTCATATCGGACTGACACTATAACTAATAGATTGCAAACCGCTGCTGTCAAAATACAAAAACATTTTAACAAATGGAAAATTAAAATAAATAGTACAAAAACTGAAGCAATCCTATTTACAAAAAGAAGACCACGACATGAGAGTCAAATAATATTAGAAAATAAATATATAAATTGGTCGGATTCAGTTAAATATCTGGGCCTCACTCTGGACTCCAAACTAACTTTCACTACACATATAAATAATATAGTTCAAAAAGCCACAGCGGCATTAATTAAATTATATCCGATTATAAATAAAAACTCACTAACTAGTCAACAAAATAAATTACTTATAAATAAAACCATGGTGAGGCCCATTATTACGTACGCGTGTCCTGTTTGGAAATGAACGTGTGAAACTAACTACAGAAAATTACAAATTCTACAAAACTTAGAATAATAGGCAAATTCAGAAAGTATACATATATTGAAACCATCCACAACACTCTTCAAATCAGCTACATAAAAGAGCAAATATTCAAAATTGTCTGTAGTTACTTTCACAGGTTGGGTTCCAAACAGAACACACTCTTATGTAACATTGACTACGATAAAAATGTAAAGCTAAGACACAGGAGAATCAAACATAATATGCTGTACGCACAACCTTAGGAACTAAGAGTGATATAGGTTTTTTTTTCAATTTTTTCCTATAAACAAAAGTTATTAGCAAAATGTCAATCTTAAGGGGAAAAAAAAACAATCAGTAACTGTTAACATACACTAAAAAATGTATCAACAGTAGGTATATATTATAACAATTGTATTACTTATGTAAATGTGAATTTTCCTTGATAAAATTTATTTATTTATTTATTTATTTTATAGGTTTGATTAATTTATAAATAATGAAATTAAATTGCAATTAATTATTAATTAATCATAAGTTAAAAATTTATAATGTAACAATTTAATTTTTACATATTTTAGGAGTTCTACATGGAGGATTAGGATACCGCTACTTATATAAAGTGTTAGCAACCGTTAACATACTACCAGTAGGTTCAAAGATGTTCTAAAAACATGAAAGGGATGTTGGACTATCATCTTCGAAAACGGAGAAAAAACCCAATTATGCCGGCGATATGAAAAATAAAAATTCACCCGTTTCGGGGGTGAGATTTGGCTGGTGGAGAGGTTTGTGAGAGTCGGCAGCAATATTTAACACTACCACCATGCTCAGCATCCAACATCTTTTTCGGAAAGGGAATAACCTAATGCGCATTTAAACCCGTTCGAGGATGGTTTTTAGCCGTTTTGGAGGGTTGCGCAACCTTAAAGAGAAATTTTAATATCACCACCGTGTTCAGCATCCTCGAAAACGGGGAGGGAGGGGTAATCTCGGTCCGGCTCAAAATATTAAAATTTTTCGAGGTTATCTCCGACTCACACGCCACTATAATAGACAACAAAAAATTATAGACAGCGTTAACATTTGAAATTTTGCAACTTAGTCTCCGATTTATATGTTTAAAAGAAATAGTGCTTTTGCATAAAGATTATCTCAAATAAATTAAAATGAAAATATTTTTTTCTTTACTATTTTTGTATCTATGAAATAAAAATGTTTTTTTTTAATGACAGATATTGTATAGGTATCTTTATATAAATGTAAGCAATATTATTTTTTTTCCTTTTTTCAGGCCTTTCGACTACAGATTGCTTTTACAATAAAAAAAAAATTGGTTGTCTGTAAAGTCGGTTTTCGGACGATAGTTTTACGTGATAACGTATTCCGTAATACATAACCTAAATTTATATAATAATTATAATAATTCGAATCTATGATATTGCATCTTTCGCTTCAAATTTAGGTAAATTTTATTAAGTAGAATAATAAAACACTATAAAAAGTACACTATTATTGACGTGATAACGTCTTATAAATTGATGAATCACCAATCTTATAAATTGATAAAACACCGGCTGCATGTTCGAAAAAGTGTAACGCGTAACGTTCCTAACGTTCCGCCTGACCCTGTGCGTGCTTTTTGCTAATTTCTCGCTCAATTTAAATCAGATCGGTTTGAAACCAGTCTTAAACGAAAGAGGAGAACATTTTACATAGATTTCGTATAACAGAATTTGCCTAAACAGTTTTTTTATACAAATTTATATAGAAAAATAGCTGTATAAATGCAACATGAAAACGGCTGAATTTCTAATGTTTAATTCAATTTTTTGACATTAGTATTCTGTGAAATGCAAAGCCTTCTAAGTTAACTATTGGAATAACTAATTATTATTAGAACATAATACTTTGTAAGTTGCAAACGTCACTTTTGACATTTCTTATCATTTCACAAAATACTAATGTCAAAAAATTGAATTAAACATTAGAAATGCAGCCGTTTTCATGTTAAGACAAGACATACGTTATTTTCTAATTTCCATGTACGGCAAACAAAGACGACCGACCGCGTCGCGGCATGCATTAGACAACATTGCATTTATACAGCTATTTTTCTATATAAATTACGAACATAACATAACATAACATTACGAATCTATTCGTAAATTACCGGAACTACCTCTTCCAAAGTTTCAATTCCTCGATTAGAGTTATGCGCAGCACAGTTACTGGCAAGGCTCTTGCATTTCGTTGCTGACTGTTATCAATCCCGTTTAGATGTTAAAAGGGTGTATGCTTTGTGCGACTCCACTGTTGCGCTAAATTGGATTGCTACTGTTCCTACTCAACTGCAAACCTTTGTAAGTAACCGTGTTAGTCATATTCAGGAACTCACCGATCCTAGATCGTGATAAGTATTATATAATTATATTGTATAATTTTCTATGAATTTAAACTAAATTAATATTGTAATTCAGTCTTGTACTAACCGTCAAACAATAAACACATCAAATGGCGACGAGGATAAAAAGGGTTGTGATCTTGGATTAATTCATTTTATTATATCTATAGTATCACTTCGCAATTCTTTCTGATGGAATGTCAAGGCCAATGCTCAACGAGTGGCTGCGTGATTACGACGTAGTTTAGTCAATTTTATCTTGAATTTTAAAACGTAAATGTAAAATAAGTGTACAATGGCACCGTTAATAGGATCGATCGAGCCTTTTGTGCCAGGAAATAATTTCATTTCGTATTTAGAGCGAATGGAACAGTATTTTCTAATCAACGAAATTAAGGATGAAAAGAAAGTAGCATTATTCATCACGTTGATGGGGTCAGATACCTATGAAATTTTAAAGAAGCTCACGATGCCATCATCGCCTGCATCAAAAACATTTTCACAGTTAACGGAAACGTTAAAAAAGCATTTATCTCCAAAAAGGATTGTGATTGCAGAACGATACAAGTTATATCAGAGGCAACAGCATCAAGGTGAGACGATTTCAGAATATTTAATTGAATTAAAATCACTTGCACAAACTTGCGAGTTTGACGCATTTTTGGAAGAAGCACTCAGAGACAAATTTGTATGCGGATTATTCAGCAACAAAATACGATCTAAATTATTAAATGAAGAGAAACTTACACTGGAGTCAGCGACAACAATAGCCATAAGTATGGAGTTAACGGAACAAGAAACTAGGTCTTTTCGCACCAACAATAAATATGAAGTTCAACAAATCAAACATTCATATAGTGCAGAAAACCAGTCTTCACGTTCAAGACAATCTTCAACAGATCAAAGGACTTCGAATGAGAATAATCGATGGCGAATCAGGTGTTACAGATGTCACAAATTCGGACATAAGAAGTCTCAATGTCGTGTGAGTATGACAAACATATCCAACGTTACAACAGAGGACAACATTGACAATATAGAAAATGGCAGTCACAGCGTAACAAACGAAGATAATGAGTCATTTAAAATGTCAACCATTAGAAACATTCATAATGTAGAAAATGTGGGATATCCGTCATATATTGATTTAATAGTACAAAATCAGCCAATGAAGCTTGAAGTAGATACAGGTGCGGGTTTAAGTATTATAAATTTTGAACAATTTCAGAAATATTTTAAAAATTTTAGTCTGATACAAACACATTTTAAGTTACAGGCAGCAAATGGTCATGCAATTGAAACAGTTGGAGTTTTACCAGTCGAGGTTAGGCTACCAGGTGGTACAAAGAAGTACAATTTCAAATTGGTGGTGATAAAAGGAGAGCATCCAGCAGTCCCATTGTTAGGACGAGATTGGTTGACCGTTTTGCATCCAGAATGGCGTAAGAATTTGTTAAATTTTGTAAATATAAATGGTTTGGGTAAAGATGTGGTGGAGAAAATCAAAATAAAATTTCCGAACATTGTTGATATTGATTCAAATGAACCAATTAGGCATTTCAAAGCGAATATTTTAGTAAAAGAGGGTTCTTCTCCAATTTTCCATAAGGCATATAATGTACCATTCAGACTAAAAGAAAAAGTTGAAACTGAGCTAGAAAGGCTAGTGAAAGAGGATATTATATATCCAGTCCAGTACAGTAAATTTGCAAGCCCTATTGTAATTGTGGCAAAACCTGTAGGGGGTATCAGGATTTGCGTAAATTTTAAACCAACAATTAACAAAATTTTAGAACTGAGTTATTACCCACTTCCGAGAATGCAGGATATTTTTGCAAATTTAGCGAACTGCAAGGTATTTTGTGTTCTTGATTTAAGGGGGGCATACCAACAGTTGTCAGTACCGGAAAATTGCCAAGAGTATCTTACGATCAATACGCATAAAGGCTTATTTAGATTTAAAAGACTTTGTTATGGAATAGCGTGTGCTCCATTTGTTTTCCAATCTATTATGGACCAAATTTTAAAAAGTTTGCCGGGTACTTCGTGTTACCTAGATGATATTTTAATAGGGGGGAAAACACATGAAGAATGTGAAAATAGGTTATGGCAAGTATGTGACAGATTAAATGAACATAGAGTTAAAATTAATTTAACAAAATGTTCGTTCTTTCAAGAAAAAGTTTTATACTTGGGTCACGTTATTTCCAAGAATGGATTAGAAGTAAATCCCCAGAAATTAGACGCTATTATAAAAGCACCTCCACCGGAAAATGTTTCTCAAGTCAGGTCATACTTAGGAATGATAAATTTCTATGGCAAGTTCATACCGCACTTAGCAAAAATTCTTTATCCAATTTATAATTTATTACAAAAAAATAAAAAATTTGAATGGAATGAACAGTGTAGCAAAGCCTTTGAACTCAGTAAGCAAATGCTGTTAAAAAAACAACGTGTTAGAATTATACGATCCGGGTAAACCGATAGTCATCTCAGCAGACGCATCTCCGTATGGATGTGGCGCTATGATGAGCCATCCGGTGAATGGTGTATTAAAACCAGTAATGTTTGCTAGTTGTACTTTATCTCCGGCTGAAAGGGGATATAGTCAGTTAGGAAGAGAAGCACTTGCAATAGTGTTCGCTGTAAAGAAATTTCATGATTATATTTACGGTCAAAAATTTACAATTTTTTCGGACCATCAGCCTTTAAAAACTATCTTTCATCCGAATAAAAGTACTCCACCCGTAGCAGCAGCTAGGTTACAGAGATGGGCGATATTTTTATCCCAGTATCAATATGACATAGTCTACAAACCTGCAAAACAGATGACAACAGTTGATTGTCTCTCCAGACTTCCATTAAATCAGCCTTCCGGCGTTGAAACATACCACATAAATGCATTTAATTTGGGCACTGAAAATATCCTTAATTTAAACGATATTCGTATTGAAACGCAAAAAGATACTTATCTTCAAAAACTGAGTAAATATATTATTCAAGGGTGGCCTGCAATTAAGAAAGTTACACCAGAACTTAAATGCTTTTATAGCCTGAAAGGACAATTAGCTGTAGAAGATGGGTGTATATTTATAGGAAATAGAGTAATAGTACCAAGTGGTTTAAAGAAATCCGTTTTAAAATTATTACACGAAGGACACATCGGAATTGTACGAACTAAGAAATTAGCTCGAACTTATTTGTGGTGGAAAGGGTTAGATAAAGATATTGAAAATTACTGTAATATGTGCGAAATATGTCAAATTACGAGAAATAAAAATCCTTCTAAAGTAAATTCAGGTTGGAAATCTACATCGAAACCATTTGAACGCATCCATATAGATTTCTTTCATTTTAGTGGAAAAACTTTTCTAATAGTCTATGATACTTATAGCAAATGGATCGAAGTAGTACTAATGAATAAAACAGACACAGTAAGTGTAATTAAAGAACTCAAACATATTTTCTCTATAATGGGGTTACCTAAAGAAATAGTATCAGATAATGGCCCACCATATAACGCTTATCAGTTTTCAAAATTTTGTCAACTTAACAACATAAAATTAACCCATTCTCCACCATACTTTCCCCAAAGCAATGGAGCCGCAGAAAAATCGGTTGATACGGTCAAACAATCTTTGCGAAAATATCTATTGGATAATCATTATAGTAAATTAACAATCCAAGAGAAATTGGATAATTTTTTATTTACCTATAGAAATACGCCAACCTCAACCACTGGAAAAGCTCCAGCTCATATGATATTCATTCATGAACCAAGAATTTTATTAGACTCAATAAAACGTAATTCTACAAGTAATATAACTTTAAGTGAAAATAATATTGATAAACGAGTTACAACTGAGGAAAAAATCTTTAAATGGTAATGTAAATTTAAATCACAGTCGAAAGAGTCATTATAAATCTAAAGTAGTATTTAAAAACTTTAAAATTGGAGAAAAGGTCCTTTATCAAAACCGATTTAAAGATTTTGTTAAATGGATACCAGCTAAAATTATTAAAAGAAACAGTCCCATAACATATCTAATCGAAATTAGCGGAACTGTCAGATTAACACACCAACAGCAATTGAAGAAATTTAAAGAACCAGATAAATTTTATGTTATCCCAGAGTCCTCCTCAGTTGAATTAATTCCAAATGATACGCCTACCGAAGGAGTGCGCCGGTCAGAGCGTCCAAAGAAGCCTCCTAATCGGCTGACGTACCCTTATTTTTAAAATTTATAAATAAATATGTATAATTGTATGATTTTTTTTTTGTAAAATGTATGTATTTTTAATTTAGGTCGAAGGGAGTGATAAGTATTATATAATTATATTGTATAATTTTCTATGAATTTAAACTAAATTAATATTGTAATTCAGTCTTGTACTAACCGTCAAACAATAAACACATCAGATCGTGGTTTCATATAAATGGAAAAAACAACATAAGTGATTGCCTTTCAAGAGGATTAAATCCCAGGCAATTTATAGACAATTCCTCGTGGAAAAATGGCCCTGAATGGTTAAAGAAAAATGAATCGGAATGGCCCATTCGTAGGGTCAAACCATTAGAAAGCATACCGGAGGCCAAAATAGTTTCGTTGATAGTAGCTGAGGAGCAGGAAAATTCCCTTCATAACCTTGTTAATCGTCTGTCAAGTTGGTTAAGTGTATTGAGGTCAATTGTCTATGTTCTCCGCTTCTTGAAGAAACTAACGGTCAATTCGTATGTTTCCGCAACAGATTTGGACATAGCTGAGCATGTTTTAATTAAAGTAGTTCAGCTACGACATTTCCATTCAGCTATTAAGTCAATTCTAAATTCTAAATATACAGTCCACTAAGAATAGAAGTTATACCTAGATAGAAATAGCATAAAACATAACATTTTTTTTGGTTAACCACAAAAACGAAACCCCTAAAAATGACTGATCCATTTTGAAAGGTAACGTAACAGTATACCTTCCTGTTTTGTCCCTATTAAATGTTGATTGGAAGATTTTCTCACACTCTACATCTTCAGGGTTTATGATTTCCTGAGAAGGAATGTCTTCAATTTCCCAAAAGCGTTTGACTAGATTTTCCAGGGATGGTTCTACACTAATATAAAAACTATGTTTGTTTTGGCACGTTGTCAGAGTGGGAGCTGAGCCCATTAAAACAAAGCCCAAAGTTGTTTCAATGGCAACAGGTGTGTTTGGTGGGCCGATTACCCTTTGATTTCCCAGAATGTTGGCAAACAAACTTGCTCCGATTATGCCGTCAATTTTGTGCGGGAGATAAAATTCATTGTCTGCTATTGGCAATGAATTTAAGTGCGATAGGAGGCTAATATCAATCTGCGCTGATGGCATCTTATCGGTGATTCTATCTATTATGAAAACTTCTATAGGATAACGCTTGTGTGAATCAAATTGTGAAAGTATTGCTATATTAGCGTATCCATGTATTGTGCTACTACTGGATCCAATTCCGTAAACTGACGAATGGTTTTTCGACACGTTTAATTTCAAACGACGACTGAATTCTAAAGACAGAAAATTTGCTTGACTACAACTATCAACTAAAAAACGAGATTCATGTAAATTGCCAAATTTATCTAAAATATGTACTTTAGCAGTTGACAACAATACAGTAGGTACTATTACTGGAAGGCTTGCAACTACTTGTCAATGAACAATAACTAGCTACTGGATATGCTTCTCGTTTAGCGACTTGACTACTATTGTTTGAATGTGTAGTTCCTGTTGTGGAACCGCGCGATTCTACTATACAATTTTGTTCGGATTTTCCTACCGTTGATTTAGACTCTGGTTGAGTCCCACTACTACTATTGCTTTGTGAGGGATTTTTAAAATGCAACAAGGTATGGTGCCGTAACTGACAAATTTTGCAAGTGTTTACACTCTTACAATTGATAACTTTATGCAAAGATAAACAATTTAAACACAAATTGTTGCTTTTCACTATTTTATAACGGTCCTCAGGGGTTACAGATAAAAAGTTTTTGCAATGATTAACCGTATGCGAATTTACCTTACATATGACACATTTGAGACTGGGATTAGCATCATTTTCAACCACAAACGCAAGAGGTTTTTGTGTTCTTCTACTAATCGCATTGTTACCATTACCTACGCTACAATCCGTTCTAGTACAGATTTTAGCTTGTTCTTTTATGAAATTAACAATATCATCGTACGAAGGCATTTCTGAGCTTCTCCTAGCATTTTCAAATAGTCGCTGCGTCTTGGGATTAAGTTTTTGAAAAGCTAAGTATGCAAAAATGTAATCTACTAAATTTGGAATATCTAATTTGAGCAATGCTGTTACAGCTGGGTGAAAATGTTCCAAAAATGAATTTAAACTATCAGCTGTTTCATCTTGAGCTTGTTTGAAGCTTAATAACTGTTCAAAATAAGTATTCGCTATAGTGCGTTTGTCTTCGAATTTATCTGTAAGCGCTTTCAATATAATGGGATAATTATCACCTGTTGGGGCGATTCCTGAACAGACAGTTAATGCGGAACCACTTAAACACCCTATTAAATAATAAACCCGATCTATATTATTTAATTCCTTGTTATTGTGAATCATATTGTTGTAACACTCTATGAATAAAGGCCAGTCCTTTATATTCCCATTGAACTTTGGAAGAGGTAGTTCCGGTAATTTACGAATAGATTTAGAAGTATGATCAAATCCGCGATCATTACCAGTTTTATCAACTATTAGCTCTGCGGCAACATTTTGTATATGGCAAATCATTTCATCAAATGTGTCCAGAACCGCATAATCAGGAGTATGATCAGCGTTCATTTCACATTGTAATAAATTGATGTCATCTAAGATTTCTAAAAATTTGGTTTTTGTATCTTCTAAAGTTATACATCTAACGCGAAAGTACTCTTTTTGCTGTGTAGTCGAAATATCTTTGCTATTATCATATAACCTTTGGATACATGCGAAATATTTTTCCTTTTTTGCAATTAAAACATTTAATCGCTGTTGTTGCCTTTGTGCCATCTTGTATCTTAGTGCAATTTTCTAATGATTAATTTTCTATAAGATAGATATGCATCATATAACCAATAAACGAAAAATGAACTGTCACTACTATTGCAGTATTGACATAAACAAACATGAAATTATCAACTATGTATTGTATGCGTTTTCTAACCACAATGAAATGTCACTATTACACGAATTCGAACGATGTTAACTGCGAACTACAAACCAATCTGAACGAAACTGACACAAGTTTTAACCACTGCTTTTTTATTGAAATAATCTATTTTAACAAACGCAATTATTTTTTCAAAATGCAATCCGTCTCGTTTGGACCAAAAAAAAATGTTATGTTTTATGCTATTTCTATCTAGGTATAACTTCTATTCTTAGTGGACTGTATATTTAGAATTTAGAATTGACTTACCAATTTGAATTTTGTGGTTGCACTATCCTTTTTTTTTAATTGGTTGTTAATTTTGGTAGGTATAAGGAAAGAATGGGGGAAGGATTCCACAGGATCACCAAAGACTTTTATCCCGATTTCTGTTCACTTTAGCACGTGTTTTTTTTATATCAATTTCGTTCACCTTTGATGTTACTCGTTCAGAATTCGTGTTACAACTACTCAAAGTGACTACTTTTCAATATTAATACGCATTTTATATGTCCATTTTAGGACAACTGATGCCATCTATCAAATAGTGGCACTAATAATAATCAAATATCAAATGGCAAAAAAAAAACTAAACAAAATTTCTATTCGCATATTAACGGCGCTAACAATAAATTTGTATAAAAAAACTGTTTAGGCAAATTCTGTTATACGAAATCTATGTAAAATGTTCTCCTCTTTCGTTTAAGACTGGTTTCAAACCGATCTGATTTAAATTGAGCGAGATATTAGCAAAAAGCACGCACAGGGTCAGGCGGAACGTTACGCGTTACGAACGTTACGTTACACTTTTTCGTGCATGCAGTCGGTGTTTTATCAATTTATAAGATTGGTGATTCATCAATTTATAAGACGTTATCACGTCAAAAAGAAGATAAATAGGAACAGCCAGACTCATTGTGACACAAGTAATTCATTTGTATCTGACAATGAAAAATTTGACGCAAATTTTTTAGCTACTACTAGAGATGACAACAATAATTTTTCATCAGCATCTTTAACAAATGAGCTGCAGTGATACATCGAACAACCACGAAACTGTTATGAAAGAAATGAGTAGCGAAATTTGTCATAAGACACAGAAGCTACCTTTGATGATGTAGTGCGTATTATTGTTTCTTATGATATGAGTTGGTTGACACGTGGTACTGGTAGGAGTTATGAGAGCTTATTTGGTAATGTCTCCATTATTGGCCTACACACTGGTCGTGTTTTAAAGTATATTACAAGGGGTAGAAAATGTCGCATGTGTGATAAAGGTCAGCCTAAAAGCGATCACGATTGTAGCGAATTTTACTGAAAGCGCTAAAGCTGTGGAACCTGTAGTGGAGCCGTAGAATTTGTAACCCAAATGCAATATTGAAGAAATGGGGTTCCTATAGGTAATGATGACAGTTTAACTATTCTTACTGTTCAAAATGCATGTGATCATCAAGTGATCAAGAATTCTGATAA
Source organism: Xanthostigma xanthostigma (assembly GCA_963575645.1). NCBI lineage: Eukaryota > Metazoa > Arthropoda > Insecta > Raphidioptera > Raphidiidae > Xanthostigma > Xanthostigma xanthostigma. The sequence continues at coordinate 37,234,820 of OY754464.1, forward strand.
AAATCATACAACGAAAGGAGTTCCTAAGCAGCTGTATAAACTGCAAAAAGATCACAAACATATAACTGGTGAAGCTAACAGAGCGATATCAGTCTTGTTTATATTTTCAAAATTAATTGAGAAAATATAGTCTATAAAAATACAATTATATAGAAAAAAAATTGGTTGTCTGTAAAGTCGGTTTACGGACGATAGTTTTACGTGATAACGTATTCCGTAATACATAACCTAAATTCTACATATAGGTAATAATTATAATAATTCGAATCTATGATATATTGCATCTTTCGCTTCAAATTTAAGTTAATTTTATTTATTAAATTACTCACCACCTATAAAAATAATTTTTTTTATTAACTTTCTTTCTTCTGTATTTATTTAAGTCTCAAAGATTAACTGTCATAATATTTAGAAAACAATTGTTTTATTGTTTAAGTATATAAAATTCCAAAACCTACTTACAATATTTAAGTATTTTCATACGTCAAAAAATTGATTTTTATAATGATAAAATTTGTAAGAAAACGATTTTTTCGAGAGACGAGACCTAGCTAAAACGATTGTTTGCCCCCCAAAATCCCTTTTCAGTAAATTTCATCCAAATCGTTAGGGCCGTTTTCGAGAAAAGCACGCACAGGGTCAGGCGGAATGTTACGCGTTACGAACGTTACGTTAGGAACGTTACGTTAGGAACGTTACGTTAGGAACGTTACGTTAGGAACGTTACACTTTTTCGTGCATGCAGCCGGTGTTTTATCAATTTATAAGATTGGTGATTCATCAATTTATAAGACGTTATCACGTCAAAAAATAATTGGCTGTCTAAATGCCAACATGGCTTTATAATAAATAGATCTAAATTGACTAAATTGACCTAAATAAAAACAATTTTGTTGCTGGTCTGTTTTTGTGATTTAACTCGGGTGTTTGATCGCATCAATCCATATTTCTTAATAAATAAAGTAAATAGCCTAGAGGCATACGTGAAAACCTTAACAAACGGATTTTTTCGTACGTAACAGATAGAAAAATAGTTGCATCTGTGAATGGGTCTTCATCTGGTCTGCATGATAATGCATTGGGCCTCTTAAGGTTCAGTGCTGGGTCCACTGTTATTTTCTATTTTTATAAATGACCTACCTACCTGATAACATAAGTATTGGAAAATTAGTATTGTTCGCAGATAATTCATCCATAATCATAAGTGCAATGTCAGTTTCAGAACTCACAGATAAGATTGATCGAGTGATTTTGCAATTTTCGAACTGGTGTTTAAAAAATGGACTAGTATTAAATTATGAAAAAACAACTTGCGTAGAACTTGCCTATACTTAACATTAGCCTTCAATGACACTTCGATCACTACTGCATCACAATTCAAGTTTTTAGGACTAATATTAGATCAACAATTCTTTTATACTCCATGTTGATCAAGTTTATAATATTATGTCCTGAAAAAGATCAAGAGGATTTTAACGACTAAGCAACTATTAAACATATACTTGCAACTGTTTATTCACATATAAGCTATGATATTGTTCTATGGGGTCATTCTCATTACTCTCATAGAGTTTTAATTCTGCAAAAAAGAATTAATTATTAGGCTAATTTTTAATTTGGACTACAGACAGACTTGTAAAAATATTTTGATAGAAAACAAAATTTTAACTGTACGCATGTATTTATTTGTATAAATTACAGGTATGTGTTAAAAGGAATAACCACAAATACATTGTGAACTCAGATGTTCACAGCTATAATACAAGGAAAGGCTCGATGCTCCGTAGAAATAAATATCGATCTACTTTTTTACATCTTCTCCTCAATATTCTAGGGTTATCTTTTTTAACAAGCTACCAGTGACGTTAAGAATTGAAGGAAATTTTAAAATACTTCGTGAAAATTTGAAAAAATTTTTAATTAACAAATGTTTTTATAATGTAAACGCCTTTATATAATTACTAGTGATTGTTATCTTTTAAACATTCTGTTATATTATTACTTGTTGACAATTCTTATCCGTAAGTGTACAGCTTAAAAGAGGAAAAATATACTATTTTATACTATCGAGAAACTTCGACATTGTTGTACGTATGTTATTAAACAAAATAAGAACCAAAGCGTTGACATGGCTGCAGCTATTAGAAACATACCATTTCATTATTTTAATTATCATGAATAATGTGGCAATTAGTGCAAATTTAAGCAAAAGCAAAATGCTAATTATGAACCTCATTCGTATTTTAAAAATAATAATTAGTGAAGATTTACAAATTTTATTCAATAAGCTAGCTTCTAATGTTGATCGCTTTGCCTCAGGCGCATCAAGCTAAGTTCATTAAAGCTTAAACAATACAGTCAGAGTGCCCGTCGGCAAAAATTTTATTGATACATACTCTCCTCCAAATTTTTCAAAAGATGTCGTTTTGACGACATGTAAAAATTTATAGATACTGTTTGTTTTTTTAATTGGATAGCTTAAAAACTTCAACCAAAACTCTAAAATAATGTTCTCTGACAAATAATATGAGCCATTTAAAATGTTTGACACCTCGAATATGTCGAACATATTCGAGGTGTCAGACATTTTAAATGGTTCGTGTTATTTGTCAGAGAACATTATTTTAGCGTTTTGGTTGAAGTTTTTAGACAAACAGCTAGTCAGAGAAACAGGACGATAACTTGATGCTTGTTTTCGGTCTTTTCCCGGTTTAAATAATGGCATTACAATAGAATTGAACTAAGCGGATGGAAATGTATTACTAGACCAAATTAAATTGAACATCTTGAGAAGAAATGTGGATCCTGAGGAAGGTAGTCTTTTCAAAAATTGGTAATGAATGTCGTTAGGTCCCGGAGAAGTATCATGGCAGTCGCGCAATGTCACGAATGTCCAGTGTGGCTTTCGTAAGCACCGTTCGACAATGGATCATCTCGTAAGGTTGGAGTCCGCAATACAGGACGCTTTTCTGAATAAACAGCACTTGATAGCGGTCTTTTTCGATCTTGAAAAGGCTTATGACACTACATGGCGGTATGGGATACTCCGCACGCTACACAATTGGGGTATCAAAGGACAATGGACATATTGGGAAATTTGTAAATAATTTTCTATCTAGCGTTACTTCAAGGTACGCGTCGGCAACACTTTGTCTAATGTCTTTGTACAGAAGAACGGTGTTCCACAGGGTTCGGTACTTAGTGTCACTTTATTTTCCATCTCTATTAATGGCATAATTGCGAGCATTCCAACAACTGTAGAGTCATCTCTCTACGTTGATGATTTGGCGATTTACTGCTCGTCAAAGTACATTAGTACTGCACAACGTCACCTGCAGTTGGCCATTAATAGCATACAGCGATGGACAACTTACATTCTCCGTTGAAAAAATCCAGTGTGTGCACTTTTGCCGAACTCGTAGTTGTTATCAGGAACAATTTTTGTATTTGTATGACACTCACATTTCTGTACAAGATAATGCCTGATTTCTTGGGCTTACCTTCGACCGATCGTTGAATTGGAAGGCTCATTTTAGTATTTTAAAGAGGAAGGCGATGTCCTCAATTAATATTTTAAAAATGTTATCTAGTACCACATGGGGAGCGGACCGTACGATTATGCTACGAATTTATCGCGCACTCGTACGTTCCAAATTGGATTACGGTAGCATTGTGTACGACTCTGCGCGTGAGTCCTACATAAGAACGTTAAAAGCCGTTCATCAAGCTGGAGTTCGACTATCTACTGGAGATTTTCGATCTAGCACAGTAGCCAGCATTCTTGCTGAAAGCGGAGAGCTTCCACTTAATATCAGGCGGAAAAGAAACATTGTTTCCTATGTTTCCAACTCCGTAGTCAACCTGATCATCCTACATATAGTTGCGTATTCCAACATCGATATTCTTCTCTGTATAGACAGAGAAAAAATGCAACTCGTCCTCTCAGTATCAGGTTGACTAACCTTCAGAGCGAACTTCAGCTGGTACTCCCTAGAACCCTT